>QNTS01001145.1:74042-233089 GCA_003317085.1 Hucho hucho | reverse complement strand
TGACCAAATACTTATTTTCCACCATAATTTGCAAATAAATTCATTAAAAATCCTACAATGTGATTTTCTGGATTTTTTTTCTTCATTTTGTCTGTCATAGTTGAAGTGTACCTATGATGAAAATTACAGGCCTCTCTCATCTTTTTAAGTGAGAGAACTTGCACAATTGGTGGCTGACTAAATACTTTTTTCCCCCACTGTATAATTCACTGTATCACAATTCCAGTGGGTCAGAAGTTTACATACACTAAGTTGACTGTGCCTTTAATTTAAACAGCTTGGAAAATTCCGGAAAATTGTCATGGCTTTAAATCCAGAATGTCACGGGAGAAGGGAAGGTGCTGACTCCAAGTGGCGGGGTTGGTGAACACACAGCACCATATGGCGGTCTCCAGATCCTGGTTCACCCGCTCAGTTTGACCGTAGGACTGAGGGTAATAACTTGAGGACAGACTGGCTGATGACCCCAGAAGAGCACAGAATGCCCTCCAAAATCTGGAGACAAACTGGGGGCCCCGGTCGGAGACTATGTCCAGAGGAAGTCCGTGAAGGCGGAAAACATGCTGAATGACTAGATGAGCATGAAATTAATTAACTACTTAGGGAGTAGCGGCGCACTAGCGGGCCGCTCCTGACACTACCCGATGAAATGTAAGGCGCCAAATTCAAAATCCAAAAGTTGAATTATTAAACATTCATCAATATACAAGTGTTGCATAGTCATCAAAAGCATTGCTTCTTGGCAATATCACAGCGTTGTCAGATTTAAAAAAGGCTTTACGGCGAAAGCACAACATTTGATTGTTTGAGGATAGCACCTCATATATTTTCCACATTAGCATAAATTCATATCCAGCGCGGTTCACACAAAACCCATATCAGAGCTAAAAAATATCACTTACCTTTCGAAGAACTTCTGCTGAGGGCTTCCCAAGTGTCCAACGAAGACATCCAATGGTTCTTTTGTTAGAAAAAGTAATTTATTATATCCATAAATCTCCGTTTGGTTGGCGCGTTATGATCATAAAATCCACCGTTGAGTCGCCCATTGAACCGTGAAGAGAACACGTTCAAATTATACCTACAAACAAATCAAACATCATTTTTAATGTATCCTTAGGTATCCTTTTATGTATATTTACTGTAATATTTCATCCGGACGATAACGTGAACAATAAGAAAGGAAAATAAAGTGGGGCGCGCTCACAATCTCACGCCCATCAAACATTGTTGACAAAAGTGGTCCCTTCACTACTTCCTCTTCCTATCTGTTTTGCTTAGTGCTAGAGCCTCCAGACACTGTATAAAGACTGTTGACATCTAGTGGAAGCCATAGGTACTGCAGTCTCAGTCCGAGTTAAAATAGAAATGAATAGGCAGCCTGGAGAAGGTCATGTACAAAAAAAACTGCAAATCCGGGTGGATTTTCCTCGGGTTTTCGCCTGCTATATCAGTTCTGTTATACTCACACACATTATTTTAACACTTTTAGAAACTTCAGAGTGTTTCCTATCCAATAGTTCTAATTATGTGCATATCCTATTTTCTGGGCCTGAGTGGCAGGCATTTTACTTTGGGCACGCCAGACTCTCCAAAACCGTCACCTCTGCTGCCGCTCCCTAAGAAGTTAGGTGGACAGCCGTCTGGAACTACCTCCCTACCTTGCACCTCCCTCACTACAGTCTCTATACCCCAGGACACTGGCGCGAGGATGAGCGACCTGGGGATGATGGGTTCAAGCGGCCGATCCTCACTGGAGCTGGGGAACTGGCGAGAAAGAGCATCCGACTTCACGTTCGTTAGAGACCGGACGGTAAGGTAACGTGAATCTGAACTGAGTGAAGAGAGCCCAACGAGCCTGTCGGGGGTTGAGGCGTTTAGCCTCCTGGATGTAGGCCAGGTTCTTGTGGTCAGTCCAAACCATAAAGGGATGTTCCAAGCTCTCCAACCAGTGCCGCCACTCCTACAAAGCCAGTTTGACCACAAGAATCTTTGCCGACATCATAGTTCCTCTCCGCTGGAGTGAGACGCCTGGAGAAGCAGGCACAGAAATGAAGCTTTTGGTCTTTCGCCGAGCGCTTTGATAGAACCGCCCCCACGTCAACGTCAGAGGCATCCACCTCTACCACGAAGGGAAGAGAAGGATCTGCATGAACAAGAATGGGTGCAGAAGAAAACCTACGTCACAGGTCCTGTAACGCCTTCTCAGCAGCAGGGGTCCAGCATACATGCCCAGCCGAGCCCTTGGTGAGCGTTGTCAATGGAGCGTTGTCAAATTTCTCACAAATCTCCGGTAGAAATTAGCAAAACCCAAAAAACGCTGAACTAGCTTCACCGTGCTGGGTCGCGGCCTGTTGACCACCGCTCCTACCTTCTGGGACTCCATCAGTACACAGCCCTGAGACACAATATACCCCGAGAAGGAGATCTGAGGAACGTGAAACTCACACTTTCTGGGCTTCACGAACAAGTGATGAGCGAGGAGTCTTTGAAGAACCTTGTGGACATGTTGGACGTTTTCAACCATGGACTTGGAGAAGATGAGGATGGTTACAGGTACACAAACACGAACTGGTGAAGGAAGTTGCGAAGCAAATCATTAACCAGGGCCTGGAAAACGTCTGGAGCATTAGTAAGTCCAAACGGCATGACCCGGTACTCATAATGTCCATTAGGAGTGTCGAAGCTGTCTTCCACTCGTCTCCCTGTCTGATGCGCACCAGATTATAAATAAAATCAGCCGCCAGTGTCTCCTCAATATAACTGTTCATGGCTGCAGTCTCTGGACCTGAGAGAGAATACAGCCCTCCTCTCGGAGGAGTGGTACCTGACAGGAGGTCGATGGCACAATTGTAGGGCCTGTGAGGAGGTAGTTTGCTGAAGACCTGACCCAAATCCCAGTAATCCCTAGGTACGCAGGAAAGGTCAGGCTTGTCATTCCCAGCCAGAGGAAAAGGAGGATCAGAAGTCTCCAGACGAGCAGGACTGGAAAGGTGTGGAGAGATTTGCTAGCAGGTGAACTGGAATGAAGGATTCCATCCCAGAACTCTTCCCTAAGGCCAGTCAATTTGAGGATCATGGGTGGAAAGCCACTGATGTCCAAGAACCGGGGAAGCTCAGGAGAGTCCACCAGATGTAACTGGATAAGCTCCACATGGTCATCCAGAACTCGTTGCTGAATAGGCATGGTGAGTTGCTTCACCTTCCCAGACCCTAGGGGTTGACCATTCAGCGCAGTGACTGACAACGGAGTGTCCAGCTTAGTGAGTGGCAGCCTCTGTTGGCGAGCTAATGTGCGATCCAGAAAACAGCCAGTAGCCCCAGAGTCTATGAAAGCAGGAATGTTCAACTGTCCATTGTCCCACCGCAAGTTGGCCGGAAGCAAGGTGCGTACCGTATCGGCCACAGGAGATCTGTGTATCTGACTCTCCAGAGCAGAAAGTCTGGTGCTTCCCAATTGCATCGGGTCCTTGGAACCAACTCGGAACCCCTCCGTCCTCTCATGAAGACGTTCCCGAAGCCGGTTGTCAATCCGGATGGCCAGAACGATAATCTCCTCCAGAGTGTCAGCGTTGTCCCGGGAAGCCAGTTCGTCCTTGAGAACCTCGCTGAGTCTGTTCAGAAAGACTGAGGGAAGTGCCTCTATATTCCAACCGCTCTCAGCGGCGAGCGTCCGAAGGTCAGTGACGTAATCAGCTACGCTCCGACTGCCTTGCCGAAGCGCAATGAGTCTTTGAGCAGCGTTCCTGCCACTGATGGGTTGATCAAAAACCCTCCTCATCTCCTGGGTGAAGCTTCGCCAATTGAAACAAATGTCTGATTGCTGCTCTCAGATGGCTGTGAGAGGAGATGACAAATGCCACTCTGGAACGCTCGGGGGAAACTTTGATGCCTGCAGCTCGAAGACCAGCGAACATTGAGCTGGTAGGAAGTGGAGGGTTAGAAACCGCCACAGGTGCAGCAGCAGCTGCTCCCGTCTGTCCTGTCTGCAGAGTGAACACAAGAGTTCCTAAATCCTCCGACAATGTCTTCAGCCGCGCCTCATGGCGACCAATCACTGTTCCATGGTGAGTGAGAGCCGACTGTAAGTGGTGATGCTCGGAGTGTCCCTCAGACGATGGAGAAATCTCTGCTGGGTCCATTTTGAGGCTTAGGTCTACTGTGACATTAGTGCTAGTTTGAACTCGGACCTAGGTGCAGAGAAACACAGCAAGCAGAGGTAAGGGTAAATCCAGAATATTTACTTAAGGTCTTCATAGCAAAACATCAAAGCAAGGGCACACGAGAACAACTGAACAAAACATGAGACCTGAGCAACTAGCCCAGTCCACA
Organism: Hucho hucho; assembly: GCA_003317085.1. Taxonomy (NCBI): domain Eukaryota; kingdom Metazoa; phylum Chordata; class Actinopteri; order Salmoniformes; family Salmonidae; genus Hucho; species Hucho hucho. The sequence goes on along the minus strand of QNTS01001145.1, from coordinate 228,757 downwards.
GAGAAACCTAATAGTCATCCAGCAGGTGATCCCAATAAGCCCAATCGGGGTCACCTGGATACTAGAAGTAACCCGAGGGTGCTCCCCAGTGGCAACCTCAGGTAGTACACTCAAGGGAGAAAACCTGACCTGTGACAATAATGGTTCTTATCTTAAGAATAGTTTGTATGACTTGGCCTTAATGTGTCAAACTCTAAGTTTTCCCTCACACAGTTAGTGTCCCAGTGCAGGTGATATCACTCTGAGATAAACCCTCCGTAGGTTACCTTTGTAGTGTGTAGTGGTTTGCTGAATGTAACACTTTAACCTTGTTATGGACCCTGGTTGATCTCCAAGGCATTCCCTAGTTGATCACCAAACATATTTGTAAAAATAACAACGATAAAGACTTGCATTCCATTTTTTAAATTCATTTCGCACTGTTGGCGGTAGGAGTACTTGATTCAGCAGCCCTAGCACCGAGAAGGCAAAGTGTTCCCATTTTGACCATTTAATGTGTGCAGCCTCACCACTGCTCCCTCCTTCCCCTCAGACTGACCATCAGATGCAGGCCATCAGTCCAAAATTAAATATTATGCTCACTCAGCATCGCCTCACAAGTACTACAACAAATGAACATGTACCTACCTAAATATAATTTCTAAATAATCTGAGAAGAAGACCATTGGCAGGGCATTTCAAGCATAGCCAATATGCAGTGATAATGTATTGGGGCAATAGCCTACTGCACAAACCTAATTGCTACAGAACTGTTTATAATTGGTTAATGTTGCTTACATTTCATGTTTAAAGTCATGTTTAAAAAAAATCTGAGCGGTGGATCTCGGCTTGCATTTTGACTCAGAAAGGGATCTTAACTCAGAAAAGGTTGGTGACCACTGCTGTACAGGGTACGGCGAGTGTGTGTGTGTGTGTGTGTGTGGGGGGGGGGGGTACAGTGACTCACTACCCAAACAATCACAGTGACTCACGACCCAAACCAGACACAACTGGTTTCAAGTGGCCAAGAGATGTCATGCGATCTCCTACTGCGATCTAGTGGACGAACTTGGAATTAGACAGGGGATGTTTTTACATCAATGTATTTGTATTTATTATGGATAAATACTCTTCCTGGGGTTCAGCAAAATTAAGGCAGTTAAAACAATTTGAAAACATTACAATACATTCACAGATTTCACAACACACTGTATGCCCTCAGGCCCCTACTCCACCACTACCACATATCTACAGTACTAAATCAATGTGTATGTATAGTGCGTATGTTATCGTATGTATGCGTGTGTGTATGCATGTGTCTGTTCCATGTTTGTTTTGCTTCACAGTCCCCGCTGTTCCATAAGGTGTTTTTTAAATGTAATTTTACATCAGTTACTTGATGTGGAATAGAGTTCCATGTAGTCAAGGCTCTATGTAGTACTGTGTGCCTCACATAGTCTGTTCTGGACTTGGGGACTGTGAAGAGACCTCTTGTGGCATGTCTTGTGGGGTATGCATGGGTGTCTGAGTTGTGTGCCAGTAGTTTAGACAGACAGCTCGGTGCATTCAAAATGTCAATACCTCTCAAAAATAAAAGTAGTATTGAAGTCAAACTCTCCTCCACTTTCAGCCAGGAGATATATTAATATTAGCTCTCTGTGTACAACCAAGGGCCAACCGTGCTGCCATGTTCTGAGAAAATTGCAATTTTCCTAAGTCCTTTTTTGTGGCACCTGACCACACGACTGAACAGTAGTCAATGTGCGACAAAACTAGGGACTGTAGGACCTGCCTTGATGATAGAGTTGTTAAGAAGGCAGAGCATCGCTTATTTATAAACAGACTTCTCACCATCTTGGCTACTACTGCATCAATATGTTTTGACCATGACAGTTTACAATCAAACTCACAAATCAAATCACATGTATTTATGAAGCCCTTTTTACATCAACAGTTGACACAAAGTTCTTATACAGAAACCCAGCCTAAAACCCCAGAGAGAAAGCAATGCAGATGTACAGTACTATTCTATTAAGCGTCTGTGTGTAGCTGGTGTAGAGGAGTCAGGCGCAGGACAGAAGATATGAGTAAATATAACAATTTTACTCCAAACAATTAACAATACATCTCAAAATATTCCAAGCCCACAATAACAGACCGCAATACAATAAATAATCACTCACAAACAAACATGGGGGAACAGAGGATTAAATCATGAACAAGTAATTGTGGGATTGAAACCAGGTGTGTAAAACAAGGACAAAACCAATGGAAAATGAAAAATGGATCGCCGATGGCTAGAAAACCGGTGACGTCGACCGCCGAACGCTGCCCGAACAAGGAGAGGGACCGACTTCGGCGGAAGTCGTGACACAGTCAAAGTTTGGACACACCTACTTATTCCAGGGTTTTTCTTTATTTTTACTATTTTCTACATTGTCGAATAACAGTGAAGACATCAAAACTATGAAATCATGTAGTAACCAAAAAAGTTTTAAACAAATCAAAAAATATTTTATATTTGAGATTCTTCAAAGTAGCCACCCTTTGCCTTGATGACAGCTTTGCACACACTTGGCATTCTCTAAATCAACTGCTGCACACCCTTCAAAAGCTTAGACTCTTGTTAATTTTTTATTTATTTTATTTTACCTTTATTTTAATCTAACAGCATTGTCAGATTTCAAAAAGGCTTTACGGCGAAAGCAGAACATTTGATTGTCTGAGGACAGTGCCCCGCTCAAAAATTCAGTTAGCATAATAACATAACCAGCAGAGCTGTCACAAAACAAAAAAATAGCATAAAATAAATTGCTTACCTTTGAGGATGTTCCTCTGATGGTATACCCAAGCGTCCAGGTTACACAATAATAGGTCCTTTTGTTCGATAAAGATCCTCTTTATATCCATATAGCTCCGTTTGGTTGGCACGTTTTGTTCAGTAATCCACCTGCCCAAAGGCGTTCATCCATGCAGACAAACGATATCCCAAAAGTACCCGTGAAGTTCGTCAAAAAAAGTCAAACAGCATTTGTAATCAATACTCAGATACCCTAAAATGAATATAAACTATAATATTTCAGACGGAATATAACCTGCTGAATAGAAGAGAAAAAGAACTTTGCACGCAAAATCCAAAATAGGACACTTGACGTGAACTCAGGAACAAGTGGTCTTACTCCCTTGATTTTCATGATTGAAGCGTGAAACCTTTCTCTAAAGACTGTTGACATCTAGTGGAAGCCATAGGAACTGCAATCTGGGGGTTAAACTATGAGGCTTTGAATAGCTGGCCTATTGAAAACAGTGTGACATGACTGATTCAGACATCCCGGATGGATTTTGCTCGGGTTTTTGCCTGCCATATCAGTTCTGTTATACTCACAGACATTATTGTAACAGTTTTAGAAACTTCTGAGTGTTTTCTATCCAAAGCTACTAATTATATGCATATCCTAGCTTCTGGGCCTGAGTAACAGGAAGATTACTTTGGGCACATTTTTTCAAAATTCTGCCCCCTAGCCCTAAGAAGTTAAACGTTATTTTTTTAAATATTATTTTATTTATTTTACCTTTATTTAACCAGGTAGGCCAGTTGAGAACAAGTTCTCATTTAGAACTGCGACCTGGCCAAGATAAAGCAAAGCAGTGCGACAATAAACAACAACACAGAGTTACACATGGGATAGACAAAAATACAGTCAATAACACAATAGAAAATCTATATACACTGTGTGCAAATGGAGGAGGTAAAAGGAGGTAAGCCAATAAATAGGCCAATAGTAGCGAAGTAATTTCAATTTAGCAAATTAACACTGGGGTGATAGATGTGCAGATGATGATGTGCAAGTAGAAATACTGGTGTGCAAAAGAGCAAAAAAAGTAAATAAAAACAATATGGATGAGGTAGGTAGGGATGAGGTAGGTAGTTGGATGGGCTATTTACAGATGGGCTGTGTACAGCTGCAGCGATCAGTAAGCTGCTCAGATAGCTTATGCTTAAAGTTAGTGAGGGAGATATAAGTCTCCAGCTTCAGCGATTTTTGCAATTCGTTTCAGTCATTGGCAGCAGAGAACTGGAAGGAAAGGCGGCCAAAGTAGGTGTTGGCTTTGGGGATGACCAGTGAGATATACCTGCTGGAGCGCGTGCTACAGGTGGGTGTTGTTATGGTGACCAGTGAGCTGAGATAAGGTGGAGCTTTACCTAGCAAAGACTTGTAGATGACCTGGAGCCAGTGGGTCTGGCGACGAATATGTAGCGAGGGCCAGCCAACGAAAACATACAGGTCGCAGTGGTGGGTGGTATATGGGGCTTTGGTGATAAAACAGATGGCACTGTGATAGACTGCATCCAGTTTGCTGAGTAGAGTGTTGGAGGCTGTTTTGTAGATGACATCGCCGAAGTCGAGGATCGGTAGGATAGTCAGTTTTACGAGGGTATGTTTGGCAGCGTGAGTGAAGGAGCCTTTGTTGCGAACTAGGAAGCTGATTCTAGATTTAATTTTGGATTGGAGATGCTTAATATGAGTCTGGAAGGAGAGTTTACAGTTTAGACAGACACCTAGGTATTTGTAGTTGTCCACATATTCTAAGTCGGAACCGTCCAGAGTAGTGATGCTAGTCGGGCGGGTGCGGGCAGCGATCGGTTGAAGAGCATGCATTTAGTTTTACTAGTGTTTAAGAGCAGTTGGAGGCCACGGAAGGAGTGTTGTACGGCATTGAAGCTCATTTTGAGGTTTGTTAACACAGTGTCCAAAGAAGGGCCAGATGTATACAGAATGGTGTTGTCTGCATAAAGGTGGATCAAGGAATCACCCGCAGCAAGAGCGACATCATTGATATATACAGGCAAAAGAGTTGGCCCAGAGAATTGAACCCTGGGGTACCTCCATAGAGACTGCCAGAGGTCCGGACAACAGGCCCTCTGATTTGACACACTGAACTCTATCTGAGAAGTAGATGGTGAACCAGTCGAGGCAGTCATTTGAGAAACCAAGACTGTTGAGTCTGCCGCTAAGAATACGGTGATTGACAGAGTCGAAAGCCTTGGCCAGGTTGATGAAGACGGCTGCACGGTACTGCTTTTATTGATGGCGGTTATGATATCGTTTAGTACCTTGAGCGTGGCCAGCTCGGAAACCGGATTGCACAGCGGAGAAGGTTCGTGGGATTCGAAATTGTCAGTGATCTGTTTGTTAACTTGGCTTTCGAAGACTTTAGAAAGGCAGGGCAGGATGGATAGGTCTGTAACAGTTTGGGTCTAGAGTGTTACCCCCTTTGAAGAGGGGGATGACCGCGGCAGCTTTCCAGTCTTTAGGAATCTCGGACGATACGAAAGAAAGGTTGAACAGACTAGTAATAGGGGTTGCAACAATAATTTTAGAAAGAGAGTCCAGATTGTCTAGCCCAGATGATTTGTACCGGTCCAGGTTTTGCAGTCTTTCAGAACATCTGCTATCTGTATTTGGGTGAAGGAGAAGCTGGGGAGGATGGGCAAGTAGCTGTGGGGGGTATGGAGTTGTTGGACGGGGTTGGGGGAGCCAGGTGGAAAGCATGGCCAGCCGTAGAGACATGCTTATTGAAATTCTCGATTCTCGTGGATTTATCGGTGGTGACAGTGTTTCCTAGCCTCAGTGCAGTGGGCAGCTGAGAGGAGGTGCTCTTATTCTCCATGGATTTTACAGTGTCACAGAACGTTTGGGAGTTAGAGCCACAGGATGCAAATTTCTGCTTGAAAAAGCTAGCTTTTGCTTTCCTAACTGGCTGAGTGCATTGGTTCCTGACTTCGCCGAAAAGTTAAATATCACAAGGACTATTCGACACTAGTGCAGTTTGCCACAGGATGCTTTGTGCTGGTCGAGGGCAGTCAGGTCTGGAGTGAACAAAGGGCTATATCTGTTCTTAGTTCTACATTTTTTGAAAGGGGCATGCTTATTTAACTACTTTTGGAGTGGTGGGGCGCTAGCACCCAACTCCCGACACTACCCTGTGAAATGCAAGGCGCCAAATTCAAAATCCAAAAGTTGAATTATTAAACATTCATCAACATACTAGTGTTTCATAGTCATCAAAAGCTCTGCTTCTTGGCAATACCACAGCGTTGTCAGATTTCAAAAAGGCTTTACGGCGAAAGCACCACATTTGATTGTTTGAGGATAGCACCCCACATATTTTTCCCATTACCATAAATTCATAAACCATGCGGTTCACACAAAACACATTTCACAGCGAAAACAAATCAATTACCTTTTGAAGAACTTCTGCTGAGGGCTTCCCAAGTGTCCAACGAAGACCATCCATGGTTCTTTTGTTAGAAAAAGTAATGTATTATATCCATAAATCTCCGTTTGGTTGGCGTCTTATAATGAGAAAATAGAGCGTCGACTCCTCCATTGAAACGTGAAGAGAACTCGTTCAACTTATACCTATAAACTTGTCCAAGAACAATCAAACATAATTTTAAATGTATCGTTAGGAACACTTTTATGTATAAATAGTATAATATTTCAACCGGAATATAAACTGGGCGATAAGAAAGGAAAAAACCACAGAGCGTGCCAGCCGTGAACGCGCATTTTCTTCTATTGACATCTGCGTGGACACTTCCTTATTCGTCTTCTTCTCTGCTCTAAAAGCATCTAAAAAGAATCAGAACACTTTCTCGAGACTGTTGACATCCAGAGGAAGCAATAGGTACTGCATTCATATGCCCTTATATGGGCATTTTCATAAGGGAGGGGTTCTAAAAATGAGGCAATCTGTCAAAACCACTTTTTCCAGGACAGAAATTCCTCGGGTTTTTGCCTGCCATATCCGTTCTGTTATACTCACAGACAAAATGTTAACACTTTTAGAAAATTCAGAGTGTTTCCTATCCAATGGTACTAAATATGTGCATATCCTATTTTCTGGGCCTGAATGGGAGGCATTTTACTTTGGGCACGCCAGGCTCTCCAAAACCGTCACCTCGTGCGCTGCTGCCAAAGAAGTTAAACTGAGATCTGTTTAGACACCGCCGTGGTTGGAGAGCTAGGGTGTTGCCAGAAACTGTTAAAGTGGTGCCAAGCTGAATCCCTTAATTGGGGATGGAGGGGTGGGTGGGGGGAGAGAGAGAAATAACTTTTATTGGGTCTGGGAACACAATAAACACTCAAACAAAATCAAGGTTACACATCAATTAAAAACACAACACCATATCTTCCTCTACAGTAACTTACAACAACAGCCTCTGAATACCCCATAAACTCATAAACAGCCCAATGTTGTTAACCATTTTGTAATAGGCAAACTCAACCCTCGCTGCCAAAATCCCCACCAGCATTCCCACCACATCCACAGACCCCTGTCCCTGAATACTATTCTTTCGTGTCTTCCAAATTGCTAATTTAGCTGACCCTGACACAAAGTTAAGCAAGAGAACTGCACCCCTTTGACTAAACCTGTACTTTAGCCCAAATATAAATTGTGGGCAAGAGAAAACCTCTTCCAGAGCTGAGAACCGACTAGTGATCAGGTCAATCATCCAGACCAACCTGAGACAATGTAAGAACAGATGTGACAGAGTTTCAGACTCAGCACAGAATGGACACCCCTCCCCAACAGTAGGATCCGGGTGTACCCAGATACATTTTGGTGGCTATGGCTCCATGTATTATCCTCCACTGAAGGTCAGCTGTCCTCTTTTCAATAGGCAGTTTATTTAAAGACTGCCAACAGCCTTTTGGGGAGGCACCTGGACCAAACACACCCGCCCACCTCGTAAATTTGACCGCTTCCAGGGAAGAAGCACGGGACACTTTTACACAGATTTTGTACATGGCTGTAATGAGGGGCGGTGAGTCGGAAGCAGGTGAAACGTTTTAATAAAACAACAAAACCAAGAACACGACACAAGGAATCGCAGACCTTAGCTACGACCTTCCTGAGTAGGCAAGATGATTGGATCCCCGCTCTTTCTCCTAGACCTCCAACAATCTGCTCCTGCTCCGCATCAGATGACCCAGCTTGGTACACCCCACACCTAACAGGCATGAACGTAGGCTGGCTGAAGACACAGCACGGAACTGGATGGCAGTATTATCAAAAATATGTTCTTCAAAAATCCACACCCCTGGTGGCATGCCGGCCTTACAGGACATGACGAAAACTCTCCAAGCCTGCATAACAGACTCATAAAATGAAGCCAGGCTAGACAAATCACCCCCTTCTAGCTTTAAGAGGAAAAGATGCTTGTCTAAGCCCAAACAGCCCGCTTTCTTCATTCATGTGTCATCCAGCTAGAACCGTCACTGTACAATAGTCTCTGGGCTGCTTGAAGCCAGAAAGCCATGATCTTGGAAGAAATGTCTACCAGGCCTTACCCACCCTTGTGCAGTGGCAGGTACAGTGCTGCAGCTTTAATCCAATGTTGTCCAGACCAGAGGAAATTGACAAGGGTCCTCTGAAGTTCTTGTATCAGACCCCCCGGTGGCTGTGAAATCAGTAGTCTGTGCCACAGGGTAGAGGCGGCTAGGTTATTGGCTAACAGCACTGTTCCCCTATAAGACAGCGGGGGTAGCACCCATTTCCTGTCAGAAGGCTTGGTGTAGTAGTGCAAAAAGAGTCAGGCGGAGGACAGCAGATATGAGCAACACAAAGTAGTTTACTACAAATTTTACAAAGTCGAAACAAAATAACAAGCCCACCAAATGGACTGACATCAATAGAAACAATTACGCACACAAACATGGGGGAAACAGAGGGTTAAATAAGGAACATGTATTTGTGGAATTGAAACCAGGTGTGTAAAAAACAAAGACAAAACGACGTCGACCGCCGCATGAACAAGGAGAGGGACCGACTTCAGGGGGAAGTCGTGACAGTACCCCCCACCCCCCCTTGACGCGCGGCTCCAGCAGCGTGCCGACACCGACCTCGGGGACGACCCAGTGGACGAGGCGCAGGGCGATCTGGATGGAGACGGTGGAACTCCCGCAGCATCGAAGGATCCAAAACGTCCTCCACCGGAACCCAGCATCTCTCCTCCGGACCATACCCCTCCCACTCCACGAGGTACTGAAGGCCCCTTGCCCGATGCCTCGAGTCCAGTATGGCTCGAACTGCATACGCCGGGGCCCCCTCGATGTCCAGAGGGGGCGGAGGAACCTCCCGCACCTCAGACTCCTGGTGTGGACCAGCCACCACCGGCCTGAGGAGAGACACATGGAACGAGGGGTTAATACGGTAATCTGGGGGAGCTGTAACCTGTAGCAAACCCCGTTCAGTCCCATCAGGACTTTGAATGGCCCCACAAACCGTGGACCCAGCTTCCGGCAGGGCAGGCGGAGGGGCAGGTTTCGGGTCGAGAGCCAGATCCGATCCCCCGGTGCGAACACCGGGGCTTCACTGCGGTGGCAGTCTGCGCTTGCTTTCTGACGCCTCACGGCCCACTGAAGGTGCACATGAGCGGCGTCCCATGTCTCTTCCGAGCGCCTAAACCAGTCGTCCACCGCTGGAGCCTCGATCTGGCTCTGATGCCAAGGCACCAGAACTGGCTGGTACCCCAGTACGCACTGGAAAGGGGAGAGGTTAGTGGAGGAGTGGCGGAGCGAGTTTTGGGCCATCTCAGCCCAGGGGATGAATGCCGCCCACTCCCCCGGCCGGTCCTGGCAATATGATCGCAGAAACCTACCCACATCCTGGTTTACTCTCTCCACCTGCCCGTTACTCTCAGGGTGAAAACCTGAGGTAAGGCTGACCGAGACCCCCAGACGTTCCATGAGTGGCAGGCCTTTTACTTTGGGCACGCCAGACTCTCCAAAACCGACACCTCAGCTGCCGCTCCCTAAGAAGTTAAAATGTTTGAGAGAACCTTAAAATCTTCACCCCTTGTAATAAAAACTGTCACCCTTCATTATCCCTGGCACAGAGAAACCAGTAAGCCTCGCTCTTAAAAAACAAAGCATTGGTTCAATTGCCAAACAATATAACTGTCCTGAAATTGGGCATCCCTGCCTGATACCCCTTTGGACGGGGATGGGGAAGCTCAAACCACCCCCCAACTTCACCATACATGAGGCCCCAGCATACAGTAAACTCATCCAAGACAAAAAAACGTCCCCAAACCCAAAGGCTTTCATTGTTTTAAACAACTACTGGTGGTCCACATGGTCAAAAGCCTTCTCCTGATCCAAAGAAAGTAAACCCACATTCACATCAGACATTTTACAAATGTCTAAAACATCTCTTATAAGAAACAAGTTATCAACAATAGAGCGGTCAGGTACACAGTAAGACTGGTCCTTGTGGACCGTAGTCCCAGATATTTTTTCGACCTGTTTGATAGACACTTAGATATCATTTTATATTCCGCACGCAGCAATGCAACAGGAAGAAGAGCTAAATCCCCCTTTTTTGGCTACAATGAAAGCACAGCACGTTGACAGAATAGAGGAAGAGAACGCTCATGAAAAGATTGACACAACTTCATAAAACCCCCCCCCAATAGACCCGCAAAAGTGCTTATAGAATTTAGATGGGTAACCATCAATGCCATCTGGTTTAATAGGGGGGATCGGGTTCGGCCTGATGAGAGTTCAAAGCAGCTCTCTGCTCAGGGCCCAATTGAGGAAGTCCATGTAACAACTGTTCAGCACACAGAGAATCATAATCCTCCACCTTATAGAGGGCAGAGTAGAAATCCACGGCATGTTGGCGCATCTCACCGTCATCCATGGTCACCTTCCCATCAGGGAGACTAAGTTTGCGTTGCAATGTCGACTGCCCTAGGTTTATAACACAGGAGTAATATAACACCTTTACAACCCTACCACAGTAGTGCTCAGATACATACAACCTGTCTAACCTTGCTGCACTGACACAACCTTCATTAACTTTTAGCCATGTGTACTGCCTAACTTTTGCATTCCTTACTCTCCACACATCAGAAAGCTCAAACTCAGTTAGTAGACCAGACAGGCAAGTAGCTGACCACAGTTGAGGTTCTTCAGCAGTGCGATCAACAGTAAAATCCACTGTACAGTTCCAGTCCCCCCCCTAAAACCGTCCCCCCCTCTTGGTCACACTGTTTTAAGGTTTCCTTTATTTGATCAAACACAGCAATACGCTCTGTACCCTCATTAGGAGCATAAACATAAAAAAAGAAGAAAAAAACATAACATCCACCTTGACCAATAAATCCCGACCCTTGACAATCTCTGTTGTAGATACCACAGTCACCCCTAAGCCTGAGGAAAACAAATTTGCCACCCAAGCACTGAAATTAGTACCATGACTGAGTATATGCTGCCCTTCCCACCACATACCCCAGTCAACCTCGTAAGCCTCATCACTATGTGTCTCCTGTAGAAAAACTACATTAAGCCTTTTCTGTTTTATTACTTCTAATACCCAAGCCCTCTTATTCCTGTCCCTTCCCCCATTAATATTGAGAGAACCTACCCTTAGTACCTCCATATAAAAAAGAGAAGGGAAAAGAAGAAGAAGCCACAGAGAAACCAGACAAAGAAAAAAATACACCCTATGAGGCATGATCATCATCATTGTTTTAATTTTCTTTTAACCTTACCACGTTTCCCACTACCTTTTGCTGCCATGACAGCAGTAACAAATTTCCTCAACCGGAAACGGTTCTTCACACTCAACTGGTCTAACCCCACCGTCTTCTGTAACACCACAGCTGACGTCACAAACGTATCAACTTAAGAAAAGTCTGATCCAGGAACCCATTTACCTCCTCTAAATTGTAAATTGAGTCGTTCTGATCCTTCTCAACTGAGGCCACAGACCCCTGACTCCCCTCTGCCCTCTGCCACATCCCTCTCAACACTCCCCACTTGCACCCCATCACTCGTACCAGGAATCTCCTCCACAACCTGGGAGACTAGCTCCACCTGAACCATCTCCTCACCGGTCTGGGGAAATGGCTCCCCAGATCCGTCCTTACCTCTTACAACAATATGTTTCTGCTGCACAACAGATGCTATGTTCCCCTCTGGTACAAGCTGCAACTCAGTACCCTCAACATGGACAACTTGTTCCGTTGGCTTTGTGAATGTTGACCTGTTCAAAGTTCTTGCTCACATCGGCTACAGAAAGAGTTATCAGACAGTCATCCAGAACAGCTAGTGCTCTCGTGCATGCTTCAGTGTTGCTTGCCTCGAAGCGAGCATAAAAGGCATTTAGCTCATCTGGTAGACTTGCGTCTCTGGGCAGCTTGCGTCTGGTTTTCCCTTTGTAGTCCGTAATAGTTTTCAATTCCTGCCACATCCGACAAGCATCAGAGCCGGTGTAGGTGGATTCAATCTTAATCCTGTATTGACGCTTTTCTTGTTTGATGGTTTGTCTGAGGGCATAGGGGGATTTCTTATAGGCGTCCGGATTAGTGTCCCGCTCCTTGAAAGCGGCAGATCTAGCCTTTAGCTTGATGCTGATGGCTTCTGGTTGGGATATGTACGTCTGGTCACTGTGGGGACAACGTCGTCGATGCATTATTGATGAAGCTGATGACTGAGGTGGTATACTCCTCAATGCCATTGGATGAATCCCGGAACATATTCCAGTCTGTGCTAGCAAAACAGTCCTGTAGCGTAGCATTCGTGTAATCTGACCATTTCCGTATTGAGTGAGTCATTGGTACTTCCTGATGTAGTTTTTGCTTGTAAGCAGGTATCAGGAGGATAGAATGATGGTCAGATTTGCCAAATGGAGGGTGGGTAGAGCTTTGTATGCATCTCTGTGTGTAGAGTAAAGGTGGTCTCGAGTTTTTTTCCTCTGGTTGCACATGTGATATGCTGGTAAAAATTTGGTAAAACTGAATTTAAGTTAGCCTGCATTAAAGTCCCCGGCCATTAGGAACACCGCTTCTGGGTGAGCATTTTCTTGTTTACTTATGGCCTTATAGAGTTGGTTGAGTGTGGTCTTAGTGCCAGTATCGGTCTGTGGTGGTAAATAGATGGCTACGAATAATATAGATGAGAACTCTCTTGGTAGATAGTGTGGTCCACAGCTTATCATAAGGGACTCTACCTCAGGCGAGCAATACCTTGAGACTTTTTAAAAAATTGTTAGGGCTAGGGTCCTTTTTTCCAAATTTCCACCTGACTGATGTGCCCAAAGTAAACTGCCTGTTGCTCAGGCCCTGAAGCCAGGATATGCATATAATTGGTACCATTGGAAAGCAGACACTTTGAAGTTTGTAGAAATGTTAAAATAATGTTGGAGACTATAAGACAATAGATATGGTAGGAGAAAAAATAAAAACCAACCGGAATGTTTCATTTTTTGAGAGCCCATGTTCTTCCAATGTAACGTATAGGGGGAAAAATGTAGTCTAGCTCCCAGTATGCAATTCCTATGGCTTCCACTGGGTGTCAGTAGTCTTTGTTCAACATTTCAAAACGAGTATGAAATATGAGTTTTACTACAGGGATGGAGACTTGGAAATTTGTGTATGCACGCGCGACAAAGAGGACACGCACCTGCTAATATCATTTTCCTATTGAACATACTTCTTTCTGTATGAAATATTATAGTTTAATTACATTTTAGGCTGAGGATTAAATAGAAATGTATTTTCACTTGTTGAAACAAAGTTTAGGGGTAGAATTTTGGATTCCTATCTTGGCATGTTGAAGGAGTGGATTACTCGCGCCAACTAAACAGACTTTTTGGGATATAAAGAAGGATTTTATCTAACAAAACAACACTACATGTTATAGCTGGGACCCTTTGGATTACAAATCAGAGGAAGATTTTCAAAAAGTAAATGAATTTTTAATCGCTATTTGTGAATTTATGAAACCTGTGCCGGTGGGAAAATATTTTGATGTGGGGCGCCGTCCTCAAACTATCGCATTGGCATGCTTTCGCTGTAAATCCTACTGTATATCGGGCAGTGCAGTTAGATTAACAAGAATTTAAGCTTTCAACCGATATAAGAAACTTGTATGTACATAAATGTTTAATATCCATAATATTTATGATTATTTATTTGAATTGCGCGCCTCCAGTTTCACCGGAAGTTGTCCCGCTAGCGGGACACCTAGCCCAAAGAACATTGCACACCAGCTGTTATTGACAGAAAGACACACACCCCCACCCCTCGTCTTACCAGACATAGCTTCTCTGTTCTGCCGGTGCATTGAAAATCCCTCCAGCTCTATTATCCGTGTCATCGTTCAGCCACGACTCGGGGAAACAACATATTACAGTTCTTAATGTCCCATTGGTAGGATAATCGTAATCATAGGTCATACATTTTATGGGGCTAAGGATGCAAGAACTGATAGCGGGAGTGAGTTTATGATGGTATGTCATTAATTAAAATGACAATTGAACAGCAGTAAATAATGCAGATTGTACCTTTTAAAGGGGAATCGAAACAGTAGTATTTAGAATGCCAGCTAATTGTGACTGTAAATCGCCATATTGCATTGTTGCGTCACTGACAGGAGAAACATTTTTGGAACTCCCAAAAATGCTGAATTTACAGAGTAGCTGCAAGTCTGAGATTGAGTTTATAACAAAGAATGAAATAATGTTAGTTAGGGAGCCAATAAACCTACTAAAGCTGTTCATGTTAGAGCCGATTGTTGCCCCAGATCCAAGAGTATGTTCTCGTAGCATTAACAACGCAGATATGCCGCCTGAAACACCTCAGCTAGAGGGTCGGCGTAGCGGTGACACAAACTGGTGTGAGTGCAGATACTGACCGATAATGGCTAGAGAGTATGAGTGTGTGTGTTGTAGAGAGATGGATACAGCACAAAATCCCAGCAGATGGTGGCTGTATTACATCCAGTCAAAGGTTCCTGTCAGTCTGTCTGGATGCCGATGTATTTATTGGAAGTGTCACTAATCGTTATGAAGGACTTGCTGTCAGAAGAGGTTACTCGACCAGTCAGCAGCCGGTATGCCAGTTAAATAATAGGTGAAATGTTGCTTGACTATACATTGTTTAAGGTTAATATCAGTAGTGGGTAGGTGCTCAATATATATAATCAGTATCCTATAACAATATTTATCACCAGCGCTGTTTGGCTGTTAATTAGACGACCAGAGTTCCAATCGCAGACAGCATCATGATTCATGAAATCTCATTCTAACCAATAATGGGGTATACTCATTATAAATACATTGTGATTTAGTTTCTGTATCAGACTAACTTTTCTTATGATTTGTTTGCAGAGCATACAGGCCAGAAGTTTATCGCCAGTTCACCCTATGGCCACAAGGGAGAATTGGACGAGGTGTACGGCGTGTCCTCCCTGCTTGCGTCATTTCTTCCATAAGGCGCGCATACCCAGAAGCAAGAGGCATTTACATAGTGTTTGAGTTTGAATAAAAGACATAGACCTAATGCCTGCGCCTTATGTAAAAACAGTATTAGTTAGCTTGTCCACTATAACAACAGGTTCAAGCGTAACCAGATAAACTTGCTTTAAAAATAAAACAACTTTCAACATGAACTTACCCGTGTCCCTGTTGCTAGATTAGTATCTTCAACTAGCTTTGGCTGCCATCTATTGGAAAAGAATGGTAACTACACTGGGCAGCTAGTTGGCAGAGACAAAGGAGACGTTAATAATATGTGCCGTTTAGCAGACACCTTTATCCAAAGCGAACTGGATACATGGCAGTGGAAACAGATCATAGAAACAGGATTACAAAAATACATAGTAAATTACAGGGTTCTTAAGGTGTTTTTACAAGTTCCAGTGAAACAAGAAGAGGATTCACATGAAAGGCTTGTGATTGCAGGCTTGTGATTGAAGTCTTTGCCTCATGCACAAGCGCGATAGATAAACAACAGTAGCATACCTTAAAGGGGCAATCAGCAGCAATCATGTTTGCACTTATACATTAAAGTTATGTAACCATTGATTCTTGAAGAATCTAACTTATAAATGCCTGTGCTTAGTTAAACTGTCATACACCATCAGAACCCAAAATATAAGCTTGTTTACTCCAATGTTTGTAAACAAAGAAAATGTAAACAAACACAATATAGCCTCAAAATATGGTTAAAACTAGGAATTTGAGAGTGGTTACATTTCTCCAGCCCCATCCCTCAGGTTTTTACCGAACATGGAGCAGGGAGACACTTTTTTATTGTTTCTACTGCTGATTACCACTTTAAGAAGTTAATATGCAGATTAAATACACCAAAATATATTACAGATACTATAAAAATGTCCCATCACTCAGACAGTTATTGAATATACAGCACGCAGCACATCAAACAATCAATCAAATGTATTTTACAAAAGCCCTTTTTACATCAAAATAATAACCACAGTGGTTATAGAGGGTGCAACACCTCAGGAGCAAATGCCAGTTGTATTTTCATAGCTGAGCATTCATAGGTTGAGAGATACTCGAAACAGCAGGACCAGGAAAACAATTCCACTACAATTCCCTTTATGGATGGGTGTATCTTTGAATTTACTGTTGAATAGCCTGCTCCTTCTCCTCTTTCAGCCCGCTCCACCAAAGTGATCGATAGTATATCTTGGCTCGCACTGTGATGATTGTGATTCTGAGCTCTCAGGTTCAAACAGCGAGTTAAGGTCTTCAATGATCTCACTCTCCGTCAGCTCCATCTGTGGCGGATAGGGGCAGGACTCGGTTGTATACTGATGGTCGCAGCACAGGAACACTCTGGCAACAATTAAGGCATCTATTAGGCTATAGTTATACTGAAGAATCACTGCATATACTGTATATTGTCCATTTTATATAAAAAATGGCATCAGGGATGACAGATTGTGTCTATAAATAGACACTAGCCTTAGAAATAACATGGATTTGCATGTACCTCCTCTGCCTCCTCCTGTCTCCTCCAGGAGGAAAACCTTTTCAGGGATGAAGATGTCATCCTTAAAACAAACAAACGTTTTGTTAAGACAACTGAACCCAAATATATCAGTTGGCATTAACAAGCTACCTGTCTTGTATGCTTTGTCAACACACACACACACCACATACAGGGGCATTTATTTTGCAGCAACCATTAGCTATGTCAACTTCAGTCTAACTAAATAAGGTGGAGCTAACAAAACATTCCAAAAACAAATCTGTCAACAAAATGTATTACAGTACTTGACTATCTAAGGTGGAAGCTAGCTACAATAACTCATTTACCTATTAACAGGGCTACATGGAAAAACTGTGTTGCAATTTTAGTTGCAGTTGAGTTGCTTGCTAACGTGTTGCCGTTCTGCTGGCGACAGCCCAGCCCTGCCTAGTAGCATGGGCTTGGGAAACAGTGCCTCTGCCCTCCTCGGTGACTCTTGAGGAAGGTCGGGAAATCTCTGGTGTTCTCGGCCACGGAACCGTCAGGGACTTCCGGGATGACTCGAAGGCGAGATGGAATCCCTGGACGTGCGAGTGAAATCGAATTTCCTCTACATCCATCGTTCCTGTAATCGCCCATCGATGTGGATAGTCAAAGCGATGAGGGAGTCAAAATCTCTGGGTAACTCCCGATCCGCAAGCTCGTCCTTAAACTTCTCAGAGACGGCGTGCAAGAACATGTCGAATAGTGCTTCTGGGTTCCACGCATTCTTCGCTGCCAACGTATGGAAATCCACCGCAAACTTGGCCACAGTGCGGTCGTCCTGCCGGAGCTGGATTACCTCCTGGGCAAATTCCTCACCTCTCCCATGAACCCCTCCAGGCTCACGCATATGGCCGGCTGCTGTTCCCAGCCCAGGTGAGAGCCCTTCCAGACATCAGCGTGATGAGGTAGGCTATTTTGGAGCTATCCGAAGGGAAGGAGGCTGAAGCTCGAAAATGAGGACACACAGAGCTAAAAACGCCCCACAAGTGCTCGGCTCTCCATTAAAGCGTTCCGGAGGAGGTAACCGGGGCTCCCGGGAAGGTGGAGTGGCTGGTGGAGCGGCGCTGCTAACCGCCGAGTTGCTGAGGGGTTTGGCAGGCTGCCCACCAGACGCCCCGTGGAATTGCTCCAGCAGCATGTCCAACGCCCGGTCATGGTGCTCAGCCAATGTTTGGACCCCCTCCATCAGCTCACGAAGCAATTCCTCGTGCCTACCAATGTAGGCTCCTTGGGAGGAGATGGCGTTGCACAGCTGGTCTGAGTCTGCTGTATCAGTCATGGCCTGTTTGTACTATCAGGTATGAAGGTAAGACCCAGATGCAGACCACATCAAATAAACAATAGTTTAGTATTCCAACAGGGGCAGGCAATAGACAGGTCAAGGCAAGCAGGGTTCAGTAATCCAGAGGGGAGCAAAGGTACAGGTCGGCAGACAGTCTGAGCACTGATGGAAGGATTGTGCGTTCCTGGTGTAACTCAGGCAGTTGTTGTTGCCATCCTGTACCTGTCCTGCAGGTGTGATGTTCGTATGTACCGATCCTGTGCAGGTGTTGTTACATGTGGTCTGCCACTGCGAGGACGATCAGCTGTCCATCCTGTCTCCCTGTAGCGCTGTCTTAGGCGTCTCGCAGTACGGACATTGCAATTTATTGCCCTGGCCACATCTGCAGTCCTCATGCCTCCTTGCAGCATGCCTAAGGCACGTTCACGCAGATGAGCAGGGACCCTGAGCATCTTTCTTTTGGTGTTTTTCAGAGTCAGTAGAAAGGCCTCTTTATTGTCCTAAGGTTTCATAACTGTGACCTTAATTGCCTACCGTCTCTAAGTTGTTGGTGTCAACGACCGTTCCACAGGTGCATGTTCATGAATTGTTTATGCACAAATATTATCACTCCAGTGTAATTGACTCAGGAACATTTGAATGGTCCAGTGTAATGAGCTTCACTACACACAGTACAGTCAGACAGACAGACAGGTAATTTACAGACTGCAAAGACAGCAAAGGCCAGCAAAACAAATCGCCTCTGTGAGTGAGTTAGGAAAAAGGGAGCGCTGTGAAGGATGAACATCAAAGCTGAAATAAAGCAACTCTCTTTTTCTGAACTTAGTCACCATCTCTATACGAGAAACGGTCTGGGTAGGTTGCATATCTCAGTGCCGGAATGCTGTTATAACTTTGCTCGTTTTTTTGCTCTCTGTCCAAGAAATTCGCCCGGAGGAGAGAGAGAGTTTTGGGAAGGATTTAGCTAGGCTCAGAGATGCAAGACATTGTAGTATATTGATGTGATGTTGTTTGTAGATGGTGGTATTCTACAGAGGCAGAGAGAAAGAGAAGCAGTGTCCAAACAGCAACTGAAGTGTACCAATGACACCCAGTGCTTTTTAGTTCATCCCATTGCTTTCTTGGCAGTGTAGGATGTCATTTCGTCAAAATGGTCCAGAGATTGTAGCTTGTTTAGGCGGTCAGCTAAAGTTGAACTTCCACCCCCAAGTTGAAAGACAGTATCTGCACACCACATCACCTCAGATACTGTGTAGTTTAGTTGATGAATTGCATCACACACTTTCTGAAGGCACTGTATGTTTTAATAATCTAATAATAATATGTGCCATTTACCAGATGCTTTTATCCAACGTGAGTAACATTACAGTGGAGTGCATACATTTTTAGTAGGTGTCTGTGAACCCTGTGGGAATTGAACAAATTACCCTGGCATTGCTAACGACACAGTTTTACCAACTGAGCCACACAGGACCACTGTAACCATATATGGTTAAATTACTATTGTTATAGACTGGATGTTGTCGTTTAGTTTTAGTACATATAGGGCAACCTGTAATACAGTTTGAAATTAAGTCTCCCTGTTTGGATATCTCAAATGAACCCTTGAGAGTGTTCATTCAGCTTGAGGTCTTGTTGGATGTCTCTGACTGATTGTACTCCTGTTGTACTGTCTGATTTTATCAATGGTTAATAAATAAGTACCAGTTTTTAGCACCCATGTCGTGCATTATAATGCATTATGCATTGCTCAAAAAGTATAATAAATGTACTTATAACGTATTATGAAGAGGATCTCACAGGAAGTATTGATATTTACTCAGTCACCAATCATACAATCCTTTATACAGTAGCACCATAATAGCGGTAGTGGTAGTATAAGGAGTAGAAGGAATACCTATATGGCTAATTGGAGGGTGATTGGAGGGTGTTTTAGCCATTTTTGCATACGCAGAACTCTTTAAAAGTAGGGGGTTAATTACATGACTGAATGGGGAGTATTGGTTCCCCATTACTGTTACCTTGAAATGAAGTGTTAAAATAGTACGCTATCTCAATGATCAATATAGTAGTTGTAAGGGTCCAAATGTTGGTCAATACATAATGTACAATAGGGCTGTCAGTCCTTTAACTTTGTGTATAATACTTTGTGTGAATTGTTATTTCAACATTACATATTTTCAAATAATCTGGCTAGTTATTGGAACATAAATTGGGACCACAATTAATCATGCTGGGCCACAAACAGGCTCAATGACACATGTTTCAGGCCGTTTATGTTGAACACTCAGTATGAAGGGGTGAGCACGTGCCCCATCCTGATTTTGAAACCCATTCAGTGCACTCTGAGATACATGGATATTTGTAATTCATCAGTTTTATCCTTTCACGACTATATTTTCTGTTTCCCCGTAACTTTCTTTTGTGTCCTCTCCATCTTTCTTTTACTCCCCTTTTCTCTGTGTCCATGCTGCGCCAATGAAACAGTAGTAGTCTGTATTCTCATTCTAGCCAGGTCCCCTCCCCCTTTCCTCCATTCTGCAGGTTTATTATGTGTGGCTCCCGGTTTTCAATTTTTTCCACCGTTTTTCCTTGGGCTGTCATGTCGATGACCGTTGCAGCATTTTTAATGATTGTCAGATTGAGTATCCCTCAGTGCTCGGTCCAGTTTGACCCTGCAGTCACCCTCAAGGTCAACATTATCCCACATAGGAGTCTAGTCCGGTTTAATAATCTGGCCTCATCTCATCTGATCGAGTAATGCCCTGCAGTGTCCTGTAGGGGCTGACTAACTGTTGAACAATACACCATCTGTTTTTCTAGCTCTGTTGTTTGTATATGACTGTAACCCTTCTCTCCTTCCTCTTTCTTTTCTCCTTTACTGTCCCTCTATCTTCAACTTTCTCTTTGCCTTCTGTCTTTTTGCCTTTCCCCCACTCTCTGTTTTTCTCTGTTCCTCTCCTCCAGTACTGCGCATTCCTCTCCCTTTTGTTCATCCTCATCTCCATCTCTACATTCTGCATGGAGACTCATGAGGCCTTCAATACCATCTACAACAAGACGGAGAACGTGACGGAGGGAAACGTGACGCGTGAGGTGATCGTCTACGAGGTGGTGACCGACAGCTGGCTTATGTATGTGGAGGGCATGTGCGTTGTCTGGTTCACCATTGAGGTGATGGCACGCGTGGTCTTCTGCCCGGACAAGGTCGAGTTCTTCAGGAGCACCCTCAACATCATCGACTTCATTGCCATCATGCCCTTCTACCTGGAGGTGGGGCTGAGCGGCCTGTCCTCCAAAGCCGCCAAGGACGTATTGGGGTTCCTGCGTGTGGTCCGCTTCGTCCGCATCCTGCGTATCTTCAAGCTGACCCGCCACTTCGTGGGGCTTCGCGTCCTGGGCCACACGCTCCGTGCGAGCACCAATGAGTTTCTCCTGCTCATCATCTTCCTTGCTCTCGGAGTGCTCATCTTCGCCACCATGATCTACTATGCCGAGCGCATAGGCGCAGACCCCGACGACCCTACGGCTGCCAAACACACAAACTTCAAGAACATCCCCATTGGATTCTGGTGGGCTGTGGTCACCATGACCACTCTGGGCTACGGGGACATGTACCCTGAGACGTGGTCGGGGATGCTGGTGGGCGCGCTGTGCGCCCTGTCGGGTGTGTTGACCATCGCCATGCCTGTGCCCGTCATCGTCAACAACTTTGGCATGTACTACTCACTGGCCATGGCTAAGCAGAAGCTGCCCAAGAAAAAGGGCAAGCACATCCCACGGCCCACCATGCCAGGCTCGCCCAACTACTGCAAGCCCGACGCCCTCGCCCTGGCCACTGCCTCGCCCCATAGGATCCTGGGTAACGTACTCGGCGAGGTGATCTGGTCCGGAGGCCTCGACTGCCCCCTCGCTCAAGAGGAGATCATAGAAATCAACCGAGGTGAGACATTTCTATTTTTTATCCTCAGCCCCCATATTTTAAGACACAGATTGCAAATTAACAAACTTACTTTGACCTTGACTCGTAAGATTGGTATGAGTTTGTAAACACAACATGGATCTTCGCTGAGCATCTGGGCACACCACCACTAGCCTCCAACAAGGGCGTAGAACACAAATTACCCCAGCAAAATATAATATTTTTGGCAAAGATGTTGTCAAATTGTACAGTTTAGTGTCAACAGATATCCATTCAATCAAACTTGGGACAGAGATTTTCACAGTATGTGGGTGACTCTGGGCTGTATAAGACTTAGGAATCAGAATGTTATCTGACAGCTAATTACAGGCATCTCAGTAATAGTATAGTCCTGCAGATCCTTGGGTTGTGGGGTGTGGATTTTGAGTGCCTCTGTCCCTGATAGGGATGGGGGGTGGGGTCTGATTCTGAATCTGCCCTTGAGAGAAGGGGGCTGATTCTGAATCTGCCCTTGAGAGATAGCTAACCCATCAGAACTCATGGGTAATTTATGATCAACTGGTGAGTCCACATTTGCCGATAGGCCTCCATCTGTCTGCATACAAACAAACACAGTACTTTAAAACTAATTTGGGTCTCTTCACAACAGCCTAATATACATACATTTGGTTCAATGGTTTGGTTGAAATTTTAGATTTTTTTTTTTGTTGAAAAACTGAATTGTAATATTTAGTACGTAATATGTCCAGTACTTCCTATTTCATTTGGCATGATTGTGTATGACCTATGAACCCAATATCCACACATGACATTATGGCACCTGTTGTGTATTTTGTAGCCGTTGAGAAATCATCAGTGAGTCTGCAGTTATAGTATTTTATTGCATCAGCACCTATAGTACCCCACCACCTTCTCGCTATCTTTCACACTCTCTTCTATAATAGTTTTGCTGTAGGTTGTCAGTAAGTTTATGAGCAGGAACTCATGTGAGATACGATTTGACAGCTGTGTCTGAGCATATAAGCACCAGCCACCCTGCAGCAACAACTCGCACCCCGAACCACCACTTCTATCACTACGTCCAGTGTTTAGTTTACCATGCTGTCTTGCTAAGCCAGGATAGACATTAACTTTGACATATTGGCAATTATCAATTACATATCATAGTAGAATGTATATGTGGGTGTTTTAGAAAACACAGTAGCTTAAGATGGTACTCGGCCCTGAGCTCTAGACTACATATAGCCACAGGAGGTTGGTGGCACCATAATTGTGGAGGACGGGCTGGAGCGGAATAGGTGGAATGGTATCAAATACATCAAAAACATGATTTCCATGTTTGATGTCATTCCATTTGCTCCATTCCAGCCATTATTATGAGTTGTCCTCCCCTCAGCAACATCATGTGCATTTAGCCTACATTTGAAACGACTGCTCTTCACTAATGCCATTTACTTTATCACACACAGTGACAAATATAATTTATGTTTAAGTCCTAATAAAATACTCTATTGCATTGTGTTTTTGTTTAGTAGGACACCATAGTTTGGGATTAGATTTGGCCCAGTTGGAGGCTATTTTACTGAATCTGTCTCTGATTATGTATCTCATCTGCAGTATTCAATTGTGATCAGTAGCTTGTAGTAACACCTCCCCTCCCTATTCCTTTGACTATTTTCTTACACACTTTTTTCCAGTGATGGGAGACTGGGGATTCATGATTTCTGTATCGGTGGGCCAAGGTGCCATGCCAAAACCTCAGATATAGCAGCCAATCAAAGCCCCTAAGCTCACAACAGCAAGCTCTCTGATTGGGTCAATTGAATCATCAAGTAAGCAACTCCTCCCCTCGGGCTATGTTCCAATACCCATACTAACATAATATGTAGAACGAAGCAATGTAATGGGCATGCATCCCAAGTGGTATGCTAGTGTGGATATGGAAACACAGCCCAGTTTGGCCTCAGTCTCCCATCACAACCTTCTTCCTCTACTATCCAGGTACCTCACTTCACTCCTACTCTCCTATTCCTTCCTTCTCCTTTACTCTCTCCTTCTCCCTTGCTCGTCTTCCCTCCCCCCTTTCCTCATCTCCCCTTCTTTTCCAAAAGATTCCAAGCAGAACGGCGATGCGGCCCTGGCGAACGAGGACTGCCCCACCATTGACCAGGTGCTGAGTCCGGAGCGAGAGGGCGCCCGAATAACACGGGAACGCTACCAGCAGGACCGTGCTTGCTTCCTGCTCAACACCAAGGAATTCCGCGCCACAGATGGGAATGTGCGGAAAGGTAAGTCGGTCCCGCAGCGGACGGAACTGTAAACACACACCACGTAGTCAACAGAGCTACACATAAGATGCCATAAGGCACAGGTACTGATACAGATACCGATTCCCCCTATATAGAAGATGGAAAACAGGGAAGGTGCGCAAGACACAAATACATACACACTAATTATGTATACATGATCAAATACAGCATATATGGGAACTGATTTGTGGTTAGTTAGAGAGAACACACAGGCTGACACAAGCAACAGCCAACAGCATCATGGGAAGAGACATGACTATGTTTTTGTGACAGGGAGGTTCCAAACTCTACGTTCTGACAGGACACAACAATGCCTACCTACACCAACACCTTTACTCTTCTACTCTGCTCTGGTCTATGTTTCCACCTATTCACCTCCATACTGTCCTTGTTTTCATCCATCACACTTGGTACCACTTTTTCTTTCTTCCTGTCAGTATTTTCTGTCCCTCCTTCACTGCCTCAAATTGTCATCCTCCATTTTGTCCTTGTATTTATTTCTGTCTCCTCGCCATCTCTCACTCTCATTGTTTCTCTCTTTCTCTGTCTCTTGGAATCAGACAGTTAACCATGCATTAATTTACCTCTCGTCACTTCTGTTTCATTCTCTCCCTCTCCCTCTCCATCTCTCTCTCTCTCGTCTCCCCTCTGCCTTCTTGTTTGGCTTTGACTCCCACTTCATGCTGGAGTTACCCTCTCTCTTTGGCCCCCATTCTTCCCCCCCTCCTTTCCTTTCCTCTCCAAAACACACCTTATTTACCCCATGTATCTCTTGTGCTGATTCTGAAATCCAATACCGCATTCCATTTCTTTATCGCTGCAACAAACTTTTTTTACCACCTACAACCACCACCACCAAACCTGCATCAAACACTTCTCCTTTACACTCCTCCCAAACTCTCCACATGCCTGTTGACACTAAACTATAGGCACCAGCCCTGTCAGCCAGCCCAGACTCCCCTTTGGCTGAGGAATGGTATAAGCTGGAAGGGTCTCTGCTACAGCAGGACCTCAATGCAAACTCCACCTCCAAAACTATAGGCCAAGAGGTAACACCTTAAAATCACAGGTAACCAAAATGGAACCCTGTTTTTTTTCTCGTATTTTTTTTCTAATCTGTCAGCCAAACATTTAATGTTCTCTCAGCTCCATGACATTGCATGTTGGCAGTTGCCACTCAAACATACCACCCACAGACACACTCACAGATACACTATAGATGACTGAAAAATCACAATTATTACCCACTGTGTTCACTGTGTTGTGTTTGTACAGTATGTTTGGTAGAGTTTAAATATCACCCATGAATTAAATTCTGTGTGAATGTAAGTGAGTTTGAATAGTTGAATCAATAGATAGGTAGGGAAGCAACATCAAGCTATTGAGCTAAGGTTGGGTAAAACTGTCATTCGAATATCAAAGCCAATTGCATTCTATTGCAATTATTCAGAATAACCTGATCTTTTTTGTTGTTAACTAAACCTCTGCTTGATGCACCACAATTACATCATATGAAGTATAAACTCAATGACATTATTATAATAACTGGTCATATACTGTACATACACCAAACATTTGTCCATACATGTACAAAGAGTAACAAAAGTCATGTTATGAAACAAGGATCTACATTCCATATTTAATGGATAGTGTAAGATACGTGTATGGGTATGGGATGGGTGTATGGGAACAACGGCAGTGTATTTGAGAGACTGTGGTCAGTGTGTGTACGTGTTTGTGTGTGTGTGCGTATAAATGTATGTGTGTGGTAACGTGTGCCACGTGAAGTAGCCCTATAACACAAAGGGTATCAGGAATAGCGGGTCACATGTTGTCTAATGTGCTCTGTGTTGTTGTCTCTCTCTTCAGGTTGTATCATGTCACGCATTTGTATGTTATATTCTTACACTTTACACTGTGCCTCTGCCCTACTCCCAATCAAATCAAATGTTTTATTGCTATCTGAGTGTTTGTGTTTGTGTTGCTGTTGTCTGTGGCTTTTTCTGTGGCTTTTACTGTTATTTCTTTGTGTCACTGGTGCCCGAAATGTTCAGTCTCAAATATTTCTATCATGATATGACATGTACATATTCTAGCTATGCATGCATAATGGATGCTTTTGAATACAATGGTGTACAGTGGCCATCTTTCAACAGTCAAAGGTCAGCGGGGTCAGCAGAGCCTCCGAGGTCACAGGACTAGAACAACATTTTCAGTCATATTATTATATGGCTCTCCTCAATATTGTAGTCAAATGTCACACATTGATCATCAAATGTGACAAACTAACATCATTGTAATGCTGATTGACAAAATGTTGTACTTTAAAGTGTGTCGTGTTTCGAAAGAACTATTCCATGGACATCCAACTGTGTGCTTTCAGTGTAGTTCAAAAGGTCAGGCAGGTCTTCTTGTCTGTACTGTAGTGACCTGAGTAGCTCAAAAGCAATACAGTAAGTTGCACCTAGTGACTGAAACACTGATTAACTCTGACATCACAATGCCAGACAGACACTATTTTTATTGATTTTATTCATTTAACCTGTATTTAACTAGGCAAGTCAGTTAAGAACAAATTATTATTTACAATGATGGCCTACCACGGCCAAACCCAAACGACGCTGGGCCAATTGTGCGCCGCCCTACATTACGATATTTGTGCCAATTCTATATGCCAACCTTCAGCTCTCAAAATTGCTTAAAATATTGATATCTGTAGGGTGATTCAAGGACCACAGAACCTTGACCTCCCTCTGTAACCTGAAATGTGTAATAAAATGCCATATTGACCAAAAATCAAATGGAATGCCAAACGGCTAGGAATGAGGTGAACAAACCCAAAGTTAACACTGTTAAATCAGTAGAGGTTGGATGGCCATATTTTTTTTATAATGCTTGTCCATTTGACCTCCTTCGCGCGAAAATGCAATATGCACAGTTCGGTAAAGGTAAATTACCTCTTTGATTGCTCACTCTCAATCTTTCCCTCTCCTCCTCAATAATTTTTCTTTCTTTAAGAATTCAGTTAATTAAATTACATAAATATATGTAATTGTATTTTTATTTAAGAAAATCTGCAAGATAGTAAAATAGATAATAAAAGTCATAAAATAAACTTTGACCTTCAGACAATAAGGTTATAATAAGTTACCAATGCAGTTGAACATTTTGGTGATAGTTGAAACTTTGAGCTGGTGAAATATTCAACGTATTCTAATTAAGGCTGGGTAGTCCTGTTTTTATATCTGTGTACTGTGTAAACAGCACATATCACCTCAGTTTCTAACAAAGTATATTACCATTATCACACTGACAAATGGTTTCCATTAGTCATTGTCTTTTGGATGGAACATTTAACGAGGATCTCCTAAATTTGATTCTTTTTTTTCATCTGTGCCTGTCAATTTCATCCTGTCCTAATTCATTGTTCTCTCAAAATATTTTTCAAATATGACTATGAAAAATGTATTGCTCGTTGTTGCATTTCTGTCAAATATCCCTGTTACTCACAATCTCTCCATTGTTGTATTACTTGTGAGGCACAGCTGAGTGAGCTGGGCTGATGGTGCCTGGGCTGATGGTGCCTGCATCTGATCAGTCTCAGTGGAGAGAAAGAGCAGCAGACTGAGGGTCCGTCTCTCAACATCCCTCCGCTCTGCCTTTCCTCCACTGACACTGACCAAAAAGGGACACCGTCTTCCAGCTGATGGCGAAACTCTAGTCGCACCACATTATTTCTGCCTCATGCACAAATTCATGTTGTTACTCCTATGAACAGAGAAAGTAAAATATTCCTTGATGTTAAAAAAGACGCACATTTTATGGGTTATAAAAGTGTTGACCGTGCTGAGTAAGAACTTAAACATGAACTCACTCATAAAAACAGCAGCTCTTTGCTGTATTCGTTGATAGTCTCGCTCTAGTCATGGTTTTAAACGTTAGGAAATCTCAGTGTCAATTTTGCCATAGCTATCTTTTATGCCTGCTACGTTACTGCAGACTCGGTCATCTGAGCAATCTGATTGGCCACCGTGGCATAGTGCACCTGATTTCCTCTCCAGGCCCACCGGGAAGGTCGATTTTGTACCTTCAGACACATGAAATGGAGACAGTTTACATACCTGGCGCGCAGGGCAGCTGAATTGGCTGCACCTACCACCAACAGCCGAGACTAATATATGGTAGCGACCCGCACAGACAGCTGTGTGTTATGTGTTAGGCTATTAGTTGGTTGTGTTGTACTTACCAGTACCCAGTGTTCGCGGGGTCCGACATGCCAATCAACCTGCTATCTGCCAATCACGGGAATGCCTGGAATGTTCTGATGCCGGGCGTCCTGGTGGTTGGCGGAGTGGCGTGGAGTGGGGTTGGGCAGGGGGATGGAGCATTGGAAGTTAAGACCAGGTTTAGCCATTGTTCTCTCTCTTATGTCTGGCCTTCACAAGAGAAGGTCACGTTTGGTTTGTGGGGTACCCTTCATTTATTTGGCGTGGGCTACGGCCAAACAGTAGCCTGTGTAAAGTTGGGTTAATAAACCATCAATGCGTAAACTCAATTCTCTGTCTGGACAATTGTTCCTTTAGGATCTTGTCAGGTCATTACAATATACACATTTTTACATAGGAACACAAGGCTTTATCGTTGTTTTTTTTACAGAAATGTTTGGCGATCGACTAGAAATGCATGGATATCGACAAGTCGATTGCGATCGACCTGTTGGTGACCACTGGTGTGTATTTTGATATTTTAGTACCCCTAGCAACAATACTGTAGCATAACCGTACCCTTTCTTCTGAGAGTGTGGGTCCATTTAAATCACCATACAAAGTCTGACATTAGATATGTCTTTCCATGTCAGTTTACCCAACTTCTAACTAGGGTCAAACTGACAAGGAAAGATATGTTACTTGTGTTATCCATACTAGTTTACATTTTTCACACTATAAGTGTTACCAAAATCTTAGATTCAGTGTAAAGAAAGCTACAGTGGAAGTTCAGTTATCATTTCAAAATATATATTTCTAGGTTCAGATGATCCTTTGAAGTCTTTCAAAAATATCTGCTTAATGGGGTTTGCTAAAAGATATTGTAACTTATGTCTGAAAAGACATGGCATAATATAGTGTTTCCATGTACAATATGTTTTAGCAGTTTATTTTAGGATCATATGAACAAGTTTGTCTCTCCTTGTCTTTCCCATGTTTATTTTTTTATTCTATTTAACTAGGCAAGTTCACAATGACGTGGGCTGGGATAAAAAATAAAAAACAAAAAAATAAATAAATAACATAAATATAGGACAAAACACACATCACGACAAGAGAGACAACACAACACTACATAAAGAGAGACCTAAGATGACAACATAGGAAGGCAGCAACACAACATGACAACATGGTAGCAACACATGGTATCAGCACAAACATTGTACAAACATTATTAGGCACAGACACAGCACAAAGGGCAAGAAGGTAGAGACCACAATACATCACGCAAAGTCTTTGAATGAAGAGATGGAGATAAAACTGTCCAGTTTGAGTGTTTGTTGCAGCTCGTTCCAGTCGCTAGCTGCAGCGAACTGAAAAGACGAGCGACCCAGGGATGTGTGTGCTTTGGGGACCTTTAACATAATGTGACTGGAAGAACGGGTGTTGTATGTGGAGGATGAGGGCTGCAGTAGATCTCAGATAGGGGGGAGTGAGGCCTAAGAGGGTTTTATAAATAAGCATCAACCAGTGGGTCTTGCGACAGGTATACAGAGATGACCAGTTTACAGAGTATAGAGTGCAGTGATGTGTCCTATAAGGAGCATTGGTGGCTACTCTGATGGCCGAATGGTAAAGAACATCTAGTCGCTCGAGAGCACCCTTACCTGCTGATCTATAAATGATGTCTCTATA
Organism: Hucho hucho; assembly: GCA_003317085.1. Classification (NCBI taxonomy): domain Eukaryota; kingdom Metazoa; phylum Chordata; class Actinopteri; order Salmoniformes; family Salmonidae; genus Hucho; species Hucho hucho. The sequence goes on along the minus strand of QNTS01001145.1, from coordinate 198,525 downwards.
AACTAGCATGGGTAGGCTGGTCATCTGAATCAGGGTTAGTTTGGCAGCTGGGGTGAAAGAGGAGCGATTACAATAGAGGAAATCTAAAGTCTAGATTTAACTTTAGCCTGCAGCTTTGATATGTGCTGAGAGAAGGACAGTGTACTGTCTAGCCATACTCCCAAGTACTTGTATGAGGTGACTACCTCAGGCTATAAACCCTCAGAGGTAGTAATCACACCTATGGGGGAGAGGGGCTTTCTTCCTACCAAACCACATTACCTTTGTTTTGGAGGTCTTCAGAACAAGGTTAACTTCTTAGGGAGTGGTGGGGCGCCCCACTCCCGACACTACCAGGTGAAATGCAAGGCAAAATCCAAAAGTTGAATTATTAAACATGCATCAATATACAAGTGTTTCATACTCATCAAAAGCTCTGCTTCTTGGCAATATCACAGCGTTGTCAGATTTCAAAAAGGCTTTACGGTGAAAGCACTACATTTGATTGTTTGAGGGTAGCACCTTCAATATTTTCCATAACCATGAATTCAGTAGCCAGCGCGGTCCATAGAAAATGCATTTCACAGGGAAAACCTGTGCCTTACTTTTTGTAGAACTTTTGCTGAGGGCTTCCCAAGTGTCCAACGAAGACAATCCATGGGTATTTGGTTAGAAAAAGTCATTTATTATATCCATAAATCTCCGTTTGGTTGGCGCCTTGTGTTCAGAAAATCCAACGTGAAGGAGAACGCGTTCAACTAAACCTATAAACCTTTCCTCAACAAAACAAAAACCAATTAAAATGCATCCTTAGCTATCCTTTTATGAATAAAAGTGATAATATTTCACTTGGATGGCCACCTAAACATTATATAAGTCAAATAAAGTGGACCGCTCAGCCAAACGTGCGCCCAAAAACGTGCAACCGAAAAAGAGCTCCTCTCACCAAAACCCCTACCTATTAAACACATTAGTTCCGATTGCTATGATACTTTATATATACACTGCTGACATCCAGTGGAAGCAATAGGTACTATATTCAGTGTCCTGATATAAATGGTTTTCAATAGGCAGACTGTCAAAGTGGGCCATAAGCCACCAGAATGACATTTCCGGATGGAATTTTCTCTTGTTTTTGCCTGCCAAATGAGTTCTGTTATACTCACAGACATTGTGTTAACACTTTTGGAAACCTCAGTGTTTCCTATCCAATAGTACTAATTATGTGCATATCCTATTTTCTGAGCCTGAGTGGCAAGCATTTTACTTTGGACACGCCAGACGCTCCAAAACCGTCACCCCAGCTGCCGCTCCTAGAGAGGTTAATAAGGGTAGAGAAAGCTTGTTGGACACTAAGAAAGCTTTGTTGTAGAGCATTTAACACAAAATCCGGAGAGGGGCCAGCTGAGTATGACTGTATCATCTGCATATAAATGGATGAGAGAGCTTCCTAGTGCCTGAGCTATGTTGTTGATGTAAATTGAGAAGAGCGTGAGGTGTAGGATCGAGCAGATGTTCTGACTTTATACACTGCACTCTTTGAGAAAGGTAGTTAGCAAACCAGGCCAAAGACCCCTCAGAGACACCCATACTCCTTGGCCGGCCCACAAGAATGGAATGGTCTACCGTATGAAAAGCTTTGGCCAAGTCAAAAAAAATAGCAGCACAACATTTCTTAGAATCAAGGGCAATGGTGACATCATTAAGGACCTTTTTAAGGTTGCAGTGACACATCCATAACCTGAGAGGAAACCAGATTGCATACCAGAGAGAATACTATAGACATCAAGGAAGTATGTACTGCATGCTAGATGTTGATTTCCGCCTAGCAGTAGGAGAAAATCCCAAGTATACAGTGCATTCGGAAAAGTATTTAGACCGCTTGACTTTCTCCACATTTTGTTACGTTGTTACGTTACAATCCAGTCCAGGATTGTATCGATTCAAACCCATCAACAGAGAAAATGTTGTAACTTTCGACTAGAATATTGTAAGCCATCAACTGGCTACAAAACTCTCAAATGAGCTGTCAGGACATCAGTTACATTTTTTATTTTTATGCCACAGTGTAGACCCAATTGAACCCTTGCCATATGATTCATGACATAAGTTATATCGCATTCTAAAAGTACAAATGAATAACCGTTCAGAACGTGATAAACAGTGCCTTCAGAAAGTATTCACACCCCCGTGACCTTTTCCACATTTTTTGGGGTTAGAGCCAGAATTTAAAATGGATTCAATTTATATTCTTTTGTCACTGGCCTACACACAATACCCCATAATGTCAAAGTTTTTACAAATTAATTAATTAAAAGCTGAAAGGCTCTATTTTAACAAGCCAAACACAGTTTTTACATCATGAAATTGCAAACTCATGTGCATTTGACGCTAGCGCCGCCTTAATGTCAGCCGAAAATGGAGCCCGAAATGGCTTGAGTCAATAAGTATTCAACCCCTTTGTTATGGCAAGCCTAAATAAGCTCAGGAGTAAAACTTTGCTTAACAAGTGACATAAGTTAATTGGACTCGGTGTGCAATAATAGTGTTTAACATTATTATTTTTTAAATAACTACCTCATCTCTGTACCGCAAACATTATCTGTAAGGTCCTTCAATTATAGTATTAGTAAGTTATCAAAGTTGACCTCCGGTCCTCATCTTGGACTCGAGTAGCCAGTGGTCTAAGGCACTGCATCTCAGTGCTAGAGCTATCACTGCAGACCCTGGTTTGATTCCAGAAGAAACGACTATCAGAGGCAGAGGGGACCATTCACACGGTCCCAGAACCCACGGGACTGAGTGTCTTTAATTTATCAAGCAAGATATTGAGCCCTGCCCATGTCTCCTTGCTAAATAAAGGGTTATCTTTTGTGCCTACAACTCAGTGCAACGATTTTGATGTTAAGGTAGACATGTTTAAGTTTTTTAGAAACATCCGTTTAAGGGAATACTTTAGCTCCTCTGATCATGATATTTCTATTGAACCAGTAGGTTACTCACCAGCACACACTCCAACACCTTTTAGAAGTAAAAGTTTTTTTGTACCTCCAGCCAATCGCAATCACTCTATCGAGACATATTGCAGACTTGTTGAAAAAGATGTTGCTCATCTCCTTAAGAACAAACAGGAGTACATATCTTTCCATAATTTACCTAAGGATGAAAAACAAGCTTTGCTTGATTTACAATCCGATACGTCAGTCCTTACCCGCCCTGCTGATAAGGGTGGGTCGGTTGTACTCATGGATAGGACNAGGGCGCCCTATTGTAGCGGGCATTGATGCAGTAACAGCCCCTCTATCGACTTTTGTTGACTATTTTATTAGACCACTCGCAGAACAGCTCCCCTCCTTTGTAAAGGACACCTGCAGTATGATCTCTATCATTGAATCTCTTGATCCTCTCCCTGAGAATACCTTGTTAGTTACTTTTGATGTCGAGTCGTTATACACAAATATTCCACACGAGGGCGGTATTGAAGCAATGGAACATTTTCTGCTGCAACGTGACCCTAATGAACTACCTTCCAGTGCCTGCATTATAACATTGGCTGAAATAGTACTCACACATAACTATTTCATGTTTCTAAATGATTTCTTTATTCAGACGAAGGGTACTGCTATGGGATCCCCCATGGCTCCTAACTATGCTAATTTGTATATGGGTTACATGGAGAAACAGTCTATTTTCAATCCTCTCATAAATGTTTTCTTGCCTAACATCATTATTTGGAAATGGTATATTGATGATATTTTTGTTCTATGGAGGGGTGATGTAAAACAGCTCCAGGCGTTTTATGCTTTTCTTAACTCCTGTTCTGAACATTTGAGATTTACTATGCAATCTGATACACGTCAAATCAGTTTTCTTGATCTTCTGATCTCTTGTGGAAATAATGTTCTATACACTGATCTTTACAGGAAACCTACTGATCGTAACAGTTTGCTGAGGGCTGACAGTTGTCACCCACTTCCCTTGAAAAATAGTTTGCCCTACAGCCAATTCTGTCGAATCAAAAGAATTTGCAAAAGGCAATCAGATTTCGACAGAAATATGGCTGAGACGCAAAGAAAGTTCAAGGAGAGGGGGTACAAAAATTATCAGATTAATATTGCCATTGAGAAAATTCAAAACAAAACGAGACATGACCTTTTTCAAGGTCAGTCTCGTAAAAAGAAGTATTCTTGCGTTCTAACTACCCGCTATTCAAAGTGCTCTGAACAAATTAAGGGAATCGTTCACAAGCATTGGCACATTCTAAAATCCAATGATAGTCTCAGTAATGTGTTTTCGGACCTTCCCTTGGTCGTATTCCCGTGGGGCAGAAATCTCAGAGACCAATTGGTAAACTCTGATTTACCACCCCAAGATATTCCTGAACGTCTATTTGCGCCCCTACTGGATGGAAATTACAAGTGTAATGGCTGTGCTCAATGCAATGGCACTTATAAATGTAGATCCTTCAAACACCCCCAAACAGGGAAACAGATCCCAATTAAAGGTGTTATTACGTGCTCCACTAAGGCAGTTATTTATCTTATAACTTGTCCTTGTGGTAAAAATTATGTGGGTAAAACAAAGCGTGAATTAAAAGTACGTATCTCGGAGCATCGTAGCACCATTAGGTGCAAAAACTTGACTTACCCAGTTGCGGCCCATTTTTTGGAGGCAAACCACTCGATTTTGTCTCTGCGTTATATTGGCATTGAACATGTCACCCTCCCTAGGAGAGGGGGTGACCTCGACAATTTATTGTTGAAACGAGAGGCTGCCTGGATCTTTAATTTAAAGACCCTCGCTCCCTTCGGTCTCAACATAGACTTTGATCTGAAACCATTCTTGTGATTGTGACTGTGCCATTGTGATTGTTTGTAGGCTTATGTAGCATAAATCTAATCTATGATCGTATGCTATCCATTTGTTTTTTGTATGTTCTTTGTATGCCATTTTAATATCTCAGAATTAACCAATGATATTAGGCCACACTTGGCCATGATTACAGACACCTGTGTGTGTCCTTTGACACTATATAAACGAGTCACCCCGCAGTGTTTGTGATTATACCCTGATGAAGACAGCTTGCCTGTCGAAACGTTGGACATAAAATATTTTTTGCATCTGAGCTCCTAGAGTGTGTGGCTCTTCTTTATTTTCAAGTTTTCCACTCCGCTAGCCAGCACCTCGCCTATATAGGTGTGCGTTTCTTTTTCTTCTAGATTGATTCCAGCTGTATCACATCCGGCCGTGATTGGGAGTCCCATACAGTGGCGCACAATTGGCCCAGCGTCGTTAGGGTTTAGCCAGGGTAGGCAGTCGTTTTAAATAAGAGTTTGTTCTTAACTGACTTGCCAGTCCTTCTCAAACTGGGCAGAACACAGTGTATTTTTAGACTCTGCCAAATAAAACATTTGGAAGAAGTCTGACTCTCCTCCTGAACTGCTATTGTAGGCCTGCACAGCACAGCATTGGTTAGGCAACACACCAACAAGTTTTCAACAAGAGAGCGGGCCGGGGCTCAAGGTTTAATATCCATTGCCATATGTAATGCAGGCTAATTGTATTTACACCATCCCAGTAGCTATCTTACAAATAACTTTTTCTCTGTGCTTCTCCAAGCATGCACTTCGTAGACTAAAGGCTATGGATCATTTGGTTGAGACCACAAGCCTATAGGCGCACTTGATATTGCGCCAGCTGAGAATCAGAGATGGCATCGGGCACACATCATGATATAGACTAATAAGCAACTAATTCAGAAACACTGAGAAATATTGAAATTTCATAAATTACATGACCCCAGAACTAGATAAAAAAAATGCTAAACCCTCCCCTTTACTGAAATTTTAAAAGCATGACCCTCCCCCATTTTACTCCAGGTAACCATTCTGTAAATTCAGACCATCCCTTATGTAAATTTGAGATTTCTGTATTTTATTTTCAATTAATTAGCAAACATTTCTAAAAACATGTTTTCACTTTGTCATTATGGTGTATTGTGTGTAGATGGGTTGAGCAAAATCAAATTTATTGATTTTGAATTCACGACGTAACACAACACAATGTGGAATAAGTCTAGGAGTATTCAAATCAAATCAAAGTGTATTTGTCACGTGCGCCGAATACAACAGGTGTAGACCTTACAGTGAAATGCTTACTTACAGGCTCTAACCAATAGTGCAAAAAAAAGTATTAGGTGAACAATAGGTAAGTAAAGAAATAAAACAACAGTAAAAAGACAGGCTATATACAGTAGCGAGGCTATAAAAGTAGCGAGGTAGTATGTACATGTAGATATGGTTAAAGTGACTATGCATATATGATGAACAGAGAGTAGCAGTAGCGTAAAAAAGGGGTTGGCGGGTGGTGGGACACAATGCAGATAGATAGCCCAGTTAGCCAATGTGCGGGAGCACTGGTTGGTCGGTCGGTCCAATTGAGGTAGTATATACATGAATGTATAGTTTAAGTGACTATGCATATATGATAAACAGAGAGTAGCAGCAGCGAAAAAGAGGGGTTGGGGGGATCTCGACTTGTTACATAATTTAGATCCAGCGAGCGGAAAAAAGCTGTTTGGAAAAATGCCATGACAGCTGCTGTCCATAGAAATGTGTAGAGGGCGCACCTCTGATATTTGCTATTGATCACTTCTGTGATGGCAAGTGGGCACTCTATACATGTCTATGGGTCTGTGTAGCCTACGTGCGGTCTATAACCAGAACTGGCGGCTAAAAAAAGATTTTGAATGAAAAGATGGTGGCTTGCCTTGCTCGTCCGACAGAATTTAAGATTTGTATCATGAAAGTGTTGCAAAGTAATATAACGTATTTCTTTAATGTTGTAACTAACTTTTGTTAAAAATGTAACGAGTAATATATAACTAATCCCAACACTGGTTTTAAGATGCCTAAACAGAGGTTACAATGTAGCTAATCGTCTCCCTGCAAGTTTATAGACAAAGAAAGCTGAAGAGCAGGAGCAGCTAAAGCGTGTGTGTGTGTTCTCAAAATTTAGCAGCTGGCAGACAAGTTTGCTGTCACTTGTCTCCATCAGAACGTGCATCAGTGTTTCCTATTTTTCCCCCTACCCTTACTCCACCTGTTAGATATTATATACATCTTTAAAGTAGTGGCTGGTCAATGTTAAAAAGGCTTCTTTAGCTACATCCCTGACAACATTTGGTCCAACGTTTGATCAATGAAACCTGAGCTTTGTGTATTTGCTGCTGTGTCTTGGTCTAAAAGAGAACTGCTATGCCTTTGACCAAATGGTTGTCTAAAACACCTGAACATAACATAATTGGTCAGTGCTTTTGCATTATTAGGCCATGTTGGGTGCTTTTTTCTTGTTTTCTCTATTGAAAAAAATAATGAATGACATAAATAAACTCTATCCCCAATAAGAGATACAAATGTTTCAAAGCACTTCATGGCTACAGACGTGAGTGCTACGGGTCGGTAGTCATTTAGGCAGGTTATCTTAGTGTTCTTGGGCACAGGGACTATGGTGGTCTGCTTAAAATGTGTTGGTATTACAGACAGGGAGAGGTTGAAAATGTCAGTGAAGATACTTGCTATTTGGTCAACGCAGGCTCGCAGTACATGTCCTGGTAATCCGTCTGGCCCTGCGGCATTGTGAATGTTGACCTGTCTAAAGGTCTTACTCACATCGGCTGCGGAGAGGGTGATCACACAGTCTTCCGGTACAGCTGGTGCTCTCATGCATGTTTCAGTGTTATTTGCCTCTAAGCGAGCATAGAAGATGTTTAGCTCATCCGGTAGGCTTGTGTCACTGGGCAGCTCTCGGCTGTGCTTCCCTTTGTAGTCTGTAATGGTTTGCAGGCCCTGCCACATCCCACGAGCGCCAGAGCCGGTGTAGTACGACTCGATCTTAGTCCTGTCTTGACGCTTTGCCTGTTTGATGGTTCGACGGAGGGCATAGAGGGATTTCTTATAAGCTTCCGAGTTAGAGTCCCGCTCCTTGAAAGCGGCAGCTGTAGCCTTTAGCTCAGTGCAGAGTCTGCCTGTAATCCATGGCTTCTGGTTGGGGTATGTACGTACAGTCACTGTGGGCACGACATGATCGGTGTATTTATTAATGAAGCCAATGACAGATGTGGTGTACTCCTCAATGCCAACGGAGGAATCCCGGAACATATTCCAGTCTGTGCTACCAAAACAGTCCTGTAATTTAGCATCTGCTTCATCTGAACACTTCATTTTTTTATTGATCTAGTCACTTATGCTTCCTGCTTTCATTTTAGCTTGTAAGCAGGAATCAGGAGGATGGAATTATGGCGCTGTTCTATCCTGCCGATACATCGTATAACCAGCCAGCTGTATGTTGATATTGTCGTCGTTCAGCCACGACTCCGTGAAGCATAAGATGTTCGTTTTTAATGTCCCGTTGGTAGTTTAATCTTCCCAATAACTCGTCCATTTTATTGTCCAAAGATTGCATGTTTGCTAGCAGAATTGAGGGAAGTGGGGGTTTATTCGATTGCCTCCGACTTCTCAGCAGGTAGCAGGTAGCCTCTCTTTCTCCGCCTCCTCTTCACGCAGATCACGGGGCTCTGGGCCTGGTCCCGAGGGAGCCATATATCCTCCACCTCGGGCTCGTCAGAGTCGTGAAAGAAGAAAAAATATTCTGCTAGTCCGTGGTGAGTAATCGCAGTCCTGATGTCTAGAAGACGGTAGCGGCAACATTATATACAAAAAGAGTAAAAAAAATAAGTTACAAACAAACCAGATAAACATGGGGGCACGTAAAACGTCTGCCTTCTGCTCCGGTGCCATCGATCAGCAAACTTAACGTGTAAATAACAAGATTCAACAACTGAGACATAAACTGAACAAGTTTCACAGACATGTGACTAACAAATGCAATAATGTGTCCCTGAACAAAGGGGGGAGGTCAAAATCAAAAGTAACAGTCAGTATCTGGTGTGGCCACCAGCTGCATTAAGTACTGCAGTGCATCTCCTCCTCATGGACTGCACCAGATTTGCCAGTTCTTGTTGTGAGATGTTACCCCACTCTTCCACCAAGGCACCTGCAAGTTCCCGGACATTTCTGGGGGTAATGGCCCTAGCCCTCACCCTCTGATCCAACAGGTTCCAGACGTGCTTAATGGGATTGAGATCCGGGCACTTTGCTGGCCATGGCAGAACACTGACATTCCTGTCTTGCAGGAAATCCCGCACAGAACGAGCAGCATGGCTGGTTGCATTTTTATGCTGGAAGGTCATGTCAGGATGAGCCTGCAGGAAGGGTACCACATGAAAAAGGGACGTTTCTTTTTTTGCTGAGTTTAGGAAGGGTTAAAGTGACTATGCGTAGATAATAAACAGTGTAGCAACAGGATATGTGAAGTAATGTGAATGTGTGTCACTGTAGTATGTGTGGTTAGAGTCCAGTAAGTGTACATCGCAGCTGTGCAAGAGTCAGTGCAAAAAAATATGAATAAAATAAGAGGGTCAATGCAGTCCCGGTAGCCATTTGACTAACTGTTCAACAGTCTTATGGCATGGGGGTAGAAGCTGTTAAGAAGCCTTTTGGTCCCAGACTTGGCACTCCGGTACTGCTTACCAAGCAGTATCAGAGAGAATAGTCTATGACTTGGTTGGCTGGAGTCACTGACCACTTTTTGGGGGCCTTCCTCTGACACCGCCTGGTAGAGAGGTCCTGGATGTCAGGAAGCTCGGCTCCAGGGATGTACTGGGCCGTGCGCAGTACCCTCTGAAGCGCCTTGTGGTCGGATGCGGAGCAGTTGCCATACCAAGCGGTGAACCAACCAGTCAGGATGCTCTCGATGGCGCAGCTGCATAACTTTTTGAGGATCTGTGGACTCATGCCAAATCTTCCTGAGGGGGAATAGTCGTCGTGCCCTCTTCAGTCCCTTGTAGTCCACAATAAGCTCCTTTGTCTTGCTCACATTGAGGGAAAGGTTGTTGTCCTGGCACCATACTGCAAGGTCTCTGATGACCTTCCTATAGGCCTATAACCGTTGTGTCATCGGCAAACTTAATGATGGTAATGAATTTGTGCGTGGCCCATGCAGTCATGGGTGAACAGGGAGTACAGGATGGGACTAAACACGCACCACTGAGGGTCAGCGTGGCCCGTGGTTGTTGCCTACCCTCATCACCTAGGGCCGCCCCGGCAAGAAGTCCAGGATCCAGATGTTGTTCCTTTTGTCCAGGTGTGAGGTGCAATTGAGATTGCGTCATCTGTTGGGGCAGTATGTGAATTGGAGTGGGTCCAGGGTTTCTGGGATGATGGCGTTGATGTGAGCCTTTCAAAGCATTTCATGACGATAGATGTTTGTGCTACGAGGCGGTAGTCATTTAGGCAGGCTACCTTGGTGTGTCAGTGAAGACACTTCCCAGCTGGTCAGCGTATGCTCTGAGTATGCGTCCTGGTAATTCGTCTTGCCCTGCGGCCTTGTGAATGTTAAATTGTTTAACTTCTTAGGGAGTGGCTGCATAGGTGACGGTTTTGGAGAGTCTGGCGTGCCCAAAGTAAAATGCCTGCCACTCAGGCCCAGAAAATAGGCACATAATTAGTACTATTGGATAGGAAACACTCTGAAGTTTCTAAGAGTGTTAAAATAATGTATGTGAGTATAACAGCACTGATATAGCAGGCGAAAACCCGAGGAAAATCCATCCGGATTTGCAGCGCCCCACTGCTCCCTAAGTAGTTAAAGGTCTTGCTCACATCGGCTACGGCAAACGTGATCAGGTTCATCCGGAACAACTGGTGTTCTCATGCATAGTTCAGTGTTGCTTGCCTCAATTAGCATAGAAGGCATTTAGCTTATCTGGTAGGCTAGTGTCACTGGGCAGCTCGTGGCTTAGCTTCCCTTTTGAAATCTGAGAGTTTGCAAGCCTTGCCACATCCGACACTCGTTAGAGCCGGTGTAGTGGGATTCAATCTTAACCCTGTGACACTTTACCTGTTATATGGTTTGCCGGAGGGTGTAGTAGGATTTATTTTAGGCGTCCAGATTAGTGTCCCGCTCCTTGAATGCGGCAGCTCTAGCCTTTAGCCTTCAGTGCGGCTGTTGCCTGTAATACATGGCTTCTGGTTGGGATATGTACATACGGTCACTGGGGGGATGATGTCGTCGATGCACTTATTAATGAAGCCGGTGACTGATGTGGTATACTCCCCAATGCCATTGGATGAATCCCAGAACATATTCCAGTCTGTGCTAGCAAAACAGCTTAGCATCCGCTTCATCAGTACTGTATAGAGGCAAGTATAATAGTACAGTACTAGTGTGCAAAAGCAAATAAAGTGGTGACTCCTGTTATTTCGAGCTCTCTTTCTCAGTGAATTAACATAAACTTTTTAGCTAGCTAACTTGTTTTGTGGAACACAGGGATGAAAAAAACATGGCTGGTGAAATAGTCAGTGAAACATTTAGGCTGTTAGCTATCACAGCTTGTCTATAAACTTGTCACTCCAACAACACTGGCTATAGCTAATCTATATTTTGAACAAATGCAGATGCAGGTAGTGAAAGCCTGAGTTTATAAAGTCTAGCTAATGCATTGTGTACTAGTGAGCTAGCTTAACATACCTTGCTTGCTCCTCGTTGAAGATACTCTCATCTCTCCATCCATGATGAGGTAACATACGATCATTGGGACCACTCGTAAAATTCAGAAAATACTGGCAGCTTTGCTCAAAGTGACAATGAACTAGCTACATTAAACAAGCAACATCGCTATTAGCTGAGAAATTAGCTGTCATCTTCAACGATGATTGATGACTAACTAGAAAACCGGAAGACTGCGTGTGTGTGCTAGTACTAGGATTACAGGAGCGCTATCCCAATCACACCCCTTCTCGCCTTAGCACTTGTTTACACCGCCTAAAAGATTAAAAGCAGTGGATTAGTAACTGTATTGGTTGAAAATTAATCTACACATATCCAATGCTTTTACGTCTTTGAGGGGAGTGAAGGTGAGTGGCCAGGCTCAATTACTTAGCTTTATTATCAAATGACCGCAAGATGCCTCAAATTTTAGGATATCGATTGCTTTGCCACTTAAAATTTTAATAATTCTGAAGTGATGAAATTAAATTACTGCAATACTGTTGATATATTTTGATCACTTTTCATGTCATTTTGGCCAGCTAATAGGCATTCCCAATGATCAAGCAACCTCTGAAGAAAGTGTGAACCTCCGGTGTACGTATACTTGTAGACACAATGATAACTACATTGATTGTAAATGCCAACTTTATACTACTAGATTACTAACTAGTTAGCTAATTATTCATTAAATGAGCCTGATTTCATTGGTCTGTAGCACGTTATCTTGAATGGTCCAAATCAGCTGCAACACTCTCAGGTCAGGAAAGTTTGAGCTAGCGATTTCATTGGACATGCTAGCTAACGTAAAATAAACTAGGAAATTAACTATTTTCCTTACGTAATCATATATTTTTAAATTACAATAAAGTGTTTAAAATATCCAAAACAACAATCTAAATTTCCACAACTGATTTTTGTAGCTTTTTTTTTATCCGATAGGTTCTCGTAGGCCGCTTCACATATGACAAATTTGTGAAAAGAAGAAAGAGGAAGAAAAAAAGATCAAAATCCACAAAAATTTGTACAATCTCCCATTCGCTATCAACGCAGGATTAACATGACAGCGCAAGTTATGCACGCACATCTCATGTTTTGGATTCGGCCCTAAGTGATTCAATAAATATTTGAATCTTGACTGAGCAACATCCTGCCAACCAATACTTCTTGAATAATGGGATATTGTTGCTCTACAATATCACATTTTAGTCTGTCCTAACAGGACTTTTTGTCTAGCAGCTTATTGTATGACTCTGAAATTATTTATTTTTCCTGAAAATGCAAGAGCTTCCATACATTTGAGTTTCCAGAATCCTGAAATAAGGCCATATCTCAATTTGAGACATGCATGTCTTTTTTTTAACAAAGCCTCCATTGATTGTTTGTATTGCACAGTCACATGTTGTGTCCATCTTTTTGCACACCTGCACATAGTTTAGAGGTAAACCTGTACAGTCTCTAACGCTACTACAGTAGGTGCTATTCAAATGTAAAAAAAAAAAAAATTATTGATAAAATGCAATTTATTTATTTTTATGTAAAGAAAAATCTATTATAATCAAGACATGGGTGGAATAAATCATGTTTATCTTCAACAAATATAAATGAAACAAGGTTTTCATCACTATTGATGTTTAATGCGTTGAACTGAACAAATTGGAAGGATACATTTCACATACAGTATTTTATTAGCCCCATTGAACACAAATTAAGGCCGGTCTACACACCACATGAGGGACAGAATTTTACTGTGTGTGTTGCAAATGTAACTCTTGCACTTGATGCATGTGTACTGTGTCTTCCTGTCATCCTTGCGTCCACACATATCACAGCGCTTCTTCTTGTTGCTACCGGCTGAAATCTAAAATGATGAAAACACTTAGTTTGGGAATTTTACTAACATCTCACTCACTCACATATATAGTTACAGCAGGCCAAGGTAAGAGAGTCAGACACACACACACACACACATGCAACATCATCACTCACACTTCCGGTATTGGAGTTGTTGGTTCTGTGGGTCGGGCAGATGGGGCACCAGCATCCTCCTCACAATGGCTGCAGAAGCTGGGGTCCTTGGGATATGTTGCCTCCTCTGGATTTGAGGTCTTACCAATGCCTTGCCCACCTCCGCGAGAAAGAGCTGTCTCCTCTGGAGCTTCCCTCTGTTCCAATCTGGGTTCTACGCCATACAGATGACAAACGCGTTGTACTTCGAGATATCAAAGATGTTGAAGAATATCACAAGTGGCCAGCGTAGGGTTTGTCTTTTGCAGCTGTAGCCAGTCACCAGCTTGTCTAAATTGTCCACCCATCCATTTGTGACATTGTAATCCATTATTATTTCTGGGTTTTGATGTTCCTGGCCACAGACTATCCCATCCCTATGCAGCGTACTCATGGTACCACATTTTTGCTGTGAACACAACTTTTGAGGAATTGATAGGCCTGTTCAGTGTATTCAAGAGCTGAGGTGGGAGCTCTGGATTGTTTTTTCGTACTGTTCCTACCATCGTCAGCTTCCTCTTGAGAAGCTCCTGTCCCAGCTTGTGTGAAGTAAAAAAGTTATTGCATGTGATGTTGTGACCACGGAGTCCAGAACAACCAGGATCCCTTGGTTTTTCTCAGGGGCTCCTCCATCTGGCTTCCTGTATACACTTGCAAGTTCCACGCATATGATGAAGCAGCATCACAGGCAGCCCAGATCTTGATTCCATATTTAGCGGGTTTAGACGGTATGTACTGCCTGAAGGGGCAGATGCCCCTAAATGGCATACGCTGCTCATCAACAGTAACGTTGGGCCGAGGGTTGTAAAACAGGGGAAGGTGGTCCACCCACTTGTCCCACACTGACCTGATTGCAGCTAGCTTGTCTCTCTGTTCTCTGCCAATTTCTGCATCCCACAGGGATTCTGTGGATTCCCCATTGAATCTGAAAACACCAAAGATAAGAACCCCAAAGTATGCATGTAAATGAGTTTGGTCCATCTCCTTCCATCTTTCTCCAAAAACACGCCTTCCCTCCAAATGAGTGCAGTCCAGAATGATTTTCTGGATGGTGTCTAGAATGAACAGTTCAAAAAAACTTTATGTCCTGCACATGAGTAACAGCCATCCGCACCAGCCCTGGTTGCATCCTTATCACATTGGCAGCCATACGGGGTGGCTCATTCCTTGGGCAAGAAGACCATTCATTCAATTTCACAATTTTTTGACATCCATATTTCTCCTGCAGGCTGCTGATAAGCTGGTTGCTGACGGGCTGGTCCTGGGGCTGGCTGCTGACGGGCTGGTCCTGGAGCTGGCTGAGAACACCACATACAGTTGAAGTCGGAAGTTTACATACACCTTAGCCAAATACATTTAAACTCAATTCTTCACAATTCCTGACATTTAATCCTAGTAAGAAATCCCTGTCTTAGGTCAGTTAGGATCACCACTTCATTTTAAGAATGTGAAATGTCAGAATAATAGTAGAGAGAATGATTTATTTCAGATGTTATTTCTTTCATCACATTCCCAGTGGGTCAGAAGTTTACATACACTCAATTAGTATTTGGTAGCATTGCCTTTAAATTGTTTAACTTGGGTCAAACGTTTTGGGTAGCCTCCCACAAGCTTCCCACAATTAACTTCTTTGGGAGCAGCGCACGAGGTGACCGTTTTGGAGACCCTGGCGTGCCCAAAGTAAAATGCCTCCCATTCAGGCCCAGAAAATAGGATATGCACATATTTAGTACCATTGGATAGGAAACACTCTGAATTTTCTAAAGTGTTAACATTTTGTCTGTGAGTATAACAGAACGGATATGGCAGGCGAAACCCCGAGGAATTTCTGTCCTGGAAAAAGTGGTTTTGACAGATTGCCTCATTTAGAACCCCTCCCTTATGAAAATGCCCATATAAGGGCATATGAATGCAGTACCTATTGCTTCCTCTGGATGTCAACAGTCTCGAGAAAGTGTTCTGATTCTTTTTAGATGCTTTTAGAGTATAGAAGAAGACGAATAAGGACGTGGCCACACAGATGTCAATAGAAGTAAACGCGCGTTCACGGCTGGCGCGCTCTTTGGTTTTTTCCTTTCTTATCGCCCAGTTTATATTCCGGTTGAAATATTATACTATTTATACATAAAAGTGTTCCTAAGGATACATTATCAATTATGTTTGATTGTTCTTGGACAAGTTTATAGGTATAAGTTGAACGAGTTCTCTTCACGTTTCAATGGACGAGTCGACGCTATATTTTCTCATTATAACGCGCCAACCAAACAGAGATTTATGGATATAATACATAACTTTTTCTAACAAAAGAACCATGGATTGTCTTCGTTGGACACATGGGAAGCCGCTCGCTAGCGCCCCACTACTCCGTAGGAAGTTAACGTGGTACCTTCAGGCATTTGGAAATTGCTCCCAAGGATGAACCAGAGTTTTCTGAGGTCTTGGCTGATTTCTTTTGATTTCTCCATGATGTCAAGCAAAGTGGCACTGAGTTTGAAAGTAGGCCTTGAAATACATCCACAGGTACACCTCCATTTGACTCAAACGATGTCAATTAGCCTATCAGAAGCTTCTAAAGCCATTACATAATTTTCTGGAATTTTCCAAGCTGTTTGAAGGCACAGTCAACTTACTGTATGTAAACTTCTGACCCACTGGAATTGTGATACAGTGAATTATAATTGAAATAATCTGTCTGTAAATAATTGTTGGGAAAATGACGTGTCATGCACAAAGTCGATTGCCAAAACCATAGTTTGTTAACAAGAAATGTGTGGAGTGGTTGAAAAACGAGTCCAACCTAAGTGTATGTAGACTTCCGACTTCAACTGTATGTAATATAGATGTGTAGGGGGGTGCACAGTGTGCACTCAATGGAAATGTGTTATTGTACATGTTCTTCACTGAAAATGAGCCAAGGCCAATGAGTCTCAGGTTGAAAAAAATATTAATTGTATACATTTTATTTTAGTAAAGATTGTAAATCCAGCCTGTATCACATCCGCCCGTGATTGGGAGTCCCATTGGTCAGTGCACAATTGGCCCAGTGTTGTCCAGGTTTGGCCAGGGTAGGCCGTCATTGTAAAAAATAATTTGTTCTTAACTGACTTGCCTAGTTAAATAAAAAAAAATACATTAAACAATGGGTTCCACAGACACGAACACCACACAAGGGTTAAGCTTGCCTAAATGTAGGGGCTGAATACTTCTGCAACAAATACTGTAGTTATAATTTGTTTTATTCATCTTAAAGGGGACATTTCCAAATGTTTCTACATATTCATCTCCAGCACCACTTCAACATATGTGAAATCGAAGCGTTTCTATGTTTTGTAGTAAAAAAGATGGAGGAAGACGAGTGTTTCCAATGATGTCATAGGAGTGCATCATGTGATTTTAACCAATTATGAGTATGCATTGCCTACTAAATGGTTGATGTCATTGGAAACACTTAGAGGAAGACTTCTTTTTTTTTACTACAAAATATAGAAACACCATTTTCACGTGTTGGTCTTGGGATGGTTTTGGATATTAATATGAAGTAGAATTTTTTTTAAATGTTCCTTCAAAATAAATGGCATTATTCTTCCATTTTTGACGGAGTATTTTGTGTAAATTATTGACATTTATTTTTTTATTAAATTCATTTTAATCCCATTTGTGGAGAAATCCAAGGACTCTGAATACTTTTGCAAGGCACTGTAATACTATGTTGATGATGCAACAGTTGAGTGCCTTATTTGCCCTTTGATATTCAGAAAAACACAGATAAACTGTAGCATTGGTAGCACGCTAATTTCTAATAGTACTACTGCCCAAATGCAGTACTTTTCTTAATTGTAATCCTATTCGATCTTAAAGTGTACAACATTAACAGTTGTTTATTCTTGTCTTTGCAGTGTTAAGTTTCTAGCATTGGCCTTTTCTCTGAAGAAGACATACTGAGTCAGTTAATCAGAAATGATCGGAGGGAGCCACTTTACCAAGACGTGTGACACAGATGGACAGTTAAAAGGCGGATCTTTGGTGTGATGAGCAATACCAGAGGGTAATCAAGATAAACATTAGGTTGGATCTTTATGCTGTTACCAAAGCAGCCTCTTGACACCTCCGGCCACCCTTTTGAAGACTGTCCGACAGATCACTACAACAACTGACCGAGCATTGCAGAGAAAAGGACTCCTACTGCAACATTCCAGAAGACGTTATATTGTGACACTCAACCATCTCATACTGTACAGTGACCAATAACCAACTGCAGTGCTGATCTACTGAGTAACTTAGAGAATCCATGAATTATCACTCACCTATACACGAGGGACCAGGTTTAACTGACTATGTAGCATCTCTGCTAACACTGTAGCATTTGTTGGCAGGGAAAATAACGTCATGACCTTATCCATCAACAGTTTGAACAGAGTGATGCGAAAATACGCACTGAATCAAAACTTGACATGCCATTTTCCTCTTGTGTTACTTACCTTTACAATAAACTACTGTACATGAGAGACAAAGACAGGTTGCACATCAAAAGTTTATTTGGAACATGTGTAACAACAACTAAACCAGTTAAAGGTTAAATTAACAGAGAACTGAATTTAGGCATGTGTTATGTCTGTTCTCCCACCTCATGAGTTCATGACTTGTGGAAGTTAGAGATTGGTTATCATTCAAGCCTTTACGTATTAATTAATTTCCATTCAATTTGGAACAATGATCCCAGGACACCAACATATGTACTTATTATACTATGATACAGTACATACTGTATGTACAGTACATACTGTATGTCGATGACCATACCAAATGGATGTAGCATCAACCGAGAACCTATTAGTACTACATGCACTATATATACAAAAGTATGTGGACACCCCTTCAAATGAGTGGATTCGGCTAGTTCAGCCACACCTGTTGCTGACAGGTGCATAAAATAAAGCACACAGCCATGCAATCTCCATAGACATTGGCAGTAGGATGGCCTTACTGAAGAACTGTGACTTTCAACGTGGCACCATCATTGGATACGACCTTTCCAACAAGTCAGTTTGTCAAATTTCTGCCCTGCTAGAGCTGCCCCGGTCCGTTATAAGTGCTGTTATTGTGAAGTGGAAACGTCTAGGAG
Source organism: Hucho hucho (assembly GCA_003317085.1). Taxonomy (NCBI): domain Eukaryota; kingdom Metazoa; phylum Chordata; class Actinopteri; order Salmoniformes; family Salmonidae; genus Hucho; species Hucho hucho. The sequence goes on along the minus strand of QNTS01001145.1, from coordinate 179,810 downwards.
CAACAATGGCTCGGTGGTAGGCCAAACAAGCTCACAGAACGGGACTGCCGAGTGCTGAAGCGCATAGCGCGTAAAAGTCATCTGTCCTCGGTTGCAACACTGAGTACCAAGTTCCAAACTGCCTCTGGGAAAGGGGATACCTAGTCCGTTGCATTCAAATGAAATGTGTCTTCCGCATTTAACCCAACCACTCTGAATCAGAGAGGTGTGGGGGGCTGCCATAATCAACATCCACATCTTCAGCACCCGGGGAACAGTGGGTTAACTGCCTTGCTCAGGGGTAGAACAACAGATTTGTACCTTGTCAGCTCGGGGATTAGATCCAGCAACCTTTCAGTTACTGACCCAACACTCTAACCACTAGGCTACCTGCCACCCATCTGGAAGCAATGTCTACACAAGAACTGTTCATCGGGAGCTTCATGAAATGGGTTTCCATGGCCGAGTGTCCGCACACAAGCCTAAAATCACCATGCGCAGCTGGAGTGGTGTAAAGCTTGCCGCCATTGGACTCTGGAGCAGTGGAAGCACATTTTCTGGAGTGATGAATCATGCTTCACCATCTGGCAGTCCGACAGACTGGGTTTGGCGGATGCCAGGAAAACGCTACCTGCCCCAATGCATAGTGCCAACTGTAAAGTTTGGTGAAGGAGGAATAATGGTCTGGGACTGTTTTTCATAGTTTGGGCTAGGCCCCTTAGTTCCAGTGAAGGGAAACCTTAACGCTACAGCATACGATGACATTCTAGACGATTCTGTGCTTCCAACTTTGTGGCAACAGTTTGGGGATGGTCCTTTCCTGTTTCACCAAGACAATGGCCCCGTGCAGAAAGCGAGGTCCATACAGAAAGTGTTTGTCAAGATCGTTGTGGAAGAACTGACTGGCCTGCACAGAGCCCTGACCTCAACCCCATCGAACACTTTTGGGATGAATTGGAAAGCCGACTGTGAGCCTGGCCTAATCGCTCAACATCAGTGCCCGACCTCACTAATGCTCTTGTGGCTGAATGGAAGCAAGTCCTCACAGCAATGTTGCCTTCCCAGAAGAGTGGAGGCTGTTATTGAAGCGAGGGGGGGGGCAACTCCATGGTTTTGGAATGAGATGTTCCACATACTTTTGGTTATGCAGTGTATTTCCCCCTATAAAAAATGTATAAACAAGACTGTCTCTCACGTACTTACTTTGAAATCCATGTGGCATACTGGAGGTCCCGTGCATTCCCTTGCTGTATGACCAGCCTATAAAGTAACAACAGTATGGGCTGCTATGGGATGAACATTCTATAAATCTAGAGCAAAGCTTTGAACTGCCTTTGATACCTTGGCTATCGCCTTGCTTTTGTACAAAAGTACAAGTAGGAAGTGCCATTCATGTATATAACAGAGGTAATTGTTGAGTATATTTAAAAACGGATTGAGTTTACTTATATTTATTACAATTACATTCTTTTTGAACAAAAACCCTTAATGCACATACATGTATGACAGACACTGCTATCGGTCACTAGAAATTGACTAACTATAGCTCAAGTCAATCACGAGTAGAGCACAGACTGACTGAGGTCAAGTCCCATGCAGAGACCTGCCAATAGGAGGAATACGGGTCTAACCCAAATACAGCACAGAGGATGCCTCCACAATAAGGACACCTTGAAGTCCCATCAAAGTGTGTCCGGTGGTGGAATAAGTTCTCTGCTGTGGTTTTTGCAAGAAACCAAACATGCACTTATTACTATTATTCCAGATGCATATATACTGCCAATGAAGAAAATATGACCCCTTATGCTTATACTGCCCCCATCTCTCTCGTTTCCCTTGCTGCCAATCAATGACCAATGACTGCATCAGGGGTCAAGCTTCTAACAAGATAGGGATGGCCCTCCAAATGAGACCATTAAAGAAGGAAAACCGAGGACAAATTGACCAAGGAAAGTACAAAGGGGGGATGTGTACAAAGAGAACAAATCTGTATTTTGATAAACTATCCATGGCTTCAGATGGAGAAGGAGCATCCTTCTCCATCTGGAGAAAACGATGCAAAAAAATGCTATTTGGAAAATCAGTTCCAAACGTCTGTTAATATCATAAAGATCTATGTCGGAACTGGTTTTGCAAGAAATAAAGAGGGAAAAGTAAAGGAATAATATACAAAAGTTACTTATTTGGAAAGGTGATGTGGTGGGTGGACATTAGCAGCTGTGTTCCAACAGGAAAGAGAATAATGGACTCATGAGTGAGAAAACATATGGGGATGGCCAGAGTGGGTGGACACTGCGATCTAAACAACTGAAGAAAAAAAATGAAAATGCATTTTTTTAACTTTGTTTACCAGCATGACTACTCTGCATGACTTTCTTTTCTGCAAGCCCTTAGTTGAAGACAAGGGTGCTAGAGATACAAAAGAAATATTAAAAATAAATTATACTTTTTTTTAATATGCAATTCATATTTAAAAAAAATATGTAATGAAAGAAGAGCTCTATTTTATTTTGAAATAATAAAAAATGTGAATATTAAAACATGTATGTTTGCAAAATACACACTATGTTTTGTTAGATTAAATCTCTGCTACTACTGCCCCACATTCTGCACTCATTCATTCCACTTTATTGATCTCTGCAGTACTGTCTGCTTTAATTAAGCTGTTCTTAAGCATTTGTTGGTTATTGTTTATTATTATAATTTTTTGTCATTCTATCGAAATGGAGCATTTCAGGGTTCATTTGAATCTTCATATTTGTAAAGTGATCTTACCCCTCTTCATTGATTCAAAAACCACATTTCCCTGCCTTGAATCATTTTCACCACAACAATTTTTTTATGATAGCTTTCCATACTATATGTTTGAAGGGTTTATACATTTCTGTGGATGTAGGTGGTTTGCTATTTTTCATACATAATGAATTCTAGTGTATAGATACAATAATGTGAATACCTCAGTGACGGGAAACGCATGCATTATGACTTGATTGTCGATCTGAGGGAACGCGGTCTCGAAATATCTTAAGCTCCTTTATTTGTCATGAAACCAGTCCTGATTATTATGAACACTGTGCCGTGTTGTAGAGCAGCAACATCTAGAGGTAGCTTGTCCTTGTTGTTAGGTGGTCAGGTCATCTATTCGTTCATCATCCATCCATCAGCTTATAGTCGTCGCGGCGACAGCTCATGGTAGCACACGTCATGTTATAACACGCATCATACATGTTATAACACGCTTCATAAAAAGACCCAGTGCTTCCAAACGGATCTCATTGAATTACTTTAAAATGTAGGGGTGAGAGTGAAAGAACCAGTTGCCACTACTGTGCAGGTTGGGTAGATGTAGAAATGTGTATTTCACTGTTGAACAGTTTGGATGAATGTTGGTTTTCTAGACAATATCTTTAATAACAGTGGCTTACTCTGAGGGTGTAGGCCCTGGCAGGTCCAGGATCAGCCCAGGCAGCTGTAAAAAAGATCTCTGGCCATCCCTAGTCATGCATTCTAATTGGACTATCACCACTAGACTAGACTCAATGGAATGAACTACAGAGGCTACTCACTTATTTAGTTGGGTCTATGTTAGTTTGTACAGGGTTTACAGCATTGTCCACTATCTGCAATAATGGGTCTATGATATTTTAAACTTTTTCCTTTCAAACTATGATTTCAGTAATTTTTTTTAGAAGACATTAAGCCACTTATGCTTTGGGGGTCGTGAAGTGTTGATAACCTCTGAAATATTTAACTTCCAGCGACCGTGATTCATTAACACACTTTCAAAAGCTCTGTGCTTCACCCACGAATTCAACCAAGATTTTGTTGTTATGTTATAATATAGCCTGGTATTGTTAATACTTTCTCTGTTACTAACTGATGAGTTTGCCATTCCTTTTCATGATTATTATAAGTTTTCTTTGACATGTGACTGCCCACGTCAGGCTAAAAACAAGATGTCTATCCTTTTTAATTGCACACTACTGCCATTTGATTTAGCCATGTTGAACAGAATGGGTTACAATGTTAAGAGTGCTAAGTCTGTTTTATGTTCCATTTACAACATACCTTTTATAACCAAGGGATACACTGTAAATATTGACTATATAACACTTTCTTAACCAATGCTCAACAACAGCTACTGTAGATGACCTATAGTGTCACCCACACCTGCATTGAGTTAAGTGACTGTGATATCTTAATGATAGCAACCAGAGGCGACTATGTGGGTTAACTACTTTATGGGTATAGGGTACCACAGTATAAGTCATAATACCCATAAAACCTAGTGGTCAAACAAGGAAATGGTTCCAATAGTTTTTCCACCATTCATTTTGTAACACTTAAAATAAGGGCTGTGTTTCTTGTAGGCTTACCCTGGTATGACATTTTGATAACCATGTAAATCTCTCTAGGACAACGTGACTGCCGAATCGAGGAAAAGGTAAGAATTTCTGGATTAACTATAATGTTAAATGTAGTAATGAATAAATTGGCAACATTTCTTTAAATTGCCAATTCTGTGAACTGTCTTGTGCAAGTTTTAAATTGTCACAATACCTGTTAGCAAAGGTGTCAGCTAGAGATGACGTGTAGGAACTTGCAGGAATTTGTAATTTTGGAAGAGGGCTACTTTGATGCTAATTAGCATTTTCCTTATCTGAGAGTAAATAGAGTCGAATATATTAAGTTACTTTGTCCAAGAGAGATTTACATAGTTATCAAAACGTCACGCCGGGGTAAGCCTACACGAAACACAGCCCTTATTTTAAGTGTTTCAAAATGTGTTTAAAAAATGTGCTTTTCTTTCAAAAACAAGGACATTTCTAAATGACCCCAAACTTTTGAACGGTAGTGTATGTAAACCTAGTCGTCAGCATTCCAAAGACAAACAAACATATTGTATACATACTCATCTCACGTTTCAGAACAATTTGTAAAACAGACTTAGGAATTATTGTTGGCTACCATGGAGAATCAAAAGGAGAAAAAGAGGTGGTCAATGGAATACATGGTTGAGACTAAAGCTGGATTGTATTTTCTAAATGTTGGAAACTCAAAGAATAATTATTTAAGAAACTGTATAAAGTATATTTATTTCAATGGAATGTTGATCTATCTTTTTATATTTTGAAGAAAAAATAAACATATCAATAAAGTGTCATAATTTAGAGATTTAAAATGTATGAATGTCAATGCGATCTTATGTGAACAGAAATCTCGATAGCAGCTTTAATCATGAATAAATGATTAAAGTCATGAAATGCTTTTTCAAAGACACCAGAAATGCTTTTTCAAAGACATTAAAATGCTTCAAATAATTTTAAATGAACTTCAAATAAATGAAAAATATTTAAAATCAATAAAGTACAAAACCTTGTTGGATTTTTAACAAATGACCCTGTGTGTTTGTTTTGTGTCAACATTATTTTAATATTGTATCGATCATCATAACTATGATCAGTGTCGGTTTCATTTAGACTTGTGTTTCCCTTTCCAGAAGAAACGGAGAGGTTTCAAAACATAAAGGCGTTTCATGTTGATGCTGAAGTAGTGCTGAGTGATTAATGCTTTTTGAGGTCAGTTCGGGTTCGGTTCAATTATTAAATAGTAATCATGGTTTTTGGTTTCGATAATTAAAAAAACAAACAAATGCACTTTGAATTATGTGGGTTGAATACTGTAACAACACAGAATAAAACTGTTAAAAGTCCCATGACTGCCATTTCTGTTTATCACTAGTTATAAACTGGGTTGTTCAAGCCCTGAATGCTGATTGGCTGACAGCCATGGCATGTCAGACCGTATACCACGGGTATAATTTTTTTTTTTTTACTGCTCTAATCATGTTGGTAGCCAGTTTATTTGAGAAAAAAGGCCTTAATGCTTAATTAACCATCAATTATTCACATTACTTTACTTTAATAAAATATTTCAGTTGTGTATATTACATTTGTTTTATTTGATGACTTTATTTCATTCCAAGTCATCACATCTCTATAGAGCTGCTGCCTTTGCTGTCTGACAATCACTATTTTAGTAGTTCTTTAAAGTAAATAAGGCATCATTTTATGACTGCTGAATACCAACTATCAATCGCTTAGATCATGTATTTTCAGGTAGAGATACCTCGCGAAGCAACTGCTCCCTATCCATATCGATCACGCATTCTTCTCTCTTCTCTCCCTCTCTGTGTCTGCCCTACACTAACCTAATGTAGCAGGCATAAAAGAAACACACAGACAGGACAAGTAGGCGCGCAATGGATTATGGTCATTTTAGTTAATTACCAGGTTTTCTGCACTAAACTATGTGGAATATTGGCCTGTTGGAAACTACAACTCCCTATTACATCGCACAATTAGGGCTTGATCTGATTAATTTATAGAGAAACTGGGCAGTGACCCAGAAAATGAAATACATGTCAGTCAATTAGTTTAAAAAACAAAAAATAACAGAGATTTCGGTTAATCGCTCAGTACCATGTTGAAGACATATACATACTTTTGTATATACAGTACCAGTCAAAAGGACACACCTACTCATTCAAGGGTTTTTCTTTATTTTTACTATTTTCTACAGTGCCTCCAACAACACTGGCTTTAGCCTACCTTGAACAAAAACAAAGAAGATTTTGCCAGGTAGTGAAGGCCTGAGTTTATAAAGTCTAACTAATGCATTCTGTACTTAATTAGTGGAACATATTTTTTTGTATGAAGTAAGGGTCCTTTTAATAACCTAATATCATCACCAAGCATGTCCCAACCCCTAAAATTGCAAAAACGTTCATATGTAAATAAAACCTCTGTAAACTTTCTCACTGACCGTCGGTGATGTCATCTGAATGGTCACTTCTCACTGACAGCTAGCAATGGCAGTGTGTGGCACTGATAGCTTCTCTAGATGGCAGCTATCTCAAAATAGCTTCTACAGAACCAGCTCAAAAGAGGCGTCTTACTGTATAGCCCCAGGCTGTAATAATCAATTTTACAGAACATAAGGAGTCCACTACCATGCCCTACCACTCAAGCAACAATCAGTGTTGCGACAATGGCTTGTGGCTATGAAGCTCCAAAGCCCACCTGTTACTCACAAATTCAGAGTTTGCAGTGCCCACTTCAAAGATTCAGATTGTGTATAAAAAAGTGAAATGCCTCTGGGATGCTAATTTAGGTGAAGACCCATAACCTGAAACCAGATGCAGTGCCCTCCATATTCAACTTTTCAGGGTACAGTATTGGAAACACAGACCGGCAGTCAACACAGCAACGAGCAACTCTGTTCGACACAGGGAGTGAGCGTAAAGATGGGGAAGCAAGCTAGTGGAAAGAGAGGTAAGGTCCACAGCCCAACTGTAGCTAGATGTAAGAAAGAGTATAGCTATATAAGTGATGTTGAATGATGATGTCTTTATGCTCACATTAGATCCAAATCAAGTTATCAAACAGGCGGAGCTAGATTTGCTTTGCTTTCCTATATTAGCTAGCTACTGGCAGTATTATTAGCTAGGTCGATGCTAGTTACTGCAATTCTATAGCACAGCTGTCCATATAGCACACATTATTTAACAAAAAAGACTGCCACAGTGCAGGATGAATTTCACTACCAACATAAAATGTCTTGTTTACACTGAAAACGCCTGATGCAATGTAGTAAGATTGCACCGACAGATATGATTGCTCTGCTTCTAACTCACAAGCATCTTTGCAGTATATATACATTTTTTGTTATTTCTTACATTATTAGCCCAGAAAGTTTTCTGTGTTATTACACCGTTGGCGGAGAAGAGGTATTCGGAGTGAACATCTAGTCGGACTCATGAGGTGTGTACACCATCCACCACTTCTGAGTACATTACTCGCTAATGTTCAGTCCCTGGACAATAAAGCATACAAGCTCAGGGTGAGGATCTCCTTCCAGAGAGACATCAGGGACTGTGGCAAACTCTATGGAATCATGGCTGTCTCCGGATATACTGTTCCCGTCCATACAGCCAACTGGGTTCTCAGTACATTGCGCAGACAGGAATTTAGAACTCTCTGGGAAGAAGAAAGGCAGTGGTGTATGTTTTATGATTTACTCATGGTGTGATTGTGATAATGTACAGGAACTCAAGGCCTTTCGTTCACCCGACCTAGAACATTTCAATCAAATGGCGGCCGTATTATCTCCAAAGAGCATTATTCTAAAATGGATTAAATTGTTTTTTCCCCTCCTGAATGTACACAAAATACCCCATAATGGCAAAGCAAAAACAGGGAGAAAAAACCCCGGAAATATCACATTCATATAAGTATTCAGAACCTCCACTCAGTACTTTGTTGAAGCACCTTTGGCAGTGAATACAGCCTTGAGTCTTCTTCGGTATGACGCTACAAGCTTGATCATTTATTTAAAAAAAATTAATTTCAACATTTATTTAACTAGGCAAGTCAGTTAAGAACAAATTCTTATTTAAAATGACGGTTCCAAACTTCTTCCAGAAAAAGGACTGAATAAGGTATTTTTATTTTACCTTTATTTAACTAGGCAAGTCAGTTAAGAACAAATTCTAATTTTCAATGGCAGCCTATGAACAGTGGGTTAACTGCCTTGTTCAGGGGCAGAAGGACAGATTTTTTCCTCGTCAGCTCGGGGATTCGATGTAGCATCCTTTTGGTTACTGGCCCAACGCTCTAACCACTAGGCTACCTGCCGCCCCATCATCCCAAGCTCTGTCAGATTGGATGGGGAGCATCGCTGCACAGCTATTTTCAGGTCTCTCCTGAGATGTTCGATCGGGCTGGGCCAATCAAGGACATTCAGAGACTTGTCCTGAAGCCACTCCTGCGTTGTCGTGGCTGTGTGCTTACTGTCATTGCCCAATTGGAAGGTGAACGTTCACCCCAGTCGGAGGTCCTTAGCGCTTTGGAGCAGGTTTTCATTAAGGATCTCTTTGCTCCGTTCATCTTTCCCTTGATCCTGACTAGTCTGGAGGGACTGCTCCCAGTCCCTCCAGCTCTAGGAAGAGTCTTGATGGTTCCTAACATCTTCCATTTATGAATAATGGAGGCCACTGTGTTTTTGGGGACCTTCAATGCTGCAGAAATGTTTTGTTACCCTTCCCCAGATCTGTGCCTCGACACAGTCCTGTCTCAGAGCTCTACGGACAATTCATTCGACTTCATGGTTTGGTTTTTGCTCTGACATCCACTATCAACTGTGGAACCTTATATAGACCGGTGTAGGCCTTTCCAAATCATGTCCAATAAATTTACTTTTCCACAGAAGGACTCCAATCAACTTGTAGAAACAACTCAAGGATGATCAATGGAAACAGGTTGGCCCTGATATCAATTTCGAGTCTCATAGAAAAAGGTCTGAATACATTTGAATATATTTGCTAAAATGTCTAAAAACCTGTTTCGATTTGTCATGATAGGGTATTGTGTGTGTATATTGAGGATTTTTTTTTTTTGAATCAATTGTAGAAGGCTGTAACGTAATAAAATGTGAAAAAAGTCAAGGGGTCTGAATAATTTCCGAAAGGAACTGTATATACAGTACCAGTCAAAAGTTTGGACACACCTACTCATTCAAGGGTTTTTCTTAATTTTTACTATTTTCTACATTGTAGAATAATAGTGAAGACGGTAAAACTATGAAGTAACCAAAAAAGTGTTAAACAAATCAAAATATTTGAGATTCTTCAAAGTAGCCAAACTTTGCCTTGATGACAGCGTTGCACACTCTTGGCATTCTCTCAACCAGCTTCATGAGGTAGTCACCTGGAATACATGTCAATTAACAGGTGTGCCTTGTTATAAGTGAATTTGTGGAATTTCTTTCCTTCTTAATGAGTTTGAGACAATCAGTTGTGTTGTGACAAGGTAGGGGTGGTATACAGAATATACAGTGGGGAAAAAAAGTATTTAGTCAGCCACCAATTGTGCAAGTTCTCTCACTTAAAAAGATGAGAGAGGCCTGTAATTTTCATCATAGGTACACTTCAACTATGACAGACAAAATGAAGAAAAAAATTCCAGAAAATCACATTGTAGGATTTTTAATGAATTTATTTGCAAATTATGGTGGAAAATAAGTATTTGGTCACATACAAACAAGCAAGATTTCTGGCTCTCACAGACCTGTAACTTCTTCTTTAAGAGGCTCCTCTGTCCTCCACTCGTTACCTGTATTAATGGCACCTGTTTTAACTTGTTATCAGTATAAAAGACACCTGTCCACAACCTCAAACAGTCACACTCCAAACTCCACTATGGCCAAGACCAAAGAGCTGTCAAAGGACACCAGAAACAAAATTGTAGACCTGCACCAGGTTGGGAAGACTGAATCTGCAATAGGTAAGCAGCTTGGTTTGAAGAAATCAACNGAAAACCTCCTTCCATCAGCAAGTGCATTGAAGATGAAACGTGGCTGGGTCTTTCAGCATGACAATAATCCCAAACACACCGCCCGGGCAACAAAGGAGTGGCTTCGTAAGAAGCATTTCAAGGTCCTGGAGTGGCCTAGCCAGTCTCCAGATCTCAACCCCATAGAAAATCTTTAGAGGGAGTTGAAAGTCCGTGTTGCCCAGCGACAGCCCCAAAACATCACTGCTCTAGAGGAGATCTGCATGGAGGAATGGGCCAAAATACCAGCAACAGTGTGTGAAAACCTTGTGAAGACTTACAGAAAATGTTTGACCTCTGTCATTGCCAACAAAGGGTATATAACAAAGTATTGAGAGAAACTTTTGTTATTGACCAAATACTTATTTTCCACCATAATTTGCAAATAAATTCATAAAAAATCCTACCATGTGATTTTCTGGATTTTTTTTCCTCATTTTGTCTGTCATAGTTGAAGTGTACCTATGATGAAAATTACAGGCCTCTCATCTTTTTAAGTGAGAGAACTTGCACAATTGGTGGCTGACTAAATACTTTTTTTCCCCACTGTAGCCCTATTTGGTAAAATACCAAGTCATTTAACCTATTAGGGAGCGGTGTTCGGAGGTTTGGAGAGTCTGGCGTGCCCAAAGTAAAATGCCTGGTACTCAGGCCCAGAAACTAGGATATACACATAGTTAGTAGTATTGGATAGAAAACACTCTGACAAACTGTTAAAATAATGTCTGTGAGTATAACAGGACTGATTTGGCAGGCGAAAACCAGAGAAAAATCCATCTGGAAAATGTGATTCTGTGAAGTGACATTTTTCCCATTGACTTGCTATAGAAAGAACGGGGATCCAGCTCCCAGATTGCAGTACCTATGGCTTCCACTAGATGTCAACAGTCTTTAGACAAGGTTTCAGGCTTTTATCTTGAATATCCAAGGAGTAAGAGATGTTCTTCCTGAGGTCTCGTGAAGTGTCCTATTATGGTTTACACGCGTGACAGTGAGCGAGCTCTTAGTTATTTTTCTTTTCTATTCAACAGGCTATATTCCGTCTGAAATATTATAGTTTATATTCATATTAGGGTATCTGAGTATTGATTAGAAATGCTGACTTGTTTCGACGAACTTTACCGGTACTTTTGGGATATTGTTTGTCTGCATGGATGAACGCCTTTGAGCAGGTGGATTACTGAACAAAACGCGCCAACCAAACTGAGCTTTATGGATATAAAGAGGGACTTTATCTAACAAAATGACCATTTATTGAGTAGCTAGGGCCCTTGGGATTGCCATCAGATGAAGATCTTCAAAGGTAAGCAATTTATTTTATCGCTATTTCTGAGTTTTGTGACACCCCGTGCTATTATGTTATTATGCTAATTGAATATGTGTGCGGGGGGCTGTCCTCAGACAATCAAATGCTATGCTTTCGCCATAAAGCCTTTTTGAAATCTGACAATGCTGTAAGATTACCAAGATTCTAAGCTTTTGAAGAGTGTGCAACACTTGTATTTTCATGAATGTTTTATATTACTACTTTTGTATTTTGAATTTGGCGCTCTGCATTTTTCCGGATGTTGTCACAGGTGGGGCGCTGTCGCCCCACTGCTCCCTAAGAAGTTTTAAGAAGGAAAGAAATTCCACAAATGTGACCTGTTTGAGGAAACTAGACGTATGTCGCGGTTCACTACTTCACAGGAGAGACTTTTGTACTCAAAATGCTAGCAAACATTAGCTGGCTGGATCGCTAGCTAACAATATGTGTATGATCTTATTATTTGTCAGAGCCATTTGCTTGGTTAGCTATAGCCTAATGTTAGCTAGCAATCATTGCACCTGGTTGGTTCAGATTCATGCAGGGTAGTAACATCATGAGTTGGGATTATGGTTCATTGTTTACCTAGCTAGCTAGCTAATGTTACATGTATGATCTTATTATTCATATCTCAGAGCCATTTGCTTGGCTAACTATAGCCTAATGTTAGCTAGCTAACATTGAACCTGGTTGGTTAGCTACCTGCAGATTCATGCAGGGTAGTAACTTTATGAGTTGGGATTATGGTTCATTGTTTACCTAGCTAGCTAGCTAACGTTACGTGTATGATCTTATTATTCGTATCTCAGAGCCATTTGCTTGGGCAGCTATAGCCTAACTATAGCCTAATCGAGTTGGGATTATGGTTCATTGTTTACCTAGCTAGATACATGTCTTAACAAAAGACTCCACTATGCAAGTAACCATTTTGGGTGCGTTTGTAACTTCAGTCTGGTCATCTACTCCAATTTCAGAAAACTCTCGTCTGTGTGCCAGAGTGCAAAATAACTGATACATGAATATGGCCGGTGTCAGTAAACGTTGGCAAAAAAGCGTAATTAAATTGTTCCCATTAGCACAGTTAGTCAGAATAAAATTGTCAGTGGGGTGTTCTCTCATTATGTGTCTAGAAGTAGCTTGCAAGCTAGCCAATGTTTGCCAGTTAGCTTGGGTACTTGACTGCCATTGTGAGGTCAGAACGTTCGGATCAACCCTACTCATCGGCCAGAGCGTCCAGTGTGCGCTCTGAACGATGTTTAAAACAGTTAAAAGAAAGAAAAACCCTTGAATGTTTCCAAACTTTTTACTGGTACTGTATATACATGAATGAGAAGGGTGTGCTTGTTAATGAGAAGGGTATGCTTGAAAAGATGCACATAACTCTGTAATGTTGGGTTGTATTGGAGAGATTCTCAGTCTTAAATAATTTCCCACACACAGTCTGTGCCTGTATTTCATGTTCATGCTAGTGAGTGCAGAGAATTCACTCTCACATAGGTACATGGTTGCAAAGGGCATCAGTGTCTTAACAGTGCAATTTACCAAGGCAGGATACTCTGAGATCAGCCCTATCCAGAAATCTGGCAGTGGCTTCTGATTAAATTCAATTTTCAAATAACCGCTTGTTGCAATTTCGATGAGGCTCTCTTGTTCAGATATTGTTAAGTGGACTGAAGGCAGGGCATGGAAGGGATAACAAATCCAGGTGTTTGTGTCATCCGTTTCAGGAAAGTACCTGCGCAATTGCGCACCCAACTCACTCAGGTGCTTCGATAAACCACATTTGACATTGTCCATAAACTTGAGTTCATTTGCACACAAAAAAATCATGCAATGATGGAAAGACCTGTGTGTTGTCCTTGTTAATGCAGACAGAGAAGATTTACAACTTCTTAATCATAGCCTCAATTTTGTCCCGCATATTGAATATAATATAGAGTCCCTGTAATCCTAGATTCAGATCATTCAGGCGAGAAAAAACATCACCCAGATTAGGCCAGTCGTGTGAGAAACTCGTCATCATGCAAGCCATCAGACAAGTGAAAATTATGGTCAGTAAATAAAACTTTAAGCTTGTGTCTCCATTAAAAAAAACATGTCAATACTTAACCAGCGCACTTCTGTATGTTCTAAAAGCGTTACATGGTCTCTTCCCATATCATTGCAGAGTGCAGAAAATACACGAGAGTTCAGGGGCTCTGCTTAACAAAGTTAACCATTTTCACTTGTAGTGTCCAAAATGTCTTTCAAGCTGTCAGGCATTCTCTTGGCAGCAAGAGCCTCTCGTCAGATGCTGCAGTGTACCCAAGTGGCGTTGGGAGCAACTTCTTGCACGTGCGTTACCACTCCACTATGTCTCCCTGTCATAGATTTTGCCCCATCAGTACAGATACCAACATGAGCAGCAGCTACGTTTGGCTACATACGGACCGTTAGTGGAATTCCCAAAAGAGAGTAACGGTTAATGTGATTGGATGTTAATTATTTGACTAGGCTACCTGTATTTGACAGTCTGTTGTTATTTTGCTGAACACTTGATGGTAAAAAATTGGCAGTGAAACAAGGCTACTCATGCGAGAAAAACACCTCACCCAAATGTAAAGACCCGTTGGAAAATATAAATGGACTGTTTGAATATTTTTATTTTTTTTAAGTGAATCACATTTTTATTTTGTGTACCCCAGTTTGGGAATACCTGGTCTAGATCAATCAGTGCAGAATTGATTACATCACAGAAGTTTTCAAATGTGCCATTTCATTTCACTAAAATGCTTTGACCTCAAGATGCATAGTTATCTCACCATGCAATAGTTTTTTTGTGTACATTAGAAGCTTCTAAACCCCAGCTTGGCTATTGCCTAAAGTATAGCAGTTTACCCACTAACCTGCATCAATTCTACCTGCATCGCTGCCACCGGGGAGGTCCTGAGTGCTCCATAACATATTCTTAGGGCTTGGGCCTGGATTGCATCTAGCTTTTTTAAAGATGTCTGAGTTTATGATCCATATGCTACACTTCCATAATCCAGTGATGACCTTAACAGCGCTATATATAGCATTTTCAATGCCATTCTATCTCCCCCCCCACTCCATTCCTGGCAAGCAACGCATCACATTCAATATTTTCTTTCCTTTGACAACTACAACTAATATGCTCCACCCAAGTCATTCGCGTGTCAAACCAGACCCCCAGGAACCTAAACGCTCCCACCCTCTCCAGATTCCTTCCATTCAACTTCAAGCCACACCTGAGGGACGACTGCTTAACTTCACTAATTGCTTATTGAACTCTTCTGGCTGTATGGGTAATATTTCTCACTCTCTTCCACAGTGCCCCATCAACCGCAAACAATGACCTCCCAATATCAAGTCTCACCTGGGAGAATACGTTGTCAATAATAATGGATAACAACAAAGGTCTAATGACTTTTCCCTGGGGGGTACCATTATCTACCTCATAGCTTTCTTACATAGCTCCCCACCCTCACTTGTATTGACCGCCCAAAAAGAAAATTCTTTATCCAATTAAAAACCCGTCCTCCAACCCCCATGTTATCGAGCTTGATAAGTAGGCCTTCCTTCCACATCATATCATAAGCCTTCTCTACATCAAAGAAAATGGTTACCACCACTTCCTCATTTGCCTGTGCCTTCTGTATGACTGACTCAAGTCAAAGTACAGGATTAATCATTCCCCTGCCTTTCCTTTGATCTGGTGACATGAGTCCTCTACTCTCCAGAGAGTGTCAGCCTTTCCGTTATCATCCTTTCCATAAGTTTACATAGATGAGATGTCAACGCTATCGGCCTATAGCTTAGACTAGTAGGGTCTTTCCCTGGTTTCCATATCGGCACCACTACAGCCTGCTTCCAACTTCCAGGCAGTTGCCCTTCCTGTCACACTTTATTGTAAAAGCCCAATACCTTCCCCATTGCAGTGTCACTGAGATGAGTAATCATGATGTAACACATCTCATCCTTTCCAGGAGATGTTACCCCAGCTTTAGCTAATGCACTCTTGATCTCAGCCAACGTAAAAGTGGCATTCAATGCATCCCCTACCATTGCTCTCTGATCCAGGACCCCCGGATGTACTCGTCTGACCCTCTCTCTCTCATGCTGCCCCTCTTCTGTCAGCTTATTTGAGCTGTGCACTTTCACAAATGCCTGGGCTAACATCTCTGCCTTCTTCATAACTCTCACTGCAACAATCTCCCCACTTTTCAGCACAGGGAGACCCCAATCTCTTCTGACCCCACTCACCCTCTTAATCATCCCCATACCTCTCCCACAAAACCGGCGCCAATACTCCCTCTTAGCTGTCCTAATGATCCTCCTCACTACTGCTTGTGCTTGTATATACTGAATCACGTGCTGGTAATTATGGGACCGTTTCAACATTCTGAAAGCCCTGTTCCTACACTTCACTGCTTCTCTACACTCTACAGTCCACCAGAGAACTGCGTTACTCTTTCCTGTACCCATAGAAATCACCTACCTTGTGTCCATTCCTTTACTCTTGTGTGTATAAGGTACAGTGAGGGAAAAAAGTATTTGATCCCCTGCTGATTTTGTACGTTTGCCCACTGACAAATGAATGATCAGTCTATAATTGTAATGGTAGGGTTATTTGAACAGTGAGAGACAGAATAACAACAAAAACATCCAGAAAAACATCCAGAAAAACAGCCATGGAAGAGGTTGAAAGAATGGCAGCTCCAGCTGTCAAATAAGGGAGAGAGCAGGCTATTCTGGATAGGGCAGGTAATTTTGTGAAGTTCCAGTCCCTAGAAAGAAAAACTGAGGACAGAGATAATAGCAACATAATATTCAGTGATGTTTAGTGAAGCCTTTTTCAAGATGGCGCAGACAGACATGGCAGCTCTTCTTCTAGCTCCTGCGCAACTTTGCAGTATTTTTTGTGTGTGTGTTATTTCTTACATCATTAGCCCAGAATGTTTTTTGTGTTATTACATACAGCCGGAAATAATTTTGGGATATCAGAGCGGTGGTAACTCACCAGCATTCCGACCAGAAATACGACTTTCCCAAATTACCTCCAGAGAGAATTGTCTTTGGTTATAGTCACAGCAGTGTATATTTCCCCTCAAGCCGATACCACGACGGCCCTCAAGAAACTACACTGGACTTCGTGCAAACTGGAAACCACATATCCTGAGGCCGCAATTATTGTAGCTGGGGACTTTAACAAAGCAAATGTGAGAAACGCTACCAACATTTTCGCAACACTTTGCCTGTACATTGGTCTTTAAAAACTCTCATCCATTGTTACTCACACTTCCATTTTAAAAGGCCCTCCCTGGCCCTCCCTTCGGAAAATCAGATCATCCTCCCTTCCTATTGGCAGAAACTCAAACAGGAAGTACCTGTGCTAAGGTCCATTCAACGCTGGTCTGGCCAATCGGAATCCATGGGTCAAGATTGTTTTAAACACTCTGTCTGGGATATGTTCCGGGTTGCCTCTGAGAATATCATTGACGTACAGTACATAGACATGGAATCACTGGTCACTATGATAATGAAACACTGGTCACTTTATAATATTTACATACTGTTTTACTAACATAATATGTACAGTGCAATCGGAAAGTATTCAGACCCCTTGACTTTTTCCACATTTTGTTACGTTGCAGCATTATTCTAAAATGGAATAAATAGTTTTTTCCCCTCCTCAATCTACACACAATACCCCATAATGGCAAAGCAAAAACAGGGCAAAAAAAAGCACATTTGAGAAAAATGCTTCCAAAGTTCTATTAACACACTGCCTGTATTACTCGTGCTTCAAAAACTCTCTACCACTGTTACTCTCCCTTCCAGGATGGCTACATGGCCTTCCCCCACCCTCCCTTCGGCAAATCGGATCATGACTCCATTCTGCTCCTCCCTTTCTATAGGCAGAAACTCAAACAGGAAGTACCTGTGCTAAGGTCTATTCAACGCTGGTCTAACCAAATCGGAATCCATGCTTCAAGATTGTTTTGGGATATGCAGACTGGGATATGTTCCAGGTTGCCTCTGAGAATAACACTGACGTATACACTGACACAGTTCATCAGGGAGTGTATAGGGGATGTTGTTCCCACTGTAACTATTAAAACCTATCCAAACCAAAACAGTTGGATAGATGGCAGCATTCGCGCAAAACTGAAAGTGCGAACCACTGCATTTAACCATGGCAAGGTGCCTGGGAATATGGCTGAATACAAACAGTGCAGTTATGACCTCTGTAAGGCATTCAAACAGGCAAAATGTCAGTACAGAGACAAAGTGGAGTCACAATTCAACGACTCAGACATGAGACGTATGTGTCAGAGAGTCTAGACAATCATGGATTACAAAGGGAAAACCAGCCACGTCGCAGACACCAACGTCTTGCTCTCTGACAAGATGAACACCTACTTCGCCCACTTTGAGAATAACACAGGGCCACCGACGCGGCTCGCTCCGGAGGACTGTGGGCTCTCATTCTCCGTGGCCGACGTGAGTGGGGCATTTAAGCGTGTTAACCCTCGCAAGTCTGCCGGCCCAGACAACATCCCTAGCAAACCAGCTGGCTGGAGTGTTACCGGACATATTCAATCTCTTCCTATACCAGTCTGGTGTCATCACTTACTTCAAGATGTCCACCATTGTTCCTGTACCCAAGAAAGCAAAGGTAATTGAACTAAATTCCTATCGCCATGTAGCACTTACTTCTGTCATAATGAAGTGCTTTGAGAAGCTAGTTAAGTATCATAATCACTTCCACCATACACGCTAGACCCACTTCAATTTGTATACCACCCCAATGGATTGAAAGACGATGCAATCGCCATCACACTGCACACTGCCCTATCCCATCTGGACAAGAGGAATACAGTACCTATGTAAAAATGTTGTTCATTGACTACACCACAGTACCCTCCACCACAGTACCCTCCAAGATCATCATTCAACTCGGGGCCCTGGGTCTGAACCCCACCCTGTGTAACTGGGTCCTGGATTTCCTGACGCGCTGCCCATAGGTGGTGAAGGTAGGAAACAACACTTCCACTATGCTGATCCTCAACACAGGGACCCCACAAGGGTGAATGCTCAGCCCCCCTCCTGTAATTCCTGTTCACCCATGACTGTGTGGCAATGCGCGCCTCCAACTCAATCATCAAGTTTGCAGACGACACAACAGTACTAGGCCTGATTAAATCAAATTGTATTTGTTACATGCGCCGAATACAACAGGTGTACAGTCGTGGCCAAATGTTTTGAGAATTTGAGAAAAACATCAGGGACAATCTGATATTCTGCAAAAGGTACAGGGATTGGATTGCTGAGGACTGGGGTAAAGTAATTTTCTCTGATGAATCTCCTTTCCGATTGTTTGGGGCATCCGGAAAAAAAGCGCTACCATCAGTCCTGTGTCATGCCAACAGTAAAGCATCCTGAGACCATGCATGTGTGGGGTTGCTTCTCAGCCAAGGGACTCAGACAGGGAGAGGTTGAAAATGTCAGTGAAGACACTTGCCAGTTGGTCAGCGAATGCTCGGAGTACACGCCCTGGTAATCCGAGTGGCCCTGCGGCCTTGTGAATGTTGACCTGTTTAAAAGGTCTTACTCACATCGGCTGCAGAGAGTGTGATCACACAGTTGTCCGGAACGGCTTATGGCCGTATATAGCTCATTGAGTGTGGTCTTAGTGCCAGCATCCGTTTGTTGTGGTAAATAGACAGCTACGAAGAAAATAGATGAAAACTAGATAAGCTGTAGACCACACTATCATGAGATACTCTACCTCAGGCGAGCAAAACCTTGAGACTTCCTTACCAACAATGACTAGACAGCCTTCAGGGAGGACCCACTGGAGGGCCTTGGCGGAGTGGTACCAGGAAAATAAGCTCTCCCTCAACGTAAAAAACTGTCTCTACTTCAGGAGACAGCAGAGGGATCACGCCCACATCCACGGGACCGCAGTGACGAAGGAGAAAGTTCAAGTTCCTCGGCGTACTGACAATCTGAATGGCCCACCCACACAGACAGTGTGGTGAAGAAGGTGCAACAGCGCCTCGTCAACCTCAGGAGGCTGAAAAATGTGGCTTGGCCCCTAAGACCCTCACAAACTTTTACAGATGCACCATTGAGAGCATCCTTTCGGGCTTTATCACCACCTGGTATGGCAAATGCACGGTCTGCCCAACGCATCACCGGGGGCACACTGACTGCCCTCCAGGAAACCTACAGCACCCGATGTCACAGGAAGGCCAAAAAGAACATCTAAGACATCAACCACCCGAGCCAGTTACTCAACCCTTCACCTTAGAGGCTGCTGCCCCATGTACAGTGCATTTGGAAAGTGTTCAGACCCCTCTGCTTTTCTCACATTTTGTCACGTAAAAGAAAATCCCCCTCATCAATCTACACACAATACCTGACAATGACAAAGCAAAAACTGGTTTGTAAAAAACTGAAATATCACATTTGCAAAAGTATTCAGACCCTTTACTCAATACTTTGTTGAAGCACCTTTGGCAGCGATTACAGCCTTGAGTCTTTTTGGGTATGACACGACAAGCTTGGCACAGCTGTGTTTGGGGAGTTTCTCACATTCTTCTCTGCAGATCCTCTCAAGCTCTGTCAGGTTGGATGGGGAGCGTCGCTGCACAGCTATGTTCACGTCTCTCAGGAGATGTTAGATCTGGTTCAAGTCTGGGCTCTGGCTGGGCCACTCAAGGACATTCAGAGACTTGTCCCAAAGCCACTCCTGCATTGTCTTGGATGTGTGCTTAGGGTTGTTGTCCTGTTGGAAGTTGAACCTTCTTCCCAGTCTGAGGTCCTGAGTGCTCTGGAGCAGGTTCGCAGTCCCTACCGCTGAAAAACATCCCTACAGCACGATGCTGCACCACCATGCTTTACCTTAAGGATGGTTTTGGCCAGGTGATGAGCGGTGCCTGGTTTCCTCCAGACGTGACACTTGGCATTTAGCCCAAATAGTTTAATCTTGGTTTCATCAGACCACAGAATCTTGTTTCTCATGGTCTGAGAGTCCTTTAGGTGCCTTTTGGCAAACTCCAAGCGGGCTGTCATGTGCCTTTTACTGAGGAGTGGCTTCCATCTGGCCACTCTACCATAAAGGCAAGGGGTCTGAATACTTTCCAAATGCTCTGTATATCAGGCAATGGGTATATCAGGCACTGGCTGAGAAGGACGTGGAGGTTTTTGACCAGGTAAAAATTGTCTGCTGTTCATATATTTTCTGTCCCTCTAAGAGATATGTATTTGTAGTAATGTGAAATATATTTGCATTTATTTCTGAAGGATGAAAGGAAGGTGAGACTTAGGAAACCTTGTTGCTCTTTCGCTCCTAGCTGGGGTCATCAGCTAAATTGAGCATAAAAAAATCTCAGATAAGATCTATTTGAATTTGCACACAAAATAACCCGTGCCTGGTCAGTATTCGGCCATGGGTTGAATTGAAACAATATCTTTGCAAACGCTGTGTGGGCCTTGATAGTATCATTGATATATGACTTTTAAAGTATGGTTACATTTCAGTTGCTCTGTGAAACCTACCCTTTGGAATGACTTCAATAGCAACAGTGAATCTATTTAGTAATCAAGAGATCAATACTAACTATTCTCACAATAGCACATTTTATAATAGTCAGTGACAAATATCAAATGACCGAGAGACAGCTTCTATCTCAAGGCCATCAGACTGTTAAACAGCCATCACTAAACACAGAGAGGCTGCTGCCTACATACAGTCTTAAAATCATTGGCCACTTTAACGGATCACTAGTCACTTTAATAATGTTTACACATCTTGCATTACTCATCTCATATGTATAGTTGAAGTCGGAAGTTTACATACACTTAGGTTGGAATCATTAAAACTAGTTTTTCAACCACTCCACAAATGTTTTGTTAACAAACTATGGTTTTGGCAAGTCGGTTAGGACATTTACTTTGTGCATGACACAAGTAATTTTTCCAACAATTGCTTACAGACAGATTATTTCACTTATAATTAACTGTATCACAATTCCAGTGGGTCAGAAGTTTACATACACTAAGTTGACTGTGCCTTTAAACAGCTTGGAAAATTCCATAAAATGATGTCATGGCATTAGAAGCTTCTGATAGGCTAATTGATATAATTTGAGTCAATTGGAGGTGTACCTGTGGATGTATTGCAAGGCAACCTTCAAACTCAGTGCCTCTTTGCTTGACATCATGGGAAAATCAAAAGCAATTAGCCAAGACCTCAGGAAAAACAATGTAGATCTCCACAAGTCTGGTTCATCCTTGGGAGCAATTTCCAAACGCCTGATGGTACCACGTTCATCTGTACAAACAATAGTACGCAAGTATAAATACCACGGGACCACTCAGCCGTCATACCGCTCAGGAAGGAGACGTGTTCTGTCTCCTAGAGATGAATGTACTTTGGTGTGAAAAGTGCAAATCAATCCCAGAACAACAGCAACGGACCTTGAAGATGCTGAAGGAAACAGGTACAAAAGTATCTATATCCACAGTAAAACGAGTCCTATATCGACATAACCTGAAAGGCCGCTCAGCAAGGAAGAAGCCACTGCTCCAAAACTGCCATAAAAAAAACAGACTAGGGTTTGCAACTGCACATGGGACAAATATGTACTTTTTGGAGAAACGTCTTCTGGTCTGATGAAACTAAAATTTAACCATTTGGCCATAATGACCAACATTATGTTCGGAGGAAAAAGGGGGAGGCTTGCAAGCCGAAGAACACCATCCCAACCGTGAAGCACAGGGGGTGGCAGCATCATGTTGTGGGGGTGCTTTGCTGCAGGAGGGACTGGTGCACTTCACAAAATAGATGGCATCATGAGGGAGGAAAATGATGTGGATATATTGAAGCAACATCTCAAGACATCAAATGGACAATGACCCCAAGCATACTTCCAACGATGTGGCAAAATTGCTTAAGGACAACAAAGTCAAGGTATTGGAGTGGCCATCACAAAGCCCTGGCCTCAATCCTATAGTAAATTTGTGGGCAGAACAGAAAAAGCGTGTGCGAGCAAGGAGGCCTACAAACCTGACTCAGTTACACCAGCGCTGTCAGGGGGAATGGGACAAAATTCACCCAACTTATTGTGGGAAGCTTGTGGAAGGCTACCCGAAACATTTGACCAAAGTTAAACAATTTAAAGGCAATGCTACCAAATACTAATTGAGTGTTTGTAAACCTTTAACCCACTGGGAATGTGATGAAAGAAATAAAAGCTGAAATAAATCACTCTACTATAATTCTGACATTTCATATTCTTAAAATAAAGTGGTGATCCTAGCTGACCTAAGACAGGGAATTTTTACCAGGATTAAATGTCAGGAATTGTGAAAAACCTTGTTTAAAATTATTTGGCTAAGGTGTATGTAAACTTCTGTCTTCAACTGTATATACTGTATTTTATACCATCTATTGCATCTTGCCTATGCCGCTCTGTCATTGCTCATTCATATATTTACATGTATATATTCTTATTCCATTACTTAGATTTGTGTGTATTAGGTAAGTGTTGTGGAATTGTTAGATTACCTGTTAGATACTGCTGCACTGTCGGAACTAGAAGCACAAGCATTTCACTACACTCGCAATAACATCTGCTAACCATGTGTATGTGACCAATACAATTTTATTTGATGTAAGTAGGGCTTGGTTAAAACCCTGGATGGGAGACCAAATTAATGGCTGTAGATAGATCAATTCTCCAGTAAGAGGTGCTGCATAGCCTATAGTTTTTTTTCTGATAGTGGATATAACGTTGAAGATCAGACGTTGTTTCAAAAAAGGTACAAACTCAACATATTTTATACAAGGTTTGTCTATGTTGAAAACTGGTTACAATGATGACATAATCCTGTGATTGAAAAAACAGTTTACGTTGATAACTTTTTCAAATCCAATGTATTTTCCATGTAGATTCCACGTCACAATATGTTGACAAATTACGTTGATTCAACCAATTTGTGCCCAGTGGGAACCTGATACAAGAAAATCAAGAACACGTCAAGTAACTGTTCCTGTTGACCTTCCGCAGGAAGGATTCCGTAACCTTATTTGGAAGAGGAAGCGGGACCAAAAATTACAAACACTTAGTTTCCATCCATTTTACAGGTATTTTTAATTACAGCTTTTACAATCATTATAATTATTGTTATATTATTTTCAATTATCATCACTACTCTTCATTAATTATATTAATTTAAATCATAAGTTGTTTTTAAAATGTACATATAAGTATCTTAAATGTCCATAATTTAAAATGCATTTACTTTTCAAACAAAAATTACAGTCAGTCAGTCTTAACTAAGTATGAAATGAACATACAGTTCAGACACACACACACACACCATAACAAAATGATACAAATAAAATACACACATTTTAAAAATTACCCGTACCCAAGCTTTCACGTCATTAGATGACTGATATCATTAACCTCACACTAAAATGGTTTTGTCTTGGCATGCATATTAACAAACTTTTTTGTTGTTGGAACAGGATTTTGTCATAATGCACTTCACTCATTGTCCATTGTCCTTCTCATTGTGCATCTCATGGTGTATGTTATGGCTTAAGAACATGATTCCATTCCCTCATTCACTCACATGCTCTCCCTTCATAACTGTTTATAACCCTTATAACTTATTTCGTAACCTCCCTCTCCCTCTGTCCTAACACAGTGTTTCTCAACCTCTGGTCCGTGGACCGACCAGTTCCTTGGATGATGCTGACTGGTCCCTCAGATGGTTAGCTATACCTGATTTAGTCAGTTCTCAAGTGCTCGTTTTTATGTAAGTGGTCCCCCAAGAGAGAAGGACCATAGCTTGTGGGTCCTTAGTAAAGGAAAGACCTTATCTTGCCTGTCCATGTTACAAAAAGGTTGAGAAACACGATCCCAATACCATGTTCTGAGATTTTAACTGATAGGGTATGCATGTTCTCTCGACAGTCCAAACAAATCTGGGTCATCATTCTGTTGATCAGAATGGGAATGCAGTTTTATGTCCCAAAGAAAAAAAGAAGAGTCATTATGTCATTGTCATTTCACACTCACAACTGAAGATGAACTTAATGGGCGATGGAGTCACTTTCTACAGCATCAAACAGCTTCATAACACAACTGTGGACTAAGACCGAGAGGAGAGAGAGAGACAGACATTCACTCTATTTTAGCATCTTTTCATTCTCTCATATTGTCCTTGTTTCTTCAAGGATTCCAATTGAATTCTTGTTGTTTGTGTTCTATTCTCCATTTTGTTGATGATCTTCATCTTATTGTTCTTAAACTGGGTAGATTTATTTCAGACTAAAACAAAGACAGGGTTGATAAATAATGAAGCAACCAAAAAATAACTAGATTTCAGTATGGGTCAGATCTTTTCTAAAATGTGTTTGGATGACTGATATGACAAATGTGTTTTGATGACACTACTGAAAGGACTGAAATATTTTTGGATGATGGCTTACTGAAATGTTTATGGATGACTGAGAATACTGAAATTATTGAAGTGTGTTTGGATAACTGATATTAATTACTATAATGTGTTTGGATGCATGAGATTATACTGAAATGACATGTTTAGGTGACTGAAATTCAGACACTTACAGAAGGTGACGAAAGCACCATTCTAAATGTAAAAAATGTGTTGTTTTGTTGAGCCAGGAATGGTCATTGACTACTGGAAAAAGTACCCAATTGGCATACTTGAGTAAAAGTAAAGATACCTTAATAGAAAATGACAACTAAAAGTGAAAGTCACCCAGTAAAATCCTACTTGAGTAATAGTCTAAAAGTATTTGGTTTTAAATATACTTAAGTATCAAAATAAAATGTAATTGCAAAAATATACTTAAGTATCAAAAGTAAAAGTATGAATCATTTCACATTTCTTATATTAAGCAATCCAGTGGCACCATGTTCTTGTTTTTATAATTTACGGATAGCCAGGGTCACGCTGCAACACTCAGACAAAATTTACAAACAAAGCATGTGTTTAGTGAGTCTGCCAGATCAGAGGCAGTAGGGATGACCAGGGATGTTCTCTTGATATATGTGTGAATTAGACCATTTTCCTGTCCTGCTAATAAGCATTCCAAATGTAACGAGTAATTTCAGCTGTCAGGGAAAATGTATGGAGTAAAAAGTGCATACTTTTGATATGAATGTAGTGAAGTAAAAGTTGTCAAAAATATAAAAAGTAAAGTACAGATACCCCCAAAAACTTCTTAAGTAGTACTTTCAAGTATTTTTACTTCAGTACTTTACACCACTGTTTACAACTTTGTACACGTTTATGATATTATTTGGCAATGAAGAATTTTTCTCACGTGGTGTGCTTATCTCTAGCAGGAATATGTTCTTACTGACGCTGACTGACCCCTGGGCCCGGAGTTCACTGAAACAGAGAGCATTACGATTTTAAACACCAGACAATGACACTAGATTTCCAGTCAATAAAACTGAAATGAGTGGTCAGCATGGAACCAATGACTCAAATAGCAGGTACCCAGCGGGAAGGAGATGAAAGCGACGACAACCTCACCTTCACTTTGGACTTTCCTCAGGGTGACGGAGGGCGTGGAGATGGCGGAGGCACGGAAGTTGGCGGGTAACGTTTCCGAGGAATCAGAGGTCACGCCCCGGAGGTCCTTCTCTCTGAACATCTTTCTCCATGAGGGTGAGCGCGTGAACGTCTTAGTGCCATCCTGTCAACGAGAATATATTGTATGACGATATTCATTAGATTTACCAAGTGCTAGTTACAGTTGAAGTTTACATACATCTTAGCCAAATACATTTAAACTCAGTTTTTCACAATTCCTGACACTTAATCCAAGTAAATATTGCCTGTTTTAGGTCAGATAGGATCACCACTTCATTTTAAGAATGTGAAATGTCAGAATAATAGTTGAGAGAATGATTTATTTTATTTATTTTATCACATTCCCAGTGGGTCAGAAGTTTACATACACTCAATTAGTATTTGGTAGCATTGCCTTTAAATTGGTTAACTTGGGTCAAACGTTTTGGGTAGCCTTCCACAAGCTTCCCACAATAAGTTGGGTGAATTTTGGCCGATTCCCCCTGACAGAGCTGGTGTAACTGAGTCAGGTTTGTAGGCCTCCTTGCTCGCACACACTTTTTCAGTTCTTCCCACAAATCTTCTATCGGATTGAGATCAGGGCTTTGTGATGGCCACTCCAACACCTTGACTTTGTTGTCCTTAAGCCATTTTGCCACAACTTTGGAAGTATGCTTGGGGTCATTGTCCATTTGCAAGACCCATTTGCGACCAAGCTGTAACTTCCTGAGATGTTGCATGACTATATCCACATAATTTTCTTGCCTCATGATGCCACCTATTTTGTGAAGTGCACCAGTCCCTCCTGCATCAAAGCACCCCCACAACATGATGCTGCCACCCCCGTGCTTCACGGTTGGGATGGTGTTCTTCGGCTTGCAAGCCTCCCCCTTTTTCCTACGAACATAATGTTGGTCATTATGGCCAAACAGTTCTATTTTTGTTTCAACAGACCAGAGGACATTTCTCCAAAAAGTACGATCTTTGTCCCCAAGGGCAGCTGCAAAATTAATTGCAATTCATCTGATCACTCTTCATGACATTCTGGAGTATATACAAATTGCCATCATACAAACTGAGGCAGCAGACTTTTCGAAAATTTATATTTGTGTATTTCTCAAAACTTTTGGCCACGACTGTACTATAGAACAGCATATGGGAAAAATACATAAACATGGTTCCCACAGTTAATGTTGGTTGAAACAAACTGCCTTTCTTCATGAGCAATAGACTTTGGCAGGCAACTATCCACCTACCATTTCATAAAGATTGTAACGCTTGCTTGTATGAGTCATTAACATTGAGGATAACTTTATTGATGTTGTTTTCATTGGAATTCTTTGATATTAATTTTACCTCATCTGGTCTTCTCTCAGTTCCCATGGAGATGAGAGCATTGTACTCCTTCTCCAGCATCTGCCTCGCCTGGGAGAGAAAGAATGAGTGTATTAAGATTATAATTAAATTATCAAGGACATTTCTTGATTAAATTGAATTACAAAACAGTTGTAAATGAAGTAGGTTGGTGATTGTGGTGAATGAGGGTTGTTCTGATTAGACTACGATAGTAGAATGGGGAATGCCTGTGCTCTGATTGGATAGTGGTCAGCCCGTCGGCATGGCTGGATTTTAGAGGACCACATCTTGCCGTTGTAGAGACTTTTTTTTATATTTAAGGACATTTTCTGCAATTCTATACATTTCTCAATGGAGTTGAAAGAAATTGTGTCAGTTTTAAAGGTGTGATATGCAAAAATAGCATCGCCATTTCCTGGTTAAATTTTTTTTAATAGTTTGCCTAATTTCAAATGATGTGACAAAATAAGCAACAAAACAAGTAAAGTGTAGAGAATCATTGTACCGTCTAAACCGCTGTGAACTATATTTTTTTAATGAAAAATATTGTATTTTCAGCTAGTTTGAAGCTGGTGTACAAAAGTATCAAAGTATGAAAGTAAAAGATGCAAAAACTAAAACATAAGAATGGTAAGGATAGAAAACAAGCATATAGAACAGATCTACCACTTCTTAGACTTGCTTTCAATGAGAATGACATATCTATAACTCACATTTCTATATGAATTTGGTCGGGTCACTTAAAAAGTTACATATTGCAGCTTTAAAGTAAATGTCTTAGCTTTTATTTTGGTGATTGTTAGTTCTCAAACATTATATTATTAAAACATATAGGTCCATTATTATCTTCATGTCTGGTTTGAGTAATTTAAGTTTAAACTGAAAGCATTTTTCCATCAACAAATACCTACGAAAAAACTTAGGCAGCTCGCCCAAGAATTTCCATGGCAGAAAAATCCCTGGTGGTGAGTACCTGCATGTTCTGATTGGACTACTGTACACACAAATATGCTGGGTTTTTTGGATGATCCAACTGCTGGGTTGCAAGCATTGGGCCACTTAGTTGGGTTGTTTACTTTAAAAAGAGCAAGGTTGGGTTGTTGATGCTGGGTTATTGAGATAGATTGTAGGCAGGGCTTAGTAGGGGCATGGCTTTCAGGTAGTTGCTTTTGGCCACACGTGAGAGTAAATGTCATTCCGGTTAATCTGTTCTGTTGTATTGTTAACACATGTGAAGGTTGAACACTAACGCTTTTGTAGCTTTAATAAGGGTTACACAAGTATATGAGTCAAAAGCCTATCTATATCCGAATGTTGGGATAGTTACCACTTTGTTACAATATTAAAAATACTATTGTTATTAATCTCATATTAGAATATGGAAAGACTAAAAATATTAAAGGAACATTTAAATTTGCAGTGTACAAACTTAACATGATGAACAGGAATGGCATTTATTCTCACGGGTGGGCAAAAATACCTGTCTGAAAGCCACACCTGCAAATTACCTATGGATTAGAATAAAAAAGGGTTAGTGCTATCCTTGGGACGTCCCTACCCTAAACCCTAACCCCTACCCTAACCGTAACTGTTTTAAATTTCAACTTCAATGGGGTGACGTTAGCGTTGGGACGTCCCAAGGATTCCTGATAGCAAAGACCAATAAAAATGTGAATAGCAGCAGTCTTACCCCTAACCATTTTTTTTACACTGTTCTTAACTTTTTTTGTACATAATGTCTCCGCCATCATTTCCTATGACCGAAAACAGCTAACTCATTATTCCCTATGTATTTATTCCTCGAGTCTATTTTAATTATCTGTAACTCTGCATTGTAGGAAAATAACCGTAAGTAAGCATTTTGCTGTTAGTCTACATCTGTTGTTGTTTACAAAGCTTGTGAATGGATAAAGCCATCGATCACGTGACACCATTCAATCCTATGTGAAGACTCAATAGTGCATTGAAGTCAAATGAAGTCGGTTAAGATGGCGTCTCATGGAGACATACCATGCACAGTTTGAGCTACTCCAGGAAGTGATGTTGCAGGCTAGCTCAGTGATGCACCTCTCACTGAGTAACTCAAGTTGAAGGCTGACTGGAGTACTGCAGGCTGCCATTAGCAACTAAATTATTCTTATAACTTCTTCTGTGTGCGATTTTAAAATAATAAGTTAACTTCTTAGGGAGCGGCAGCAGAGGTGATGGTTTTGAAGAGTCTGGCGTGCCCAAAGTAAAATGCCTGCCACTCAGGCCCAGAAAATAGGATATGCACATAATTAGTACTATTGGATAGGAAACACTCTGAAGTTTCTAAAACCGTTAAGATAATGTCTGTGAGTATAGCAGAACTGATATAGCAGGTGAAAACCCGAGGAAAATCCATCCGGATTTGCAGTTTTTTTGTACATGACCTTCTTCTCCAGGCTGCCTATTCACATACAGCAGTACCTATGGCTTCCACTAGATGTCAACAGTCTTTATACAGAGTCTGGAAAGTCTAGCAGTAAGCAGAACAAATAGGAAGGGGAAGTAGTGAAGGGACCACTTTGTTTACAACGTTTAACGGGCGCGAGATTGTGAGTGCGCCCCACATTATTTTCCTTTCCTATTGTTCACGTTATCGTCCGGTTTAAATATTACAGTAAATATACATAAAAGGATACATAAGGATACATAAAAAATGATATTTGATTTGTTTGTAGAAAGTTTATAGGTATAATTTGAACGTATTCTCTTCACGGTTCAATGGGCGACTCAACGGTGGATTTTCTGATCATAACGTGCCAACCAAACGGAGATTTATGGATATAATAAATGACTTTTTCTAACAAAAGAACCATTGGATGTCTTCGTTGGACACTTGGGAAGCCCTCAGCAGAGGTTCTTCGAAAGGTAAGTGATATTTTTTAGTTCTTATATGGGTTTTGTGTGACCCGCGCTGGATATGAATTTATGCTAATGTGGAAAATATGTGGGGTGCTATCCTCAAACAATCAAATGTTGTGCTTTCGCCGTAAAGCCTTTTTGAAATCTGACAACGCTGAGATATTGCCAAGAAGCAGAGCTTTTGATGACTATGAATGTTTAATAATTCAACTTTTGGATTTTGAATTTGGCGCCTTACATCTCACCGGGTAGTGTTGGGAGTGGCCCGCTAGCGCGCCGCTACTCCCTAAGTAGTTAAAGGACATACTCACCGTTTATTAGGTACACCATCCACGGTCACGGAAATTATTATTTCTACAGACAGTGAGTCACGTGGCTGTGCTTTGCTATACAAAGCAGGCAGACAGGCATCGAGGCATTCAGTTACTGTTCGATTAACTACTTAGGGAGTAGCGGCGCGCTAGCTGGCCACTCCCAACACTACCCGGTGAAATGTAAGGCGCCAAATTCAAAATCCAAAAGTTGAATTATTAAACATTCATCAATATACAAGTGTTGCATAGTCATCAAAAGCTCTGCTTCTTGGCAATATCACAGCGTTGTCAGATTTCAAAAGGCTTTACGGCGAAAGCACAACATTTGATTGTTTGAGGATAGCACCTCATATTTTCCACATTAGCATAAATTATTTTCCAGCGCGGGTCACACATAACCCATATAAGAGCTAGAAAATATCACTTACCTTTCGAAGAACTTCTGCTGAGGGCTTCCCAAGTGTCCAACGAAGACATCCAATGGTTCTTTTGTTGGAAAAAGTCATTTATTATATCCATAAATCTCCGTTTGGTTGGCACAGACAGCAGTGGATTTTATGATCATGAAATCCACCGTTGAGTCGCCCATTGAACCGTTAAGAGAACACGTTCAAATTATACCTATAAACTTTCTACAAACAAATCAAACATCATTTTTTATGTATCCTTAGGTATCCTTTTAAGTATATTTACTGTAATATTTCAACCGGATGATAACGTGAACAATAGGAAAGGAAAATAAAGTGGGGCGCGCTCACAATCTCGCGCGCGTCAAACGTTGTAAACAAAAGTGGTCCCCTGACTACTTCCTCTTCCTATCCGTTCTGTTTACTCCTAGAACTTCCAGTCTTTGTAGAAAGACTGTTAACATCTAGTGGAAGCCATAGATACTGCAGTCTCAGTCCTACTTAACATTGTATGCAATAGGCAACTTGGAGAAAAAGGTCATCTACAAAAAAAACTGCAAATTCGGATGGATTTTCCTCTGGTTTTCGCCTGCTATATCAGTTCTGTTATACTCACATACATTATTTTAACACTCTTAGAAACCTCAGAGTGTTTCCTATCCAATAGTACTAATTATGTGCATATCCTATTTTCTGGGCCTGAGTGGCAGGCATTTTACTTTGGGCACGCCAGACTCTCCAAAACAGTCACCTATGCTGCCGCTCCCTAAGTTAATATGAATGGAGTTGTTGGACGGGGAGCTCAGCAAAATAGCCTCAATTAGCCTTGCTAGATAGCTGGCTAACTTAGCTGGCTAGTGTAGCTAGCTAGCTTCTTTACTTCAATGTGATGCAGTCAAGACAGACACTACCAGATGAGATGATAAACTTGTTGCTGCAATAGGTTGTCTAACTTGCGCGAGTTGGTTTGGCTACTTTCTCTCACTCTCCCTCCATGTCAGACACTCCGCCCTTCCCACACCGTTCTGTGCTGAAACAAGCAGAGTGCACCTCCTGAGTCGCACGAGCAAGTCCCCATTGAAGTTTAAAATGTATTTAGACTATCCGGATATCATGATATTATTCATATAGTGACATTATTTCAAAAGCCCATCCCTAGCGTTGGGTTAGCAAACTGGGTTGTTTTTAACCCATCATTTTTTGGAGTGTAGCAGGAAGGGAAGGTACCTTTGTGTTCTGATTGGGCATCTGGAGGAGCAGGGCTAGGTCGGTGTAATCAAACGTTTCGTCCAGGGCTAGGAGGGCCCCATGGACCCCACTCTCTGTGAGATTATCAGCAAAATCCTTTAGCCCAATGGCCTGGACCCAACACATCACTCGATCATTGGACCATACCATCACATCTACGGAGGGGGCAGAAAGTGGGGTTACAATCGAGTGGGGTTACAAATACAGTGAACATTTGCATTTCAGAGACAAAGAATATGGGTGACGTTATAGCCTGTTACCCCTGTTTTATTTGCAAGACAACAATCATTGGCAATATCAGACGAGCCCCAAAATAGATTACGGCTCAAGTTACCTGTGCACAGTATGCTCACCTTGGTTCTGATGTTGGTTCTCATCCCTCCTCCTTTCAAGCTCCTTCCTGTCATAGTTCAAACGCTTTAGGCACATGATGCCATAATGCAGACTGACCCTGAGAGAGAGAGGGAGAAAGAGAGAGAAGAGAGCGAGAGAGAAAGCGTTACTGTTGATGTACCCACAACCATACACACAAACACATTAAAAACCCTGATGCAAAAAAATACTGAGTAGGGGAGAACAGGGTTGGTTGTCACAGTGCTAATTACTCCGAATCTAAATGGCAGTCTGTACTATTTTTAAGGTTAAAATGTGAATTCTTTGAAAGAACTCAGACACTTGGTCAATTCATATCAACATGACATGCATCCAGTAACTACCATTGAATTAGCATGGGGGGGTGGTGGTTGGTGGATGGTTGTCACATGGAATATGGGATTGGTTGTCACTATCAACTCCATTCTAATAAATCCCAAGCTCTTCGTGCATGTGCTATAAAGAGCTCCCTTTGTTGCCCCTCTCTCACACATACAGTTGAAGTCGGAAGTTTACATACACCTTAGCCAAATAAATTTAAACTCAGGTTTTCATAATTCCTGACACATAAAAATTCAGTTAGGATCAGCACTTTATTTTAAGAATGTGAAATGTCAGAATAATATTAGAGAGAATGATTTATTTCAGCTTTTATTTCTTTCATCACATTCCCAATGGGTCAGAAGTTTACATACACTCAATTAGTATTTGGTAGCATTGCCTTTAAATTGGTTAACTTGGGTCAAACGTTTTGGGTAGCCTTCCACAAGCTTCCCACAATAAGTTGGGTGAATTTTGGCCCATTCCTCCTGACAGAGCTGGTGTAACGGAGTCAGGTTTGTAGGCCTCCTTGCTCACACACGCTTTTTCAGTTCTGCCCACAAATCTTCTATGGGATTGAGGCCAGGGCTTTGTGATGGCCACTCCAATACCTTGACTTTGTTGTCCTTAAGCCATTTTGCCACAACTTTGGAAGTATGCTTGGGTTCATTGTCCATTTGGAAGACCCATTTGCTACCAAGCTGTAACTTCCTGACTGATGTCTTGAGATGTTGCTTCAATATATCCACATCATTTCCTTTCCTCATGATGCCATCTATTTTGTGAAGTGCACCAGTCCCTCCTGCAGCAAAGCACCCCCACAAATTGATGCTGCCACCCCCGTGCTTCACGGTTGGGATGGTGTTCTTCGGCTTGCAAGCCTCCCCCTTTTTCCTACAAACGTAATGATGGTCATTATGGCCAAACAGTTTTATTTTTGTTTCATCAGACCAGAGGACATTTCTCCAAAAAGTATGATCTTTGTCCCCATGTGCAGTTGCAAAACGTAGTCTGGCTTTTTTATGTCGGTTTTGGAGCAGTGGCTTCTTCCTTGCTGAGCGGCCTTTCAGGTTATGTCGATGTAGGACTCGTTTTACTGTGGATATAGATACTTTTGTACCTGTTTCCTCCAGCATCTTCACCAGGTCCTTTGTTGTTGTTCTGGGATTGATTTGCACTTTTCGCACCAAAGCACGTTCATCTCTAGGAGACAGAACGCGTCTCCTTCCTGAGCGGTATGACGGCTGCGTTTGGAAATTGCTCCCAAGGATGAACCAGACTTGTGGAGGTTTACAATTATTTTTCTGAGGTCTTGGCTGATTTCTTTTGATTTTCCCATGATGTCAAGCAAAGAGGCACTGAGTTTGAAGGTAAGACCTTGAAATACATTCACAGGTACACCTCCAATTGACTCAAATGATGTCAATTAGCCTTTCAGAAGCTTCTAAAGCCATGACATCATTTTCTGGAATTTTCCAAGCTGTTTAAAGGCCGATAAACTTCTGACCCACTGGAATTGTGATAGTGAACTATAAGTGAAATAATCTGTCTGTAAACAATTGTAGGAAAAATTACTTGTGTCATGCACAAAGTAGATGTCCTAACCGACTTGCCAAAACTATAGTTTGTTAATAAGGAATTGGTGGAGTGGTTGAAAAACGAGTTTTAATGACTCCAACCTAAGTGTATGTAAGCTTCCGACTTCAACCAACTGTATTTGTTTCTGTCACACACACCCACATGTGCAAACACACGCATACACTCACAAATGTACTAATAAAGGTACTTTGTTAATCTTATGGCCTAAAATGCAGAATTTTGTTAGGAATATCATTAGTTTAAAGAAAAGGCTATTTTTTGTATGCTATATTGCTTCATTTCCTGTAACAAAAGGTATACGCATCGAGCAAAGACACACCCCATACTGTGTGACATCCATCCCACAATGGGGCTGGTTGTCACAAGTGTACAGAGTGTTTGATGGCTTATGGAATAAGATATGAGGATAAAAATGGTCCTCGTTTCAAACCAAGTCCTTGGTCTTTCTCCTGATATTGAAAAAAATATTGTAAATACACGACATAACCAAAAGTATGTGGACACCTGCTCGTCGAACATCTCACTCCAAAATCTCATTCCACTAGATTTTGTAACATTGCTGCGGGGACTTGCCTCAATTCAGCCACAAGAGCATTAGTGAGGTCGAGCACTGATGTTGGGTGATTAGGCTTGGCTCGCAGTTGGCATTCCAATGTATCCCAAAGGTGTTCGATGGGGTTGAGGTCAGGGCTCTGTGCAGGCCAGTCAAGTTCTTCCATTTCTGTATGGACCTCGCTTTGTGCACGGGGGCATTGTCATGTTGAAACAGGGAAGGGCCTTCCCCAAACTTTTGGCACAAAGATGGAAGCACAGAATTGTCTAGAATGTCATTGTATGCTGTAGCGTTAAGATTTCCCTTCAATGGAACTAAGGTGCCTAACCCGAAACATGAAAAACAGCTGCTCCAGAGTCCAATGGCGACGAGCTTTACACAACTCCAGCCGACGCTTGGCATTGTGCATTGTGAGGCTTCACTGCGGTTGCTTGGCCATGGAAACCCATTTCATGAAGCTCCCGACGAACAGTTATTGTGCTGACGTTGCTTCCAGAGGCAGTTTGGAACTCGGCAGTGAGTGTTGCAAATGAGGACACTAGGTAAGATGCCCTGTGGTATTGTACATTTAATATTCCCATCCCACTACTCATCTTTGCTGTTGATGATCAGTAATTTCTTTGTTTTCATGCAGCACATAAATTAACTTCTTTGGGAGCAGCGCACGTGACCGTTTTGGAGACCCTGGCATGCCCAAAGTAAAATGCCTCCCATTCAGGCCCAGAAAATAGGATAGAACAGAACGGATATGACAGGCGAAACCCCGAGGAATTTCTGTCCTGGAAAAAGTGGTTTTGACAGAGTGCCTCATTGGGAACCCCTCCCTTATGAAAATGCCCATATAAGGGCATATGAATGCAGTACCTATCGCTTCCTCTGGATGTCAACAGTCTCGAGAAAGTGTTCAGATTTTTTTTAGATGCTTTAGAGCAGAGAAGAAGAGGAATAAGGAAGTGCACCCACAGATGTCCTTTACAAGAAAACGCGCGCTCCCGCCAGGTGCGTCCTTTGTTTTGTTCCTTTCTTATCGCCCAGTTTATATTCCGGTTGAAATATTATGCTATTTATACAGAAAAGTGTTCCTAAGGATACATTTAAAACGATGTTTGATTGTTCTTGGACAAGTTTATAGGTATAAGTTGAACGAGTTCTCTTCACGTTTCAATGGACAATTGGAGGCTGTATGTTCTCATTGTAACGCGCCAACCAAACGGAGATTTATGGATATAATACATTACTTTTTCTATCAAAAGAACCATGGATTGTCTTTGTTGGACACTTGGGAAGCCCTCAGCAGAAGTTCTTCAACAGGTAATTGATTTGTTTTCCCTGTGAAATGTGCTTTCTGTGAACCGTGGAGGCTTATGAAATTATGGTAATGGCAAAAATATGTTAAGGGGCTACCCTCAAACAATCAAATGTGGTGCTTTTAGTTACTGTGATATTGCCAAGAAGCAGAGCTTTTGATGACTATGAAACACTTGTATATTGATGCATGTTTAATAATTCAACTTTTGGATTTTGAATTTGGCGCCTTGCATTTCACCTGGTAGTGTCGGGAGTGGGGCGCTAGCGCACCACCGCTCCCTAAGAAGTTAAGGAAACAGATTTGTGCCAAATCCGTACCAGGATTTTGGCATGAATCTGCTTCCATACATGGAATGCCCTTCGATGACAGTAAAGATTGATTGAAACTATTTGAATCCAACCTGTGGAAGCTGTCCACCATTTTGAGCTTTCCCCTCAGCTCCTTCTTGGTGAGGTGGTCCAGCATGCGAGCGTCCACCAGGGACTCCATGAAGTAGGAACGGTACTGGGGCAGACCCAGGCTGGGCAGCCATTCATTCCCTACCCACTCATGATTCATGTCCCCATAGGCCAGGATCTAGATGGGGGGGAAGGGGTGTTGGGATACAAAACATAGGGGGGAAAGAGGGAGGTGGGATGTAAAAACAAGAGAAAAAGTGGGTAAGAAAGAGCACGAGACAGTGAGAATCGATGTCCTCTGAGAGACAATTTATTTAAATTTCCTAAATTTCCTTCCAAAATCTTCTCTGAGATAAGATAGATAAAATAATTTAAAGCAACATGTTTGTACAGGTGAACGTGGTACCTTCAGGCGTTTGGCAAAATGGCCACAACTTTGGAAGTATGTGTATGTAAACTTCTGATATAATCAATATAGTTTTGCTGATCATGACAATAATATTAATGACAAAAACAACTCACCTGGTCCCAGCTGAACTCTTTCACTTCCTTCAGTGGAGGCAAAGGAAAGGGAAAAAAATGATAGATATGGAAGCAGAGGGAGAAGGAACGATTGCCAGAACGGTAAATGGCAGGAGGCATTATGGAGAGAAGATATAAGGAAGGAGGGGCAGAAGGAGGAATAGTTTGTTAGTGAAGGAAAATGAGTTTGAGAAACACTACATTCAAAGAGAAATTGCGGGAGCAGTGGTGGAAAGGTGCAGCAATACATGCCTAATCAGAGACAAAGACAAAGAAAACAAAAGATAAATGGCATTTCATTCAGCATAGTCTCAAGTTGCCTGATGATTTTAAGCCAGTTAAATGTGTACCATCAATTCTTATACAGTTTGGAATTAATACACTATCGTTAGATAACTGAGTTGCACGAAATATCTTAATTTGTCAAACATAGATTTAAATCACTTTTGAAATTAGATACTTTCTAGGAGAACTTAAAGCAAATACAAAAATACAAAACAGCTTACTGGTTTTATGGCAGCGGTCAGTGACTCCATTTCTGCATGAGTCATCCAGATATTACTGGTCGACTGATGTCATTGAGGAAAATTTGAGATTGAGATAGGAAAATAATTTATTATTACAGTTTGAATACATTTTCACTCAGACATATTCAAACTTCTGGATGTGTAGCAAGTATGTTACTGAACATATGCTAATGTTTGTGTGCAGGTTATTACGTGTATATGCTGTATCACTTACAGAGTGTGTGCTGGCCGGTGCCGAGGGGCTGGTGAGGGACACCATCTCCTGAATGGCCAGGCGCAGTTTAAGGCGGTGCAAGGGGTTACTGATGCCAATCTCCCGCTGGATCTCTGTGTCCGACAGGTTGGCCATAATGGCACCGCTATTCACATTGGCACGACACGCAGCCACATACCAGGCAGGCATGCCCACCCACAACTAAGACGAGGGAGACAGAGAGAATATGCTTGTGCTTTAGGAATATTTAAACACATATTACCTGCCCATAAGGCTGAATTGAATTAAAGAATATGTTCATCATGTACAAGAACAGTCAAAAAAGTTGACAAACCTACTCATTCAATGTTTTTTCTTTATTTTACTATTTTCTACATTGCAGAATAATAGTGAAGACATAAACTATGAAATAACACATATGAAATCATGTAGTAACCAAAAAAGTGTAAAGCAAATGAAATATTTTTTATATTTGAGATTCTTCAAAGTAGCCACCCTTTGCCTTGATGACAGCTTTGCACACTCTTGGCATTCTCTCAACCAGCTTCATGAGGTAGTCAACTGGAATGCATTTCAATTAACAGGTGGGCCTCAATCTCATTGTTACTTTTTAATGGTACGTTTACAAACATATATTTTGATAAATAGAATTGAAAGTTGTGTCTCATTAT
Source organism: Hucho hucho (assembly GCA_003317085.1). Lineage (NCBI taxonomy): Eukaryota > Metazoa > Chordata > Actinopteri > Salmoniformes > Salmonidae > Hucho > Hucho hucho. Next base: position 140,806 of record QNTS01001145.1, on the reverse strand, counting down.
GGTAAGTGGTGAAATAAGTATAGCCAGTTACAATTGTAATGGCTTAGCAGATAATAAGAAAAGACTATCAGTATTTCCCTGGCTAAAAGAGGAATATAATATCTATTGTTTACAGGAAACTCATTCAACAATTTTAGATGAAGTTTTGTGAAAAAAGGACTGGGGGGGCGAAATATATTTCTCCCATGGGCAAAGAAATTCAAAAGGGGTGATGGTTTTAATTAACAGTAACTTTGATCCAAATGTGTAAATTGTCCAAACAGATCATCAAGGTAGATGGATTATTTTAAATATGTTATTGGGCAATAAACAGATATGGCTTATTAACTTCTTAGGGAGCGGCTCCCGAGGTGACGGTTTTGGAGAGTCTGGCGTGCCCAAAGTAAAATGCCTCCCACTCAGGACCAGAAAATAGGATATGCACATAATTAGTACTATTGGATAGGAAACACTCTGAAGTTTCTAAGAGTGTTAAAATATTGTCTGTGAGTATAACAGAACGGATATAGCAGGCGAAAACCCGAGGAATTTCTGTCCTGGAAAAAGGTTTTTTGACATATTGCCTCGTTGTGAACCCCTCCCTATTGAAAATGACCTTATACGGGAGTAAGATTGCAGTACCTATTGCTTCCACTGGATGTCAACAGTCTCTAGACAGTGTTTGATGATGTTTAGTTGCTCTGGATGGTAATAGAAGAAGAATTGGGAAGTGGTCACCAGATGTAAACAGAAGAGGATGCACTTTCACGGGCTCGCGCGCGCTGTGGTTTTTTCCTTTCCTATCGTCCAGTTTAACTGGTATTTGATTTGTTTAGGAAAAGTTTATAGGTATATTTGAACGCGTTCTCTTCACGGTTCAATGGGCGTGTGGACGCTGTATTTTCTAATCATAACGCACCAACCAAACGGAGATTTATGGATATAATAAATGACTTTTTCTAACAAAAGAACCATGGATTGTCTTCGTTGGATACAGTTCTTCAGCAGTTCTTCAAAAGGTAAGGGATTTGTTTTCGCTGTGAAATGTGTTTTGTGTGAACCGCGATGGTTTATGAATTTATGCTAATGGGAAAATATTGGAGGTGCTACCCTCAAACAATCAAATGTAGTGCTTTCGCCGTAAAGCCTTTTTGAAATCTGACAACGCTGTGATATTGCCAAGAATCAGAGCTTTTGATGACTATGCAACACTTGTATATTGATGAATGTTTAATAATTCAACTTTTGGATTTTGAATTTGGCGCCTTGCATTTCAAGTAGTTAACCTATACGGTCCAAATAATGATGATCCAAGCTTCTTTAAAAATATATATAAAAATGTATTAACTCTACAAGCAACACTAGACTCTATTATTATGGTGGGAGATTTTAATACAGTCTTAAATACCTCTATGGACCGGAAAGGAAATCACACTACAAACTATCACCCTCAGGCACTTAAGGAAATCATGAATGTCATGGATATATTGGAATTAGTGGATATATGGAGACTTAAATACCCTGACCTAGTGAGATATACATGGCAGAGGCTTAATCAAGCTAGTCGTCTTGACTACTTTATTATGCCATTCTCTCTGGCACCAAAAGTTTAAAAAGTGTTGATGGGGACAGAATGTGGTCGGATCATCACATAATTGGCAAATATATTACTCTTACAGAATTTCCACGTGGGCGAGGATATTGGAATTTAATCAAAGCCTACTAGATGATAAATTGTTAAGAACTAGGACAGAATAATTTATAAATGACTTTTTCAGACATAACACAGGTACAGCAGATCCTCTTATTGTATGCGACACTTTTAAATGTGCCTTTAGATTGAAAGAGTCCATATTAACAAAGGAAATTGAAGGACTAACAGTACAGTTAGGTAGCAATAAAAACTGTACCATAGAGGCACAGAATAAGTTAAAGAAAAAACAAAAAGAAATGGAGTAACTTATTCAAGACAAGTCCAGTGTAATATATTATAAAAATAAAGCGAACTGGATGGAATATGGCGAAAAATGTACCAAATTCTTTCTCAATCTTCAATATAGAAATACTACCAAAATAAAATGTATTGAAACTTCTTACAAATGATGGAGTCACACATGATTCACCGAATGATATTTTGAAAGAGGTAAAGTAAAGTACTTTAAGAATATGTTTGTTTCAGTCTCCTCCATCTCCACTAACTGAAACTAATTGTATGGATTTTTTTTCCTAATAATAATATAAAATTAACATCTGTACAGAAAGAGTCATGTGAAGGCCAAATTACAGAGGGGGAACTTCTTGATGCAAGTAAAGCCTTTAAACCTGGGAAAACTCCAGGGCTGGATGGCATACCAGTGGAAGTATACAAAACTTTTTTTTATATACTCAGAGGACCATTATTAGCATGTTTTAACCACTCTTATATAAATGGTAGATTATCAGACACGCAACAAGGTCTGATATCATTATTACTGAAACAGAACACAAGTGGTATATATATAGATCCAGTCCATTTAAAAAATTGGAGACCTCTTACACTGCAAAAATCCTAGCAAAATGCTTGGCGCATAGAATTAAAAAAGTATTGTCAGATATTATTCATCCTAATCACACAGGTTTTTTACATGTACGATACACTGGAGATAATATAAGACAAGTACTGGAAACAATAGAATACTATGAAATATCTGGGACACCAGGCCTGGTTTTCATAGCTGATTTTGAAAAGGCTTTTGATAAAGTACGACTGGAGTTTATATACAAATGCCTAAAATATTTCAATTTTGGGGAATCTCTTATAAAATGGGTTAAAGTTATGTATAGTAACCCTAGGTGTAAAATAGTAAATAATGGCTACATCTCAGAAAGTTTTAAACTATCTAGAGGAGTAAAACAAGGTTGTCCACTATCATCATATCTATTAATTATTGCCATCGAAATGTTAGCTGTTAAAATTAGATTAAATAATAATATTAAGGGATTAGAAATCCGTGGCTTAAAAACAAATGTTTTCTTTTAAGACCACAATTAGAATCTCTCCACGGCCTCATATTGGATCTAAATACTTTTGCTATCCTCTCTGGATTAAAACCAAATTATGATAAGTGTACTATATTACGTATTGGATCACAAAAAAATGCAAATTTTACATTACTGTGTAGTTTACCAATTAAATAGTCTGACGGAGATGTGGACATACTCGGTATACAAATCCCAAAAGAAAGAAATGATCTCACTCCAATACATTTTTATATAAAGTTAGCAAAAATAGATAAGATTTTGCAAAGGAAAATACCTATTTATTTGTGGAAAAATTACCCTAATTGACTCTTTAGTCATATCACAGTTTACCTATTTGCTTATGGTTTTGCCTACACCTGAGCCGGAACAGCTAGTAGTCAGCTAGCAACTGCTAGCGTTCATCAGCTACCTCTAGCACGGACAACTCTCGCCAGTCTACACAGCGCGACTCAAACCAAAGCAAATCTGACTTATTTTTCTCCAAATCTCCAGATTTTCTCCAAATCTCCAGCCTGAACCTTTTTTTCACCTGGGTCATCGCAGCTAGCTAGCTGCTACCTGGGTGGCCACTCCTGGCTAACGTCTTTGTCCCGAAGCAAGAACCAATTAGCCTGGAGCCAGCCTGCTAGGCCCATCTGCTAGGCCCATCTCCCGGCTAGCCGTAGAGGTCCATCAGCCACTCCTTGGGCTTCAATACCTATTTTGGCAACTGGCCCGGACCCCCACCGACCCATTACGACTGGACCACCAACGTGATTCGCCCGAGGGGTTCTTTCTCAACTGGCTCCGCCGTCGCAACGTCCCCCATATGCCCATCTGCTAGCAGCCGTGGTCCGCTAGCTGTCCAGAGCACATCGGACTGTTAGCTTAAGAGGCCCATCGGACAAATTCTTTGGCCACTATACCTATTTTGCCAATTGGCCTGGTTTACCACACGGAGCCCTGCTCTCCGTATATGCCGACGGAACAACACGAGGGGGCCAAAACAGACTTTCTCCCGCCACGACAAAGGCCCTTCTGATAGCTATTAGCCCTGGCCCGCTAGCTGCCTGAAGCCACACACTGGACTCCTATGACCATTCGGCTACACATGCCTCTCGATAACGTCAATATGCCTTGTCCATGTGCTGTTTTGGTTAGTAATTATTGCCTTATTTCAATGTAGAGCCTCTAACCTTGCTCAATATGCCTTAGTTAACACTTTAGTCCCACCTCCCACACATGCGGAGACAATTTCTAGAGATATCTCTTTCATCGTCACTCTATGCACAGGTTTACCCCCACTGTATTCACATCCTACCATACCTTTGTCTGTACATTTTGCCTTGAATCTATTCTACCGTACCCAGACATCTGCTCTTTTCACTCTCTGGTCCGAAAATACTAGACGACCAGTCCTTTTAGCCTTTAGCCGTACCCTTATCCTACTCCTCCTCTGGTGATGTGGAGGTTAATCCAGGCCCTGCAGTGCCTAGCCCCACTCCCACTCCCCAGGCGCTATCATTTGTTGACTTCTATAACCGTAAAAGCCTTGGTTTCATGCATATTAACATTAGAAGCCCCTTCCCTAAGTTTGTTTTATTCACTGCCCTAGCACACTTTGCCAACCCGGATGTCCTAGCCGTGTCTGAATCCTGGCTTAGGAAGACCACCAAAACCCCAGACATGTCCATCCCTAACTATAACATTTTCCGACAAGATAGAACTGCCAAAGGGGGCGGTGTTGCAATCTCCTGCAGAGATAGCCTGCAGAGTTCTGTCTTACTATCCAGGTCTGTACCCAAACAATTCGAGCTTCTACTCTTAAAAGTCCACCTTTCCAGAAACAAGTCTCTCACCTTTGCTGCTTGCTATAGACCACCCTCTGCCCCCAGCTGTGCCCTTGACACCATATGTGAACTGATCGCCCCCCATCTATCTTCAGAGCTCGTGCTGCTAGGTGACCTAAACTGGGACATGCTTAACACCCCGGCCATCCTACAATCTAAGCTTGATGCCCTCAATCTCACACAAATGATCAATGAACCCACCAGCTAACCAACTTGCCCTCTAAATACACCTCTGCTGTTTTCAACCAAGATCTCAGCGATCACTGCCTCATTGCCTGCATCCGTAATGGGTCTGCGATCAAACGACCACCTCTCATCACAACAGGCATTTCTAATCGACCTGGCCTGGGTATCCTGGAAGGATATTGATCTCATCCCGTCAGTAGAGGATGCCTGGTCATTCTTTAAGAGTGCCTTCCTCACCATCTTAAATAAGCAAAAGAAATATAGAACTGATACAGTCAGTGATTTTTTTAGAATTCATGGCACAGCATTCTGCAGCGATACGCCATCCCATCTGGTTGCGCTTAGTGGGACTATCATTTGTTTTTCAACAGGACAATGACCCAAAACACACCTCCAGGCTGTGTAATGGTTCTTTGTACAAGAAGGAGAGTGATGGAGTGCTGCATCAGATGACCTGGCCTCCACAATCACCCGACCTCAACCCAATTGAGATGGTTTGGGATGAGTTGGACCTCAGAGTGAAGGAAAAGCAGCCAACAAGTGCTCAGCATATGTGGGAACTGCTTCAAGACTGTTGGAAAAGCATTCCTCATGAAGCTGGTTGAGAGAATTCCAAATGTGCAAAGCTGTCATCAGCGCAAAGGGTGGCTACTTTGTAGAATCTTAAATATAAAATATATTTTGATTTGTTTAACACTTTTTTGGTTAACGTGTTATTTCATAGTTTTGATGTCTTCACTATTATTCTACAATGTAGAAAATAAAGAAAACCCTTGAATGAGTAGGTGTGTCCAAACTTTTGACTGGTACTGAACGTTATTCAGATTCACTCATAATTTGATGGAAGACCTTCAGGTAAAACATTGCACATTATTAATGATGTCCTCCCAGATAGTTAACCAATGAGGCAACGTACCTCAAGCCATGTGACCACGGTGGGGCCATCCCATGAGGCAAAGGGAAGACCCTGACGACAGGCTTCTTCTAGCAGGTCTTGCTTCTTCTTGCTGCGGCGATCTTTCTCCATGGTGCCAGTTCCCATCTTGACCAGGCCCAGGGCGTCGGCTGATCCCAGGTCATCAGAGGGCGTGGAGGCTGAGGTCAAAGGTCACTGCTTAAACCACAGGTGTCAAACTCATTCCACGGAGGGCAGAGTGTCTGTGGTTTTCACTCCTCCCTTGTACTTGATTGATGAATTAAGGTCACTAATTAGTAAGGAACTCCCCACACCTGGTTGTCTAGGGCTTAATTGAAAGGAAAAAACACAAACCTGCAGACACTCCATTGAATGAATGAGTTTGACATTGGCTTAAACCACCTCTGTCTAGGACAGGGCTTGCCATCCCTGTAGGTTTTCGCTCAAACCCCAGTTGTAAACTCACCTGATTCAGCTTATCAACCAGCTAATTATTAGAATCAGGTGTGCTATATTAGGGTGGAGTGAAAACCTACAGGACTGTAGATCTCTTGGAACAAGGTTGGTGAGCCCTTGTCTAGGAATACTCCACATGATTTCTGGAAAATCGTTTTTTCTTCTTAAAACTGTGAAAGTAGCTGACCTTGTTGTATATGTCTTTAAGGTAAATTATATTACTGTTATATTGCGAATAATAGTGTATACTGTATAAGTGTGCAGGCAACCTTACATTGTTTCTAACCCTCATACCACACACATGGTTAACGCTCTATATTGACTTACCCAAAGAGGCAGACTGACTCCCAGGTGCTCCAATCCTCCCTTTCTCCTTCTTTCCAAACAGGCGTCCAATGGAGGACTTGATACCCTTCTTCTTGCTGGCTTTGTGGAGAGAGTCCTGACTACTGGTGGTTGCACCATCAGCAGACAGACTGACAAATTAATCTCAGAACATCACTGGTGACACATCATTACATGAGGGTCACTGATCTAGTTGGTAATCTATTCTATATATATTCTATTGGCTAGCTATTATATATCTTATTTTTTCTTTATTTCAACGGGGAGTCAATTATATTACCTAGCTTCTTAACAAACACCACACAATGTAGACTAAAGTCATTTCTGTACCTGCGGTGATCATCCAGCCCCGCCCCTGGGTGTGTGTGAGTCATTCTGTCTAATTGCAGAGCGTGAGGAATTGGAGGAGGGGTAGAGTCAATCAGGGTTAGCGCCCGGCAGTCGTCGCTCTCTTTGCTGTTCTGTATTGACAGAGAATCAGTTCAATTGAGTCACTGTAGACAACTCTTTTAATACATTTTAATTGCTGTATGAAGATGTGTTTATTCAAGTAACTGTGCTAGTTTAAATAATTTGGAACCCTATAAACAGTTCCACCCATTTAAATCACAATAGAAAATTATTTTTATTTCTTGTACTGTAAACAGTTCAGCTGGTTTAAGTCACAGTACACTTGAGACCTGCAGCAAAAAATAATACCATAGATAATAGTTTTTCTCCCGCAGCCACATGAGAATATATTTCGAAGACCAAATACACAATCAAACACAGTGTAGACATAAAGAAGAAGCTCCTTTACCCAGCGGGTAAAACTATTGACATGATGTTACAACTAGGTTATAACCAGTTCTGATTGTACACTGACATATGTCATTTCAACTAGCCATACCCGTTGGGGAGCAATAACCAAGAAGCGCACATTGAAATGATAGATGTGTCCAAACACAGCCACCAGCAGTACGGTACTGTACCTGTCTGTCTGACTCTCGGGCAGGGGAATGTGACAGTCTGGGGGTGGAATGTCCAGAGCTAGGGGGAGACGGGGAGGCCAGGGTGGAGGAAGTGAGGGAGGGGGTCATGTATTCCCCACCCAGCCAGGAGGGGGGGAGAGGGTTGGAGTCCATGGCCACGCTGCTCACCCGGGACTTGATCTCCTCCGCCCTCAGCTCAGTGCTCTCCTTCTCCTCCTGGATCAGCCTGAGAGGAGAATGGCAAAGAGAGGAGAAAGGGGAGGAAAGGAAGAGTGATGAGACAAAAAGGGGAAAGTGGAGGGCATTGGAGAAGTGAGGAAATGAGAAAAGAGGGGAGAAAAATAGGAAAATTACTCCTGACGATAGCCACAAAGATGTTTGCGGTATCACTCTTTTATAATATGCATGTGCAATAAAGCTCTGGCTTGAGTAAAGCAAAGGAGTGTGAGTTTTTCTATCTGTATCGGTGTTATTATTCACTCCTGGTTTGGACAAAGAGTAGAAAAGAAAAGAGAGGTCGATTTTCAATATTATTGGGGTTTTGACCTCTGGATCACCCAGTGAATGGGACAGAGGACATTGTAAGAGTGTGGTTTATTGACGTATTTCTGAGGCAATTTTAGGTCCGTTAGGAATTCAGTCAAACCCAGCATTCCTGTTTGCGGTGTACTAGAAGACTTACTTTATCTCCTTGTTGATGGCCTCCAGTTGCTCCTGCAGCATGATGGCGAGGGTCTGCACGTCCGTCTGTCCGCTGGGCGAGAGCAGCTCCGAGCCAAACAGGTTCTCCCTGTCCTCCTCGTCGTCCGAGCAGCCCCCCTCAGCTCCCCCCTCAAACCTGGGACCCAGCATGGTGCCACTGTCCCACTCTCCATACTGCAGAGAGACAGAGGAGGAGAGAAAAAGAAAGAAAGAAAGAAAGAAAGAAAGAAAGAAAGAAAGGGAAAAGTGGAGACATGACTTGGAATTCTGTTAGCTACACTGTAAAACATTTCCTGTATAATGTACAGTAAGACAGGGTTTCCCAAACAAAGCTTGGTGATGAGTTGGTTATTTGAAAACCGCTGTGTAGTGCAAGGACAAAAACTACAATGTGCACCCAATGGGAGGCCCCATAACCGAATTTAGGAAATCCTGCAGTAACATGCTGGCAGCAATTGGCCACTTTAATCCAGTTTACATATTCACAAATATTACTGTTATTTAATTTACAATACCAAGTCAGTTCCTGTAAACAAATGTACAGTACCAATTACAATTACATCATATTACTGTAATTACCCAGTGACATATTAACCAGTGTTCTTTGCAGGTTTTCAACCAAGGTTGATAAAAAAAGTCATAGCAAGTAAAACGTTTCTGTAACCATTACTGAAAACGTAGTTAAGGATTTCCTGATCTTCAGAATAATCGTTATTCAAACGGGATATCTTATGATATACTGTACCTCTGGATAATGATAATACATTACTGAGATATTCACAGTAATTTGATTACAGCTTCCTGTGAATTACTATAATGTCCAAAGCAATGAAAAACAATACAATACTTTAAAACGGACTAATAAACTGTAGCAAAGCTATTTCTACAGTATTTTATTGTCACGTCCAGGCCTGAGTTTTAAAGGCTGGCGTGTTTAGTTTCGTTTTTGGTGTAGGGTTTTTCTGTTCTAGGTGTTCTATTTCTATGTTGGGTAAATGGTTCCCAATTAGAGGCAGCTGAGTGTCGTTACCTCTAATTGGGAACCATATATATGTTTGTGGTTTTGCGGGTTATTGTGTTTGTTCATAGCTTAAGTGTTTCGTCTATGTTACGATCTTCGTTTGTTTTTGTTTGATTATTTTCCCAGTTACGTCGTTTAATAAATATGTATACTGGAAGCATCGCTGCGTCTTGCTCCGTCCATTCAGAAGATCGTGACAGAATAACCCACCAACAAAGGACCAAGCAGCGAGAGAGCCAGGATTTCTGGACGTGGGAGGAAATCCTGGCTGGAAAGGGACCCTGGAAGAGGACTGCGGAGCATCGTCGCCCCAAGGAGGAGATGGATGCAGCGAGGGCAGAGCGGCGCGTTAATAGGGAGAGATATGCTGGAACACGCCTGGCTAGAAAGCGCGAGAGGCTTGGTGGGTTATTCTGTCACGATCTTCTGAGGGTGGACTCAGGGTGGACTCCTGAGCCAACTCCTCGTGCTCTTTGGAGGGAGCGTTGGAGGGAGCGTCGCACTGGTAAGACGCCGTGCTATGCAGTATTGCGCACGGTGTCTCCAGTGCGCATTCATAGGCCGGTGCGCGACATTCCAGCTCCACTCATCTGTCAGGCTAGGGTGAGTGTGCAGCCTAGAAGAGTGGTGCCGGCTCTGCGCGCTAAGTCTCCCGTGCACCTCCTTGGACCGAGATATCCTGCACCGGTTCTGCGTGCAGTGTCTCCGGTGCGTATCCACAGCCCAGTACGCGACATTCCAGCTCCACTCATCTGTCAGGCTAGGGTGAGTGTGCTGCCGGGAAGAGTGGTGCCGGCTCTGCGCACCAAGCCCCCTGTACGCTTAAAGAGCCCAGTACGTCCTGTCCCTGTTCCACACTCCAGGATCCCTGTGCGAGTCGTGGACCCAGCACGTCCCTGTTCCACGCTCCAGGATCCCTGTGCGAGTCGTGGACCCAGTACGTCCTGTCCCTATTCCACGCTCCAGGATCCCTGAAGATCGTGACATTTACTGTACTTACAAGGTATTGGATCAAGCAAGTTGGCTGCTAGGCATTTGTATATTACAGCATATTAATGAATACTTGGTGTTTCATATAGTGATGTTACATTTGATACCGGAGCTACGAGACATTCATCAAAATTACTAAGCAGTTTGCTTTGAAACAGTGTGCCGATGCTTATATCACTTCATCAGAAGCATGTGATCAATGATGTCCGAAGCATTGTTTTGTCAAACAACCACCTGATTGGTTTCGGTATAATACAAATGGCTACCATGCACACGCGCTATGGCGTGTGCGAAGTCATCTATTGTAATTTTGCTGTTCTAAATTACTTTGACCGGCAGGTGCCACTAGTGTACACTGTGTTGATCAAAGTTTTGAGTAATGAACATAGTTTCGACACAATTTGCTGAAAATGCACCATGCTTCAGGAAGCTTTGTTTCCACATTACTCGTTTTATATCACTTGTAATTCTAAATGCTTAACAAAGGCTTCTGAACTGGCTATGATTACAGGGCAAAATAGATCAAATTGATATGGTTAAATATTCAACCATTAAAAGTTTAAAACCCATTGCCACTCTGATCTATCTCCTATATACATTTGTTAGGGAACTACTACCACGTTTCACTTAAATTGGCACAGGACTCTCACTAACGGGTGCAACAAATATAGCCACTTCAAGGCATGCCTTAAAATATGTTAATGAGACAGTGATTATTTCCCCTCCCACAATGCACCATAATTTACATTATGTTACATTAAATATACAGCAAAACAGTACTTTATTGTTAAATTGTATTGAAAAACTATTCATAAATTGCTGATAGTGAATATGTAATTATATATTACAGCATGCCAACTGATATTTGGTGTTTATCACTTGCACTTTAGGCCTTAACAAAGGCTTCTAAACTGACAAGTGACTACAAGGCAAAATCGATCAAAAGGACATGACTAGCCACTCAGGTGTGAGACTTGCTGCCACTCTGATCTGTCACCTATATAACTGTAATTGTTAGGGAACCACTACCACATATCAGATAAATTCATATACAGCGTTCTCACTAACAGGTGCAACAAATATAGCCTCTTACAAGACACCCCTCAAAATATGTTATTGAGTCAGAAACAACAATGTCATGCACCCACTAGTGTTCAAAAGGTTTTTGGAGTTCCAAAAATAATTATACTGTATTCTGAATTATTGTGAATTACTGGCATCAAAGAGCCAGTAAGTTACTGCAGAGGAAAACATTTGTAGAAACTCTTCTAATACAGTATATTACTGTATTCTGTGGGGGTACAGCATTTTCACTCATGGGTGCCTCTTACAAGGCATTCCTTAAAATATGTTAATGACCAGAAACTCTTTGATCGCCCACAACATTTTCCCATAATTAATTCTGTAAAACACATTCATGGTATTTTACTGTGCATTCAACAGTGTTTACTGTTGAAATTAGAGAAATGTCTTACAGTGTACTTTTATCCTTGCATGTCAAATAAAGACTCAAAATGGCCCAATGACAGGTCACTCAGTCAATCATAAATCATTAAAACACAAGACTGTATATTGTGGGACAGGAGTTGAAACTCTGACAAAGGCAGCAAAGCTGTTGAAATGTTGGTATTTATTCAACTGCATCGGAACCATATACAGTGCCTTCGGAAAATATTCAGACCCCTTGACTCAAGGCATTCAGAGACTTGTCCCGTAGCCACTCCTGCGTTGTCTTGGCAGAGTGCTTAGGGTCGTTGTCCTGTTGGAAGGTGAACCGTCACCCCAGTCTGAGGCTCTGAGCGCTCTGGAGCAGGTTTTCATCAAGGATCTCTCTGTACTTTGCTCCGTTCATCTTTGCCTCGATGCTTACTAGTCTCCCAGTCCCTGAAAAACATCCCCACAGCATGTTGCTGCCATCACCATGCTTCACCGTAGGGATGGTGCCAGATCTCTTCCAGACGTGACGCTTGGCATTCAGGCCAAAGAGTTCAATCTTGGTTTCATCAGACCAGAGAATCTTGGGCTGAGTCCTTTCGGTGCCTTTTGGCAAACTCCAATCAGGCTGTCAGGTGCCATTTACTGAACCAAACATCTTCCATTCAAGAATGATTGAGGCCACACTGTGTTCTTGTGTACCCTCAATGCTGCAGAAATGTTTTGGTACCCTTCCCCAGATCTGCCTCAACACAATCTAGTCTCGGTGCTCTACGGACAATTCCTTTGACCTCATGGCTTGGTTTTTGCTCTGACGTGCACTGTCAACTGTGGGACCTTATATAGACAGATGTGTGCCTTTACAAATTATGTCCAATCAATTGAATTTACCACAGGTGGACTCCAATAAAGTTGTAGAGACATCTCAAGGATGGTCAATGGAAACAGGATGCACCTGAGCTCAATTTCGAGTCTCATAGCAAAGGGTCTAAATACTTATGTAAATAAGGTGTCTTTTTTTATTTTGCAAAAATTAAAAAAAACCTGTTTTCACTTTGTTATTATGGGGTATTGTGTGTAGATTGCTGAGAATTGTTTATTTATTTAATCAAGTTTAGAATAAGGCTAACATAACAAAATGTGGAAAAGGTCAAGAGGTCTGAATACTTTACGAAGGCACTGTAAATGCGCAGCCTTTGTTTTCTAGGAGTTGGTCATAGCCAATACATTATGGGACCAGGCTACCAGGGAGCTACAGTACTGTAGGTAGTCCATGAGATCCTCACCTTGTTGCTTTCATCCCTAGGGGGAGCCCATCGGCCGCGGTGTGCCCTCCGGACCACCACGCCACAGGAGGAGCTGCCATAGCCGGCTGGGAGGGAGCCACCACCCTGGGGGTACCGGAGCTCTGAGGCACTCCCTGAAAGAGATCTTCAAAATAGGTTGGAGGGAAGTGAGCTCACGTTGCTCGCCCTACAGAATTGGTCACAAACAGTCGATCGCAATAGAATGGTCGGTCTCCAAGGCATTCCTAGTTAATGGAGAAACATTTCTATAATAAAGCCTTGCATTCCTACTTATTTCTGTCTTGCGTTGTTGGCAGTTTGTTTCAGCTGCCCTGAACACTGGGTAGGTGAAGTATTCACATTTTGAACCATTTCATGTGTCTGAAGGTACAAACTCTGCCTACTCGGCGTGCTCAGAGAGCAAATCAAGTGCACCTATAGACTTTCTCATTGATACAGTGATTCTAAAACCATGACTAGAGAGAGACTGCCAACAAATACAGCAGTGTTGTTTTTATGAGTGAGTTCATGTTTAAGTTTCATTCAGCACTGTCAATACTTTTTATTCAACACTTTGTAAGCCATGAATGGCCCTGCTCCACTTGCGCTGCAACCGGCACTGCAGCTTCAATGAATGAGTAGCAAAGTGCATCGATAGGCTTGCGTAGTTATTAGCGGCTGTGTTTTTTAAAATCGTGGAATATTTCACTTTCTCTAGTCATAGGAGTAACAACATGAATTTGTGTTTGAGGCAGAAATGGTGCGGTGTGACTCGAGTTTCACCATCAGCTCGAAGACTGTTTCCCCTTTTTGGTCAGTCTTAGCGGAGGGGGAGAGCTGAGGGACGGTCCAACGATGTTATCCCTCCGCTGAGACTTACCATCAGATGCAGGCACCATCAGTCCAGTAAAATATAGAAAGCAAATCATTTCAATTTATGCTCACTTAGCTGTGTCTCACAAGTAATACAACAAATGATGATCTATTACCAGTGTGATCATATACATCAAGTTTTTAAATATAATTTGATAATGGTTCGAGAGGAACAACATTGGCAGAGCAATTCAATCAGCCAATATGCAGTGATAATATATTGGGCCTATAGCATACTGCACAAACCTCATTGCTACTAAACTGTTTTTAATAGATTAGTGTTGTATAGGCTTATGTTTTTTAAGTCATGTAAAATAAAAAAACATCTGTGCTGTAGATCTCAGCCTGCATAGAACCTCTGTTTTTTGGAGACCACTGCCCTACAGAGTTTGTAATATTTTGTGAGATGAGAAAATAAAAATGCTTTATTCGTTATTTGTTCAGAATGTATTTCCCTCATTTCCTGGAAAAAAAAAAAAAAAAAAAAAAAAAATTATGAACTTCTTCAGGATCGTGGGTCCCCCACGTTAAGGTTGAGCTAACATAGGCTAATGCGATTAGCATGAGGTTGTAAGTAACAAGAGAATTTCCCAGGACATAGACATATTTGATATTAACAAGAATTTAAGCTTTCTGCCAATCTATCTGCACTGTCCAATTTACAGTAGCTATTAAAGTGAAATAATACCATTCTATTGTTTGAGAGTGCACAGTTATAAACTTGAAAAACCAATTAGGCACATTTGGGCAGAAATGCAATGGTTCATTGGATCAGTCTTAAACTTTGCACATACACTGCTGCCATCTAGTAGCCAAAATCTAAATTGTGCCTGGGCTGGAATAATACATTATGGCCTTTCTCTTGCATTTCAAAGATGATGGTACAAAAAAAAAGTTTTTCTTTCCATTTTCTTTTACCAGATCTAATGTGTTATATTCTCCTACATTCATTTCACATTTCCACAAACTTCAAATTGTTTCCTTTCAAATGGTATCAGAATATGCATATCCTTGCTTCAATGCCTGAGCTACAGGCCATTAGTTTTGGGTATGTCATTTTAGGTTAAATTTGAAAAAAGGTGCGGATCCTTAAGAGGTTTTAATGAAAAAAGTTAACATTTGTAAATTGAGTGAAATTGTGACATTTTATCCTCAATCACAATGCATGCTTTATTTGTTACACTACATTAGAAAAATCTAATGCTACCTCAACTAACAAAGTGAGTAGATAAAGGTCTGGAACAGACATTCTGATTCCCATGTAAAATAGCCTTTTGAGTGACTAAAGCAACACTTATAATATTTTTTATGGATAAAAATGCTACAAAAAAAATGTATCTCATGTCAAACTACCAGGACGTCTGAAAAGACAGATTGACTGGGCGGAGCTAGTAGGATGTTTGGGTGGGGGGGCTCACCTTGACTGGCGATTCTTTGAAAACACCTGCAGTACAGTCCCAGTCAAAAGTTTGGACAAACCCACTCATTCAAGGGTTTTTCTTTATTTTTACTATTTTCTACATAGTAGAAGAATAGTGAAGACATCAAAACTATGAAATAAAACATATGGAATCATGTAGTAACCAAAAAAGTGTTAAACAAATCAAAATATATTTTATATTTGTCACCCGATTCAGGAAACTAGGTGTATGTCGCAAGTCACGACTTCACAGGAGAGCCGGTTGAATGTAAAAAATATTTTTTTTATCAAAATGCTGACATTATTTGTTTCCCAGAGCTGTTTGCTTTTCTAGTTAGAGCCTAATGTTAACTAGCTAATATCGGACCTGGTTGTTTAGCTCCCAGCACTGTGGCATTGTTGTAACGTTGTTCATTGTTGTTTAACTAGCTAATGTTAGCTGGCAGGCTCGTTAGCTAACGTTACGTGACGTGTGTGATCTTAAATGTTGTTTACCTAGCTAGGTTCATTGTTTACCTAGCTAGCTATATGTCTTATGCTGAAGTGTACTGTTAGCTAACGTTACGTGACGTGTGTGATCTTAAATGTTGTTTACCTAGCTAGGTTCATTGTTTACCTAGCTAGCTATATGTCTTATGCTGAAGTGTACTGTTAGCTACCTAGCTAACGTTAGCTGGCTGGCTCCTTAGTGGAGGTTATTATTAGTTTCCCAGAGCTGTTTGCTTTTCTAGTTAGAGCCTAATGTTAGGCATTGTTGAAACTTTGATCATTGTCGTTTAACTAGCTAACGTTAGCTGGCTGGCTCGTTAGCTAACGTTACGTGACGTGTGTACAACACCCGTTGAATATGGCCGGTGTCAGTAAACGTCTGCAAAAAAGCGTAATGAAAATGTTGTCAGCAGAGCTGGTTAGGCTGTTTTCATGTTATCCAGAGGTAAACAAATGATCGGCCAGAATGTCAAGTGTGCACTCTGAGAGCGAAACGAGATGGGTGGGGCTAAAGCTTAAGAGGGTGTGAACGATGCTGAATGGGTGTAGACAAAGAAGAGCTCTTCAGTAGATACCAAAACATTTCAATGTGATTTTCTCAAAAGTGAGTTTACAAGTTGATCAACTTTCAAGCAGAGTTACTTTCCCATTGTTCCTCACATGCAGTGTATGATATACCATTTTGTAGCTCTGAGTCTACTTTTATCCAATGTAAAAAACAACATTTCACATTTTGCTACATAAGACTGAATCCAAGAGGTAGAAACATCTCAAGGATGATCAATGGAAACAGGATGCACCTGAGCTCAATTTTGAGTCTCATAGCAAAGGGTTCAAATACTTATGTAAATAAGGTGTTTCTGTTTAAAAAAAATTATACATTTGCAAACATTTCTAAAAAACTGTTTTCGCTTTGTCATTATGGGGTATTGTGTGTGTGTGTGTATATTGATGTGGACAATAATTAATTGAATCAATTTTGAATAAGGCCGTAACATAACACATACTTTCCGAATGGCTTGTATGTAAACCACGCCCCTCAGCAAACATTTCTCCTGCGATGTTGGTTACAAGGTGCAACTTATTTAAATTCGGTAAGAGAATAGTATTTTTGTGATGTCATAAAAAGCCCTTAACCTGCCTCCATCCAGCCTCCTGAATCCAAGTGTTTGACATGGGGGAGGGGACCAGTAACTTTATGATACAATTTTATCAATGTAGAAGCAACAGTCATTTTTCATACTTTGGTAGTCCTACTTTGATCTGGTTTCATCCAAATATCATCAAATTTAATGAAAAACATGATTTTGACTGTTCAGGACCTTTAAAATCAGTGACTTGTCATCAACCATTATTTTTGTTGGTTTTGAGGGTATTAGGGCAAAACATATTGATAATATCGCTGCTCTAAACTCTTTGCCTTGGTCGTCTTAGCAAAATATAAAACAACATTTAGAAAGTCTATCATTTAGGAGTGGTAAAGTGTTCATAACATGATCCTCCGACAAGGGGTGGATTACTTTTCCCTCGAGAGAACAAATGTGTTTATTTTATGCTTTTATCAAATGTATTTATAAATACCCTTGCAGCTCAATTGTGGCTAACCTGGAATAGGAAGAGCCAGGCCTCCCCCTCAGTTGATCCACCTCC
Organism: Hucho hucho; assembly: GCA_003317085.1. NCBI lineage: Eukaryota > Metazoa > Chordata > Actinopteri > Salmoniformes > Salmonidae > Hucho > Hucho hucho. The sequence continues at coordinate 123,238 of QNTS01001145.1, read as the reverse complement.
AGCTGAATCCTCTCCAGCTCGGCTATGAGCTGGTCCTGGGAGAGAGAGATGGGAGCACAGTAAAGGATAACATTATATTCCAGTAAAGAAAAGTGCCTACTTGTTTATATGCATCTATTTCCCTGTTAAAATAACAAAACAAAGAACACATATAGAAGCAGGTAAGAATAACTAAAGAACAGACAGAACTGACAGAACTACAAGATCACAGAATTCTTTGTCTGTTGGAAAAACCAAAACATTGTTATCAGTGCAGAGATTCAATTGCATATTGAGACTGTGGAGGGTAAACTATCCACACTAGTATCCCAAAAAGGGTTTGCAAAAGTCAGTGTATAGCCCTAAAAACAACCGATGACTAAGACCCGAGTCCAAAGTTTTAAATCAGTATAATGTACTGCTGATGTCCTCATTCCATGTATCAACAGATGTAAAGTACAACAACAATGTACATACTGAAATCTGATCAACTGGATACAATAAGGGGAAGATATGTACCTTGTTTGCTAAAAGATCATCTTGGATTTTCTTCATGTTTGCCAACTCCTCTGACAATGCATTCTAGAAGAGTAGAGGAGTGATTATGCCAAGTTTACTCATGTTTGCCATTGATTGTGTTAATAAAAAAGACTTACGATTATTGATGGCAATATTAGCTTAATTTAGCATATGGTTAACAACGCTTTATAGTACCTTCTCCTCTAGGGCAGCCATTCTCTCTTTGAGGTGAAGCTGCAGTCGCTCGTTGGACTCAGACAGTAGCTTGTCCACCGTATCCGAGAGGCGTTTGTTGTGTTCGTCATTCATTTTCTCTCTCTGCCTTGCCTGAAACAGATGAAATTACGTAGTGAGGGTCAAGGTAGAGAAAAGAAAAAGCTGAAGAAACTGTGAGCTTTTGGGTAAGAATAAGAGTTCATAAAGACAGGATTGGGTTTAAATTGATTGGCCAAAAAGGAGGAACGACTTTAGCAGGTAAAGTATAGCATGTATAATGCTTTGTAACTTGTTATAAGCATGTATGAGACTTTATAATAGACCACTGTAAACCCCAAGGCATTTTTTAATCAAATAATTCTAGTAAGTTGAACTCAAAGTCAAGTTAAGTTAAGATAACAAATTAACTTTTTTCCCAGCTTGTTCTACTGCAGGTGAATTTTCAAAAATAGTTTTTAATATCTGTGTTTTGCACGTACATTGAGTGATTGAATAATCTTATTCTACACCAAGATATAAATAATATAAATTTTTCTAAACAAATCCAGTCATTTAGTTAGAATTTTTGCACCCTTGACTGAAATGTATGTTCCAGTTTAAAAGGCTCTCCTCTCACTGTTCCTAACCCTGGCAGTCATTATGAATACAGGTTGCTGGTGAATTAAAATGTCAACTGTCAACTGATATCCTAACTCTGACTGAATTCCTATAGGAATTGCATATCACTTTGCAAGCGTTCATAATGTGACCTGCAGGTAGTGTTGTAGTGATGGGAAACCAACGTTTTCTGAAGGCTTTTTCTGGTTTCTTTCTCCACTGTTTTCATCTAAGCATCTTGATGCAATGGTAAGTCGCTGGCTATAGTAGCCTATACTCAGGTGAAATAACAGGTATGCATGTTACATCATGCTTACGTGTTTTGCCTTCAAATTTGCTATCTTCAAAAACTGTATCTATGGCATTATTTAGGACACTTAACACAGACGCATACTATACTACGTAGAAAAACAAATATTTTAACAACAGTGCAGAAATTATGGTTTCACATAAATCAAATACATTTTTATTGGTCACATACACATGTTTAGCAGATGTTGTTGCGGGTGTAGCAAAATGCTTGTGTAGCAAAATTCTACTTCATTTGACTTCATACCCCTCACGTCCCTGACTGTTCTATAGTTCACTACTCTACCTGCTAAGATACAGGTCAAGTGAAACATTTTGTACAAAATCCTAAGTACACTGAACAAAAATATAAATGCAACAATTTCAAAGATTTTACTGAGTTACAGTTCATATAAGGAAATCAGTCAATTGAAATAAAGTCATTAGGCCCTAATCTATGGATTTCACAGGACTGGGAATACAGATACACATCTGTTGGTCACGATACACTACATGGCCAAAGGTATGTGGTCACCTGCTCGTCGAACATCTCATTCCAAAATCATGGGCATTAATATGGAGTTGGTCCCCCCCATTTGCTGCTACACCAGCCTCCACTCTTCTGGGAAGGGGACTTGCTTCCATTCAGTCACAAGCATTAGTTAGGTCGGGCACTGATGGGCAATTATGCCTGGCTCGCAGTCGGGGATCCAATGCATCCCAAAGGTATTCGATGTGGTTGAGGGCAGGGCTCTTTGCAGGCCAGTCAAGTTCTTCCACACCGATCTCAACAAACCATTTCTGTATGGAACTCACTTTGTGCACGGGGACATTGTCATGCCAAAACAGTAAAGGGCATTCCCCAAACTGTTAGCAAAACCGGAAGCACAGAATCATCTACAATGTCATTATATGCTGTAGCGTTAAGATTTCCCTTCACTGGAACTGAGAGGCCTAGCCCGAACCATGAAAAACAGCCTCAGACCATTATTCCTCCTCCAATAATGGTAGCGTTCTCATGGTATCCGCCAAACCCAGCATTGTCCTTTGGGCTACAAGATGGGGAAGCACGATTCATCACTCAAGAGAACTAGTATCCACTGCTCCAGAGGCCAATGGTGGCGAGCATAACACCACTCCAGCCGACTCTTGGTATTGCGCATGGTGATCTTAGGCTTGTGTGCGGCTGCTCGGCAAATGGAAACCCATTTCATGAAGCTCCCGATGAACAGTTATGTTGACATTGCTTTCAGAGGCAGTTGGGAACTCAGTAGTGAGTGTTGCAACCGAAGACAGATGATTTTTACATGCTACACGCTTCAGCACTCGGCGGTCCCGTTCTCTGAGCTTGTCAAATCAAATGTTGTTTGTCACATGCGCCGAATACAACAGGTGTAGACCTTACAGTGAAATGCTTACTTACAAGCCCTTAACCAACAATGCAGTATTAAGGAAAAACGTTAAGTATTTACTAAAATAAACTGAAGTAAAAAATAAAAAAATAAATAACAAATAATTAAGGAGCAACAATAAAATCACAGTAGCGAGGTTATATACAAGGGGTACCGGTACAGAGTCAATGTGCGGGGGCAATAGTTAGTCGAGGTAATTGAGGTAATACAGTTGAAGTCGGAAGTTTACATACACCTTAGCCAAATAAATTTAAACTCAGTTTTTCACAATTCTTGACATTTAATCCTAGTAAAAATTATCTGTCTTAGGTCAGTTAGGATCACCACTTAATTTTAAGAATGTGAAATGTCAGAATATATAGTAGAGAGAATGATTTATTTCAGCTTTTATTTCTTTCATCACATTCCCAGTGGGTCAGAAGTCAATACTCAATTAGTATTTGGTAACATTGCCTTTAAATTGTTTAACCTCTCAGGGATCACTGCACAACTTGACCGTTTTGGAGAGCCTGGCGTGCCCAAAGTAAAATGCCTCCCATTCAGGCCCAGAAAATAGGATATGCACATATTTGGTACCATTGGATAGGAAACACTCAGACTTTTGTAAAACTGTTAACCATTTGTCTGTGAGTAAAACAGAACGGATATGGCAGGCAAAACCCCGAGGAATTTCTGTCCTGGAGAAAGTGGTTTTCACAGAGTGCCTCATTTGGAACCCCTCCCTCATGAAAATGCCCATAAAAGGGCATATGAATGCAGTACCTAACGCTTCCTCTGGATGTCCACAGTCTCGAGAAAGTGTTTTGATTCTGTTCAGATGAAGTAGAGCAGAGAAGAAGAGGGAATAAGGAAGTGCCTCTTTGGAAGTCTATAGTAGTGGGCGCGCGCTCTCGCCAAGCACGCTCTGTGTTTTCCTCCGTCTGTAGAGCTCAGTTTATATTCCGGTTGATTTATTATAGTAAATATACGTAAAAGTGTTCCTAAGGATACATTTAAAATGATGTTTGATTGTTCTTGGACAAGTTTATAGGTATAAGTTGAACGAGTTCTAGTCACGTTTCAATGGAGGTGTGGACGCTGTAGTTTCTGATTATAACGCGCGAACCACTTGGGAAGCCCTCAGCAGAAGTTCATCAAAGGTAAGCGATTTTATATTAGCGATTTTATGCGTTTTGTGAGACCTGCGTTGGTTATGGATTTATGCTAATGCAAAAAATATGAGAGGGGCTATCCTCAAACAATCAAATGTTGTGCTTTCGCCGTAAAGCCTTTTTGAAATCTGACAACGCTGTGATATTGCCAAGAATCAGAGCTTTTGATGACTATGCAACACTTGTATATTGATGAATGTTTAATAATTCAACTTTTGGATTTTGAATTTGGCGCCTCACATTTCACCGGGTAGTGTCGGGAAGGAGCCCCACTGCTCCCTAAGTAGTTAATAGTTTGCAAGCTCTGCCACATCCGACGAGCACCGGATCCGGTATAGTACGATTCAATCTTAGTCCTGTATTGACGCTTTGCCTGTTTGATGGGTCGTCGGAGGGCATAGAAGGATTTCTTATAAGCGTCCGGGTTAGAGTCCCGCTCCTTGAAAGCAGTAGCTCTACCCTTCAGCTCAGTGCGGATGTTGCCTGTAATCCATGGCTTCTGGTTGGGGTATGTACGTACGGTCACTGTGGGGACGACGTCATCGATGCACTTAATGATGAAGCCAGTGACTGATGTGGTGTACTCCTCAATGCCATCGGAAGAATCCCAGAACATATTCCAGTCTGTGCTAGCAAAACAGTCCTGTGGCTTAGCATCTGCATCATCTGACCACTTCCCTATTGAGCGAGCCACTGGTACTTCCTGCTTTAGTTTTTGCTTGTTAGCAGGAATCAGGAGGATAGAGTTATGGTCAGATTTGCCAAATGGAGGGCGAGGGAGAGCTTTGTACACGTCACTGTGTGTGGAGTAAAGGTGGTCTAGAGTTTTTTTCCCTCTGGTTGCACATTTAACATGCTGGTAGAAATTAGGCAAAACAGATTTAAGTTTCCCTGCATTAAAGTCCCTGGCCATTAGGAGCGCCGCCTCTGGATGAGCATTTTCTTGTTTACTTATGGCCTCGTAGAGCTCTTTGAGTGCCGTCTTAGTGCCAGCATCAGTTTGTGGTGGTAGATAGACAGCTACGAAAAATACAGATGAAAATTATCTTGGGATACTGTACCTTGAAAACCTTGAGACTTAATATTATATTTTGTGCACCAGCTGTTATTGACAAATAGACACAGACCGCCACCCCATGTCTTACAGCTGTTCTATCTTTGCTGATGGACTGAAAACCCCGCCAGCTGTATGTTATCCATGTCGTTGTTCAGCAACAACTCGGTGAAACATAAGATATTACAATTTTTAATGTCCCGTTGGTAGGATAGTCTTGATCGGAGATCATCCATTTTGTTATTCAATGATTGCACGTTGGTTAATAGGACTGACGGTAGAGGGGGATTACTCACTCGCCATCGGATCCTTACAAGGCCCCCCGACTTGTTGGAAAGGTTGCATCCTATGACAGTGTAACGTTGAATGTCACTGAGCTCTTCAGTACGGGCCATTCTACTGCCCATGTTTGTCTATGGAGATTGCATGGCTGTGTGCTCGATTTTATACACCTGTCAGAGACGGGTGTGGCAGAAATAAATCCACTAATTTGAAGGACTTTTGGCCATGTAGTGTACATTTAAAAAAAAGTAGGGGCGTGGATCAGAAAACCAGTCAGTATCTGGTGTGACCACCATTTGCCTCATGCAGCTCGACACATCTCCTTCACATAGAGTTGATCAGGCTGTTGATTGTGGCCTGTAGAATGTTGCCCCACTCCTCTTCAATGGCTGTGCGAAGTAGCTGGATATTGGCAGGAACTGGAACCCGCTGTCAATCCAGAGCATCCCAAACATGCTCTGTCTGGTAAGTATGCCAGTCATGGCAGAACTGGGACATTTTTAGCTTCCAGGAATTGTGTACAGATCCTTGCGACATGGGGATGGGATTTATCATGCTGAAACATGAGGTGATGGCGGTGAATGAATGGCACGACAATGGGCCTCAGGATTTAGTCACGGTTTCATTCAAATTGTGCATTCAAATTGCCATCGATAAAATGCAATTGTGTTTGTTGCCCGTAGCTTATGCCTGCCCATACCATAACCCTACCGCCAGCATGGGGCACTCTGTTCACAACGTTGACATCAGCAAACCGCTCACCCACACGACACCATCTGACCAGTACAGTTCAAACCAGGATTCTTCCGTGAAGAGCACACATGAGATCCAGCATACCAGTGGCCATCGAAGGTGAGCATTTGCCCACTGAAGTCAGTACCGACACTGAACTCCAGTCAGGTCAAGACCGTGGTGTGGACAACAAGCACGCAGGTGAGCTTCCCTGAGATGGTTTCTGACAGTTTGTGCAAACCCACAGTTTCATCAGCTGTCCGAGTGGCTGGTCTCAGACGATCTCTCAGGTGAAAAAGCCAGATGAGGACGTCCTGGGCTGGCGTGGTTACACCGGGTCTGTGGTTGTGAGGCCGGTTGGACGTATCGCCAAATTGTCTAAAACGACGTTTGAGGCAATTTATGGTAGAGAAATGAACATTAAATTATCTGGCAACCGCTCTGGTGGACATTCCTGCAGTCAGCATGCCAATTGCACGCTCCCTCAAAACTTAAGACATGTGACATTCTGTTGTGTGACAAAACTGAACATTTTAGAGTGACCTTTTATTGTCCTCAGCACAAGGTGCACCTGTGTATCGATCATGCTGTTTAATCATCTTCTTGATATGCCACATATTTGTATGGATTCTCTTGGCAAAAGAGAAATGCTCACTAACAGGGATGTAAACAAAACATGTAAACACAACATTTTTGAGAAATACAATTTTTGTGCGTGTGGAAGATTTTTGCAATCTTTTTTTTTTTAAATTTTTTTATTTAACCTTTATTTAACAAGGCAAGTCAGTTAAGAACAAATTATTATTTACAATGATGGCCTACGGCCAAACCCTAACCCGGATGACGCTGGGCCAATTGTGCGCCGCCCTATGGGACTCCCAATCACGTCCGGTTGTGATAATGCCTGGAATCGAACCAGGGCCTGTTGTAACGCCTCTAGCAATGAGATGCAGTGCCTTAGACCGCCACTTGGGAGCCCCCCTTTCAGCTTATTTCAGCTCATGAAGCATGAGACCAACACTTTACGTGTTGCGCTTATATTTTTGTTCTGTGTATATTTGTAAGTATGGTGTCCATTAGAGGTCTGTGTTTGAAAGTAGCTTGGAATCGAAGAAAGCACCAGAACCAAGGAAAAATCAGTGGGATCTCACATTTTGCAACACATGGTTTGAAAAAGCACGTGATCAAATGAAGCTTCAGACGTCATTGATGATGTACTTCTGATAAAGTGATACATGCATTGGCAAACTGCTTCGAAGTTAGCTGCTTAGCGATTTCTACGCATGCCTCTGCGCTCCGGTATCAAACATAACATCAGAAGTACATTTCCCTGGTTTTCCAGAAATCCCAGTTGGAAGATTCCAGGAAACCTCTCAACCAGTATTTTCTTTTTTTATCTGGGAATTTTTGTAAAGTTACCAGAGTTTTGCAAACCTACCTGCAGGCCTAATGTAGCCTGTAAACAATGATTTTCAGACCATTGTATTAGGGTAAAGCTAGGCCTTATGAGATATGTATTGTCATAAAGAGTTATAACATTCACCTAAGAACTCTCTTGGTGAAGGCCACAGGACTGAAAATGAAAGAATTCAACAACCAGGTGCTCCCGAGTGGCACAGGGTTCTAAGGTACTGCATCTCAGTGCTAGAGGCGTCACTACAGACACCCTGGTTTGTATCCAGGCTGTATCACAACCGTCTGTGATTGGGAGTCCCATAGGGCGGCGCACAATTGGCCCAGCGTCGTCTGGGTTTGTCAGCTGTAGGCCGTCATTGTAAATAAGACTTGCCTAGTTAAATAAAGGTTAAAAAATATATATTATTCTCTGTCACTAACAATTACTGTCATGAGTGGTAATTCTGCAATTCACTGGAAAAGGCAAGCTGATACTAACTTAAATCTGGACCCCCTACAGCATGTGTCAAACTCATTCCACAGAGAGTCGAGTGTCTGGGTTTTCGTTCCTCCCTTGTACTTGATTGATGAATTAAGGTCACTAATTAGTAAGAAGCTTACCTCACATGGTTGTCTAGGTCTTACCTGAATGGAAAAACCAAAAATCATCAGACACTAGGCACTCCATGGAATGAGTTTGACACCCCTGCCCTACAGGGTCACATCGACTCTAACAATTTGAGTAATGACTCCAAAATCACTTTAAGTAACTGTACTCAGATATATTTAGTGGAACAGGTTTCCTAAAAAATGTGGAATAATGACAGGACAATGGGGTTTACAGTGTCCAAACAAATACTGCATTATTACCCTCTGCAACTCCTGATTCTTCTCTTCGAGTTGTGCCTCGATCTGTCGTAGTCGCTCCTCAAAGTTCCCATGGCGTTCCTCTGCCTAAATAGAAAAGATAGTGTCTGTACATAAGATCAAATATAAACTCAGACTAACACATGGACAGATAGTTGGGTTGCCAATAGGAGGACAACTCAGGTCATACAGACGGACGGACGGTAGCAAGTGGAAAGAGACAGACAACCAAGAAGTTTCACAGGCAGTCAGTAATATCCACATGAGTAAACAGAACAAACAGAGTGAACTTAGACATCCAGTACAGTACCTTGCTAAGGGCAGCCACTCTCTGGGTGAGCTGGGCCTCAGTCTCGGGCAGCGTTTCGGCCTGCTGCAGGGTCTGCTGGAGCTTCTGCTTGGCGTCCTCCAGACGCTCCTGGAACTGCCTGTTCTTCTCCTCACTCTGACAACACACAGGACGAGAAAGAGGAAAGAGAGTAGATGAAGTCAACAATCCAGGTCTGAGCCCGAGGGCCGGTTTTCTGGACTCCAATTAAGCCTAGCGCTGGACTAAAACACACTTTCAATGGAGATACTCCATTGAGAATGACTTAAATCTAGGTACAGGAAATTGGCCCCAAGAATCTGTCCCTAAGTATTAAAAGACAATGCTACTCTGGATATAACCTACTCATTTTTACAGGGTTATTGTACATCTATGTAAGCCACCCTTGTAGTCGTTTGTTAACCATTACCTGTCTGTGCAGTGACTCCTTGCTGGCCAGCTCATTCTCCAGCTTGTCTTTGATGTTATGTAGAGAGGTTGCTTCCCTCTGAGCACTAAGGTACCTGCAAACAACATGGACACATTGTGATGTTGTGATGGGGGTATCGTCGGACGGGGCCACAGTGTCTCCCGACCCCTCCTGTCTCAGCCTCCAGTATTTATGCTGCAGTGGTTAATGTGTCGGGGGGCTAGGGTTCGTCTGTTATATCTGGAGTATTTTTCCTCTCTTATCCGGTGTCCTGTGTGAATTTAAGTACGCTCTCTCTAATTATCTCTCTTTTTCTCCCTTTCTCTCTCTCCCTCTCTCGGAGGACCTGAGCATTAGGATCATTCCTCAAGGCCTACCTGGCCTGATGACTCCTTGTTGTCCCGAGTCCACCTGGTCATGCTGCTTCTCCAGTTTCAACTGTTCTGCCTGTTTTATGAATATTTTAACATCTTGTCCATGTTCTGTTATAATCTGCACCCGGCACAGCCAGAAGAGGACTGGCCACCCCTCACAGCCTGGTTCCTCTCTAGGTTTCTTCCTAGGTTTTGGCCTTTCTAGGGAGTTTTTCCTAGCCACCATGCTTTTACACCTGCATTGCTTGCTGTTTGGGGTTTTAGGCTGGGTTTCTGTACAGCACTCTGTGACATCAGCTGATGTAAGAAGGGCTTTATAAATACATTTGATTTGATTTGATTTGTGTGATGGTAAGAAAGGTGGATAACACCAACGGTGAACATTGTTCGAGCCGATGACCGGCAGCGAGTAATGTCAAATTTAACGCTAACAAAGCTTATTTGGCACAATAGGAGTATAAACGCTTTCTAAACAAAGTTTGTGCATTTATGCTCCACTACATCCCTGACCATTAGTTATGCACGTCCACTCTTCACTGTATGTACAGTATGCAGACACAAGCCAACTATTGCAGTGTGCTGTAACGATTGAGGGTGTAAAATAGGGGATATTAATGATCACACAAGCCAGTATCATTCTGCAAATTGAGGTTTACCTGCTTTCTAATGTAGTGATCCTCTCCTCCATATCCTCCCTCTGGCACAGAGCCTGAACGATGCAGAAACGTAGTGAAGCATCGTTAATCATCCAAACAAACATATGATTATACATTATACATTGTGAATATCACAAACTGTATAACATGGTAACCTAAACATTTGACAGAGAAATGTGCACATTTATATGAATTGACTATTCATTATCACAATTGTTCAGTCATTTATCACATTTGTTCAGCTCCTCTAGTCTTTCTTGTCACCTAGAGCTCGTCTTATAGCTACTCTTTCTCTCATATTCAATATTAATTTACATGCTTAGTAGGGTCCAAAAGGTAAAACTTTAGCAGAGGGATCACAAGCGGCAGGTAGCCTAGTGGTTAGAGCGTTGGGCCAGTAACCGAAAGATTGCTAGATTGAATACCTGAGCTGACAAGGTAAAAATCTGTCGTTCTGCCCCTGAACAAGGCAGTTAACCCACTGTTCCTAGGCTGTCATTGTAAATAAGAGTTTGTTCTTAACTGACTTGCCTAGTTAAATTAAAAAAAATATAGACAGTCATTTGCAACATAAGTAGCAAAAGAGGCCTTTATTATGCGTCATTAATCCTGAGCGGCGCAACGATCAAAAGCACTGCGACCAGGAGCCCCATAGTATGCCACACAATGGGCCTGGTGAGTACTTGGATGGGAGACAGCCTTGGAATACCAGGAGCTGTAAGCTCAATTTTAACTAACAAAAAATAACTATGCATCATTAATCATTTACTATCAAAGGTGCATAAATTTTTTGACTTTTACATTTATTTTTGTAACCATTATTTAACTAAGCAAGTCAGTTAAGAACAAATTCTTACCCCGGCCAAACCCTAACCCAGACAATGCTGGGACAATTGTGCACTGCCCTATGGGACTCCCAATCACGGCAGATTGTGATACAGCCTGGAATCTAAATGTTTTGCATCTGAGCTCCTATAGTGTGCAGCTCTCCTTTATTTTCAAGTTTTCCACTTTGCTAGCCAGCACCTCACCTAAATAGGTGTGGGTTTATTTTTCCTCTAGACAGCCTGGAATCAAACCAGGGTCTGAAGTGACGCCTCCAGCACTGAGATGCAGTGACTTAGACCGCTGCGCCACTCAGGAGCCACTCAGGAGCTATATGATATATTGCCACTGATCCATGTTGAATATAACTCATTAATGTATCTTTCCCGTTATTCATACTAGTCATTCCAATGCTCTGTGATTTGAGATATTTGCATTGGATGCACATAGTGGGATAGAAAAGCAGCTTGAACAGAGAGGCCTCCGGGAACTGATAGAATGTCAGGCATGGGGTGGGCAGCTGATTAACTTTTTTTTTTGTGTAAAAATCGATGCTCCAGACCTTACTTGATAGAAAGTAAAACTAGATAGAAAGTATGTAGAAATTATAATTGACCAATATAATTTAGAAATAACAGTCCTTTTTCTGTCACGCAAATTGATTTTGACAAACAAATAGGTTTAAAAAAATCACTTCAGCCCTCTGTTGAATTTTGTAATACCGATGTGGCCCTCAAGCAAAAAAGGTTTCCCACCCCTGACCAAAGGCCTTGGCCAGGAACAGATTGGCCTGACTGACCTCCTTCACGTCCCTCTGGAGCTTCTGATTGGCCTCCTCCGACTTTATCAACTCCCTCCTGTTGGCTGCAAGCTGTTCCTCTATTTCCCCAACCTGACATGACAAGAGGAAGAGCAATAAGATGATGAGGGACAATAAAGGACTATAACAGGATAGAGGGCCTTTATGTGTGAAGCCGTGAAGCACTGGTTTGGGTAGAGGCAGGTTTATGGCAATTATATAGAAAAGAGTGTCATGTACAATGATCAGGCTGTGTGGGTTTTGCCAAACAGATGAAATGTTATGACTGTCCACAAGAGGGAAGAAGGGAACTGGTTTTAAGAATCTTCATACATCCCCCCCCAACCTAATCTCTTTTTCTTTATCTTTCTTCTCCTATCTCTCTATTTCACTCTTGTTCTCTTTCACACTCTCTCATACAATAGTGTTGGGAATGGTTCATAACAGTATAGGTTGCATTAAGCTCATGTTATTCAACGGGTGGGTCTAATCCTGAAAGCTGATTGGTTAAAAACGCATTCCAGCCAGTGTCTATTCCACAAGTTACCACCGGCTAAATCTACTACGTTAAAATGCACATCTGACTGTGCAATCCACTGTCTCATCAGACCAGGAAGAGAAGTTATAAACTTGATCTCCACTATAAAAAGCATCTAGACATTATCTCACATTTCTTTTAGACTAACATTTAGTTTTCAACAGCAGAGATTTGTATAAACCTTACGACATTTGCAACATTGTTTCAATATTGAAATATTCCTGTCCCATAATAATGAACGTGTAGGGATCGGGAGTCAGGACGAGAGAGAGGAACGCAACGTTTCTCAGACAGTCGAAATCAGGAATCAGCTGGCATTTTTATGGATATATACAAAGAAATGTCAATTGAAAAAGGGTAAAACTAAAGGAAGTGCAGCTAGTTTGCAGTCTTTCCAGCTTTAGTTTGACGTTATTGTGTTAGCTGTGTTGTTGGCTAGCTGCTCTGAACAGTGTCCTAACAAGAATTTTCTATGACACCTCATTATCTCATTGTTATGGATGTATCCAAATTAATGTCACTATAAAACAGTTTTAACAAATGCAGCTACTGTTGTTATTCTGTCTACACTGTTTGATGTGAATGTAAGTTAGCCATAGTTGGCTAGCTAGCAAGCAAAGCATAAGAACGTTGCCAGCCAGTATGGCAATGGAACATTTAATGACTGGGTCGCGTCTGTAGATTCAGAACAAAAAGACTGAATGACTAGGTCGCGTCTCTGGCAACCGAACCAATAGTACGAACGACCAGCCAGCTTGGGTCGCAACCCTAGATTTGTTTCGGGACTATATCTTGTGGAAGGATGAAATAGTGTGAATACATTCATCAAAATAACGTTTTTAATGAAAATAGGTCAATCATTATTTGAATATGTTGGTAACCCTCCAAACACCGGCTTCTCGGGCATTGTCACTTAAATAAACTACACTGTAAAACATTTAATGTCAATTTACAGTAACATACTGGCAGCAATAGGCCAGTAAGTTACTTTTAATTTATTTTACAGTACAGCTACTGTAATCCATTTTACGGTACCACAAATATGACTAATCTAATTTACAGTACCAATTACAATTACAGAATATTACTGTAATTACCCATTGACATATTAACCAGTGGTCCAGTATTTCAGAAACGGCCGGCCTCCTGGGCTTTTCACGTACGACAGTGTCTAGAGTTTACCGAGAATAGTGTGACAAACAAAAAACGTCCAGTCAGCGGCAGTCCTGTGGGTGAAAACAGCTCGTTGATGAGAGGTCAAAGGAGAATGGCAAGAATTGTGCAAGCTAACAGGTGGGCCACAAATGGCACAGTACAACCGTGGTGTGTAGAACAGCATCTTGGAATGCACAACTTGTCAGTTCTTGTCACGGATGGGCTATTGCAGCAGACGACTACACCGGGTTCCACTGCTATCAGCTAAAAACAGAAAGAAGCGGCTCCAGTGGACACGCGATCACCAACACAGGATAATTGAGGAGTGGAAAAACATTGCCAGGTCTGACGAATCTGGGTTCCTGTTGTGTCATGCTGATGTCAGAGTCAGGCGTAATCAGCTTGAGTCCATGGCCCTATCCTGCCTGGTGTCAAAGGTACAGGCTGGTAGCGGTAATAGTGTGGGGAATGGTTTCCTGAAACATGTTAGGTCCCTTAATACCAATTATGCAAAGTTTCCATGCACCAAATAATTCAGGCTGTTCTGGAGGCAAAGGGGTGTCCGACTCAGTACTAGATGAGTGTACTTTCCAGCACACCAACTGATATTTGGTGTTTTATATCACTTGCACTTTGGGCCTGTGACTACAGAGCAAAACATATCAAATGGACATGGCTAGCCACTCAACCATTAAAGGTTCGAGACTTTCTGCCACTCTGATCTATTCACTACATACATTTAATTGTTAGGGAACCACTACCACATATTAGCTAAATTCGTACAGCATTCTCACTAACAGGTGCAACAAATATAACCTTTTACAAGACACACCTCAGAATATATTAATGAGACACTAGTGTTCAAACGGTTTTTGTAGCTCCAAAAATACAGTATGGTACTGTGTTCTGAATTACAGAAAATTACTAGCAGCAATATTCAGGACAAGGTTTGTAGAAGTCCTTAAAATACAGTATATTACTGTTTTCTGTTGGGGTACAGCATTCTCACGGATGAAACAAATATATCCTCTTACAAGTCACGTCTTAAAATACATTAATGAGCCAGAGACTCTTTCACCGCGCACAACATTTTCCCACAATGCACCATAATTAATTCTGAAAAAAAAACATTTAAGGTATTTTACTTTGCATTCTACAGTGTTTTACTGTTGAAATTACAGAAAAGTCTTACAGTGTGCTGTAAAACACATTTACAGTATTTCACTGTGCATTAAAAAAAAAATTACTGTTGAAATTACAGAAACATCTTAGTGTAGGCAATGCATACATGTACCAAAACATGTAAGGTAGGCTACATTCTCTCTCTCTCTCGCTCTCTAACCTACCTGTCGACACATAAGGGCCAGTCTCTCTTTCAGCTGGGAGAGCTCAGCTCTTAGGCGCTCTATCTCCGTTTCTCTCTGTCTGTCGATCTCACCGTCCAATCCAGAAGACGGTCCATTGGGTAGGCGCTGATGTCACCGGCCACAACGGTTTTCGAGAAAGGAGAGCGACGGGAAATGACATCAATTAGAACCATCATCAGACTGTTGAATATCAAAGAGACACATCATAATACCCATATACTATATACTGTAGTACTGTTATTAACTTTTGGACGCTAACAAACTTAAATACTGGAACCAACGTGCATAAATCCGGCCTTACATCTTTCCCACCGTCCAACCCTTGTTGCCGTCTTTTAATTTGGTCTCTTAAAGAGATTACCTGCAAGAGGGGTAAATGACAAAAAATAGAGTGAATGCATTTGTATCTTTCTTATTGTCAAGAAATGGAGATATAACATGCTCATCTGTATCCCGTATGGCTTTTACCTCTTGTGCTGTTGCTTGTAGTTGATCCTCCAAAAGAGTCACTCTCTCAAGGGCCACACGGAGTCGCTCTCGAACCTTAGGGCCAAAAATAAGAGATGAATGAGAAACGCTGAGAAATGTGTCTGTCTGGATCCCTTCATCAAAACAATAAAGCGACTGTTGAGAGAAAGCTACAGTAGCTGCTTATGAGTGGGATGGAGACCCAAAATGGGAGCCTGGTGGCCTGGTCGCCCACCTTCTCATCCAAAGCCTTGTGGTGTTCAAACAGGGACTTGAGGGCCTTGAGGACCTCCACTTCACTGGAGACCCCTGCTGGGGACTGGGCCTGTCTCTTCACGACCGTCATCCTCAGACTGCGCTCGTGACGGGACACAAGACACTCCAGGTGCTCTAGTAACACCTTTATGGGAGGGGAGAGGGAAAAAAAGGGAAAGATGGAAAGAGAGAGAAAGAGAGAAGGGGGGAGAGAGTAGGAGAAAGAGAGCCAGAAAGAGCCATATAAAGAGATTGAGGGAGAGGTAGAGGGCGAAAGAGAGAGAGGCAGAAGAGTTAGAGACACACGGAAGAAGATGGAGAGAGGTAAAGGAAAGGAGAGAAAGACAGGCAGAGTAGGAGGTGGAGAAAAAAAGAGTGGAGAGGAAGAAGGAAAAAGGAGGACAGAGAAGGTAAGAGAGGCAGAGGAGGAGAGAGAGAGAGACAAGGTGGCAGAAAGACAGAGTTTAGAGGGAGTAGACAGGAGTGGAAGAGCATAAAGTAGCAGAAAGAGAAGGGGGAGAAACATGGAGAAAAAGGAGAGGGCAGAGGGATGGTAGGAGAAAATGTGAAAGTGTGTACTAGGGAGGAGAAGTGGGAGTAATAGAATGAATCAATACCACAACTACAATGGGTGAGGAAAAACAAACAGAACTGCTGGGAAACTTCTAAGGAGTAAAATGGCTGATAAACATCTTACACGTGTGTTGTTTCTCTCCGCCTTGAGCTCAGAAATCTCCTCTTCCCTCTCCAGTAGCTGCTCCCGGCAAACATTCAGCTCCTTAGTCAGCACAGCAAACTCCTGCAGAACCCCCAAGCAACATAACGTAACATTCATGAACAATATAGACGACTTGTAACATGCTCACATATACTCAATCAATGTAGACGCAATATTACAGGAAATATACTGCAATCAGCAAGGTGTGCAACCAACTCTGAAAACACACACATGCATGTACAGTACACACATACGCATGTACACACACACGCATGCACACATACAGACAGAAAAACAGACATGCACACGCACACACACACACACACACACACACACACACACACACACACACACACACACACACACACACACACACACACACACACACACACTTACGTGCAGACATTGAAGCAGTAAGCAAGCATAATAATCATGTACTGATTCACTGACACCGATTACGCTGTGGTGACACTATCAGGCTCAGAGCCGCCTATGTCAACTGGCCTTCAAGGATTAAATCACTGAGTTACCCAATGATACTGCACTGAAATGCACTGGAAAGGCGAGAAACACAGCATTGATATGTCACTTACAATACTAACTGGAAACACTGTCAACAACAGTGTGAGTAAAATATCTTGCCATCAGAAGGTAATACAACATGCAAGACTTTTATAATTATTCCTTACGATCCTTACCCTTCCAAAAAAAGTGAAAATGATGATCCCTATTATTTGGAAGAAAAAATAAACCAACAAATTAAGCTTGGTTTTGGCAGCACAAGCTTTAGAATGTTTGTTTTGGAGGCACAAGCTTAGAACCTTCGTTTTTTCACTTGACTACCTTCAGACGGGAGGACTACAATGACAATTTATTATGCTGCAATGTAAGCGATAGTAACAATTGCTGTCATCAACATGGCCTAAGACACACAAAGAAACAGCATGAAATGCAATGGGACAGCGATGGGAGTCAGAGATAAGAGAAGGAGAGTATACAAGTATACAGATGGTGACACAGTAGGATTGTTGGCACTTTCTGGGATTGGTCCGTGTTTGGATAAGGGTCAGAATTTCACTTGGCATCTCTGGCCATTTATTTTTATTCCATCTCATTCTCACTGTCTGTATGATCATTGAGAGACTTTGGGCTCCAATTAGTATAACTCTTATCTAAAGAGTAGCATTCAAAGATACCCTTTATTACACTGTCCAATTAGTAGTTGTGTGCTATATACTGTACAGTTCACGTATGCTTTGTTTATTGTACAGTGTGTGTTGTGTACTTGTATGCACACTTACTAGTTCTTATCTAAAATCACAGAATGGTATTGGGGTACCGTTCAAAAATCTTGTTTTCAGAATAAGCTCTGTGTGTGCAGTTGAGGCTCCGTAAACCAAGCATACATTTACTAAACTAAATAATAATGAAAACAAAAACATAACATAAACTGTGGATGTCTGTAGGATCAGTAGTGTATGCAGTGTGTGGATGAGTGGAGAGGTTGTATGGTGAAAACAGACCAAAGAAAACAAAGGTGGTGGAAGCCAGCCTGCCAGTCAGGGAAGACAGAGCGTGTTGGCTGATGTGGCCACACTTTATAGCCTGCAGGCCAAGCCTGCCCAGGTGCGCCACATCAGCTGACGATCCTCCCAGCTCTGCCCACTGGCCTCCTGCAACAAGCAAACTACCACACAGGAGATCCCAGCAGACAGAGTGGGAGGGACGTCACAAGAGCGTAGATGCGATAAGGAATTATGTGGCTGCTATGGAAGTGAACTGTGTGTGCGGCACAGGAGATTGGTGGAACCTTAATTTGGGAGAACGGGCTCATGGTAATGGCTGGAGCGGAATTTGTGTAATGGTATCAAATACATCAAAACCTGGTTTCCAGATGTTTGATGCCATTCCATTGACTCCATTCTATTATTATGAACCATTCTCCCCTCATCAGCCTCCACAGGTGTTCGGGTGATCAGGGGTGTATTCATTCCACCAATTCTGTTGAAAAACATTTCTTAAAAGGAAGCAAACGGAATGAAATGGGAATAAACCTACCTGAACTCTCATTTGCAACTGTTTGGACTAATGATTACAACCTAGATCAGCTAGATCAGGTGTGCCCAACCTTCTTTGACGTGAGATCTACTTTTTCATTTTCCAGCCTGATGAGATCTACCAGTCTCTAAATCTAAACCAACCAACAAAATGTATGAAACGCAACCCACCACTGAGTATGGACCTGCTGCTATGATACCTATTTGATAACGTAACGCACAGTGTTGAGATTGCCTGCAATGACAACAAGCTCAGTCCGATGATGCTGTAACTCGGTGTAACGCTCATTCCTTCGACGATAAACACAAATCCGACCATCACCCCTGGTGCGACAAAACCACGACTCGTCAGTGAAGAGCACTTTTTGCCAGTCCTGTCTGGTCCAGCGATGGTGGGTTTATGCCCATAGGCGACGTTGTTGCCGGTGATGTCTGGTGAGGACCTGCCTAACAACAGGCATACAAGCCCTCAGTACGGACATTACCATTTACAAGCCCACAGTACGGACATTACCATTTATTTCCCTGGACACATCTGCAGTCCTCATGCCTCCTTGCAGCATGCCGCAGCATGCCTAAGGCACGTTCACACAGATGAGCAGGGACCCTGGGCATCTTTCTTTTGGTGTTTTTCAGAGTCAGTAGAAAGGCCTCTTTAGTGTCCGTGACCTAAATTGTTTACCATCTGTAAGCTGTTAGTGTCTTAACGACCATTCCACAGGTGCATGTTCATTAATTGTTTATGGTTCATTGAACAAGCATGGGAAACAGTGTTTAAACCCTTTACAATGAAGATCTGTGAAGTTATTTGGATTTTTACAAATTATCTTTGAAAGACAGGGTCCTGAAAAAGGGACGTTTCTTTTTTTGCTGAGTTTAAGATAATAAGATGGTATGGTTGTCGCCTTCCCTTTGGTCACAGGCCTTGTGAAAATTGACTGCTGCGTTGAAAGTTGATCTTTTAGTTCTTGTACCTTTCTTCTTCGTAATTCAGTCTTTGCTGGAAAATCAGTGTCAAGGATCTCAGTGAGCAGGTAGGCAGAGTCAGGCGCAGGACAACAGAGATGAGTCTTCACGAAATATTTTACTCAAAAATCAAAACCAAAATTGGTAGTACAAATACAAACTCACAATAACCAAGAACCTCTAACAAAGAATAAACACGCACAAAACCATTGGGGAAACAGAGGGTTTAAATGGGATAGGAACCAGGTGTGTATAATGAAGACAAAAAAACATAGAAAATTAAAAGTAGATCGGCGGAAGTCGTGACAATCTGGGTTTTGTGTGTGGTTTTAAAATGTCTCTCTATGTTACCTTTCTTTGGGATAGTGATGCTATTATGGCAGATGAGGCACACACATTTTGAGTTTGACAGACAAAAAAATTATCCTCCTCCAATTCCTTGTGGAAATGATACGTTTTCCGTTTTTTTGTATCCTTCCCTTCACTCATTATTGCTGCTTACACAACTTAAGAACAATTTAAGAACGAATCTGTCTACAAAGTTAGCTAGCTACCTGCCTGGCATCACCGTTACCTCGACTTGGAGTTGGCGGGCGGGATCTGACCACGCTAACTAGGCATACGTCAATAAGTGGGCAGGGACTGGTCATATTTTATATAAATCACGTGACTTTTCAGACATTGCTGTGAATGGAGGACTGTCGAACATTAAAACTGAAAAAAAATTTAGGCATTGATTTGTGTGGCTGAATTTTAGTAGATGCATAATTTTCTCACGATCGACTGGCAAGCACTCCGCGATCGACCAGTAGATCGCGATCGACTGGTTGGGCACCCCTGAGCTAGATGCAGGCAAGTGTGTGCAAGGCGGTATTGAATGTGTCACTGTCTGTCACCTTAATTACTCCAATTTGTTTCTAGACCTGTGCACCTACGTTATAAACTTTCATTCGTAGGCTAGGTTGTAGCAACCTCATGACGGGTATAGGGAAGATTTGAGTATCATGTAATAGCCTAAACCTATCGATGTTACATTGAGCTGGGTGAATGGAACATGAATGACAATCATCCAATACGCTGTAATAGAAATAAGGCCATGCTCATAATCATCCTCCCTAATCTTAAACAGCACCAACAGCCACTGGTTCCCAGGTAGAAGATACGTAAACAAAGATAATATTGAATCAGGTTTGATCAAACTTATCTTTTTGAGGAAGAATATACCCACTGAAGAAGATTAGCCTTCACCTACGGTGGCCATAAAGGTCAATCTAATGAAAAATATGAACACAGTACCACTGTATAATGCCCTATCAGATCCATAGGCTATTACACCTATTACCAATGACTGTATGGTAACTACAGTGCTAAAAACAAACAAATGTTTCCCTCAATCTGAGAATAAAAATAGCTAAAAAAAATGCAGACAGTAAGGGAGCAAAAGGACAAAAGGGAACACAAGCACAAATCCTCTCCATGTGTAAGTACAATACCGGTTATTCTAAAGAGGCAGGAGTGGAATTAATTGATGTCCCTCTTTACAGTTTATCGTTTTTCTCTATATGGGGGAGCACACTGATCTGCCACTGCAGGGATTTATTGACACACACACACACACACACACACACACACACACACACACACACACACACACACACACACACACACACACACACACACACACACACACACACACACACACACACACACTACTGTACCTGTGGCAGGGCGATGGACAACTGTCTCGAGAGGGAGTCCTTCTCATGGCCTAGCTCTCTGAGGCGTAACTGGGCCGTCCCAAGGCTGTCCTGGGTCTCCTTCAGGCTCTCCAGCAGCCTCTCCCTCTCGGTCAGCATGTTGACCATCAGGGACTCCAGGTTCCCTGTGCTGCCTCCCTCGTCACCCCGACCCCTTGATTCTCCTCGGCCACCGTAGCCCCCTCCCCCTATGGCCCCACCAGGGCCCCCAGCCCCGACCCCAGGAGAGGAAGGGCCTCCACCGCGCCCGTCCTCCGAAATGGTGGGCATCACTTCGCACATCATCATGAGACTGGAGTGTGTGTGGCGGGTTCTGAGAGAAAACGTCTATGTTGGGAGTTTGTGTTTACCCAAAATCTATGTGTGCAGCCCTGTGTGCAGGTGGGTCAAGGTGTGTGTACGTGTGATTCGTTGACAGAACGTCTGTTACTTGAACGAGATCTTCTGTTTGAGTCTGTTTTGAAAATCTGTTCCAAAGTATTCTCACGCATAATAGAGAGATATATGTGATCATATACAACTGTAAGCAAGATTTGAAATTATTATGTTTCAGTCAAACGTTATATCTGTTTGGTCTTTTAGCGGTCAGTTCCGGCCCCCTGACCATCCACTCAAGAAAAAATCAGCCCGCGGTTGAATCTAGTTGATAATCCCTGATCTATGTGCTCCTGAATGACCGAAGGAGGAAGTATCTATGGGAAACTGGGCTGTGGTGGGAGTCTAGCATTGGCTGTGGAAGGTCCCACCTTCTGACTGGATCCACTGGTTGGGTCTTCACAGCACCTGGAGTGATAGCTGAAAGAAATAAAGATAGACAAAGCGTCACATTAGGCCCACCTCAGTTAATGCACTCCATACAACATAGGAAAAGACAAGCTAGGCCAGTACTAAAACTACTGAAAAGACAATTCCACAGCATTAACCTGTACTGTAACTTGATGTACTGTAAGTGTAGTAATCTCAAGCACCTCTCAAACATGGACAGATAATGATACGAAATATGTAATGAAATGTAGGTGCGGGACCTGGGTCGTGTTCAGCAGGGCACGTGTTTGCAAATGTTTTACACTGGAAAACAAAACAATCTGTGTTCTTATTGGCAGTACCTCCCCATTTCTAAATGTTTTCTCCCTACTGAACATGACCCAGATATTGACCACATCTAGTGTGATATACATCTAGTTTGATATACGTGTGCAAGCTTTTTTTCTTGCAGCCCAGCACTAATACACCTGATTCAGCTAATCAAGTTTTGAAGAAATTGATTCAATCCTGGTCCTGGGGAGACACAGAACGTGCAGGCTTTTGAGATCACACAGACCTATGTAACCTAATCTAAATGCTGGAAGACATGCCCAGTTCCAGACCCTCACCTCTCCAGACTGGGGAGCAGACCGGCACATAGAGGTTCCGTAGACTTTTCGAGAGAGACTACTAGTCAACAAAGGGCTGTCCGGGAAGACTACAACTCCCAGCCTGTGTCCCAATACTTTACAAACCCTTCCTTCCCTTATATTTATCTAATGATCACAGATCAATAAGGCGACTGGTTGAGGTTTCAAGCTTATTTCCCACACCTGTCCAGTTTAGGTTTGTGAACAGAGAGGATAGGCCTAAAATAGCGATCTAAGGAAAGATCAGTGATTTTCTTCAAGCCTGGTCCTGGGCACCCACAGGGTGTGCAGGCATTTGTCCCTGCCCCTTGTTAACACATTCTTGATTTAATAAATCGGGGTCTGGAAACTGGTGTGTTAGTGCTGTAATAGAGCAAAAGCCTGCACACCCTGTGAGTCCCCAGTCAGGACCAGTAAGTAATAACACTGGTCTAGGACCATTGTTACATGTTATTACATGATGTGGTGGCTGTAGATAGGGCAAGTCAGGCCATCAGAACCATGAGTCAGTCTGGGTAACCACTAAAGCATTCCCTCCATGACCTGACAGGAAGAGGATGTCTGGCAAACTGTAACCCACCCAGCACCTACTGCACCTGGGTTACTCCTGCTGCTATATCAGCATCTTCCATCTCATCCAGGAGTGCTAAGGAGGACCACCAAGGCTGTCTCTCATGCCATCCTTCTACTGGTACGGGCAGTGGTCTCCAACCCTGGTCCTGAAGAGCTAGGTGTGCAGGCTTTTGTTCCAGCCAAGCACTGACACACCTGATTCAGCTCTGAGGTAGGGGTACTTAGTGATGGCCAGTGCACTGCCTGTACAGAGGACTAGAGAGACAGAGGACTAGAGACATGGATATTTACAGAAACACATGCATAAGCAATACAGAACACTGCCATATAATCAAAGCACAAACAGACTGGACAACCAGGCAATGTGACCCTTTAGCCCCTGCACTTCAGGACAAGTACTAGATGTAGCCCAAGCCTTTCCACAAAATATAATACCAATAGTAATGTAGTAGTATTTTCATTATCTTTGTGGGGTAGGCTATTCAAACACGTTAATGACAATACAAACAGTTGACACAAGGATACAAATTTGACAAACCTCTCAAGACAAACAAATTATTATAGAGTCAAAGATGATTGGGCTTGTGATACCAATTCCATCATTTTTCATGGCAAGAATAGGACTATAGGGGCAGCTGATTTTAAGCATACTCAGCTCATGAAAGCTAGTTGGTCATCTAGCACCATATCTTGTTTGCACCTGACACACTGACTAATATGCAATATCGACTAATACTGCATCATTGAACAGCTACAAAATGATCTCTGTATACTATTTAGCATCATACTTGCCATCACCCTCATCATCTCTGTCAACACCCCATCGCTCTCACATTCCTAACATGGTTGTGGTTGTTCTTTCCAGCCTAGAGTAGTAGGCTATCTCATGGTTGCTCTCTAAATGGCCAATCAATCTTGTACAGTATTAGGTTACTAAAATAGCAGCCTTCCACGAATGGGGGACTAATAAGGAAAATATGAAATGTTTGAGAGAGTGAGAGAGAGAGAGACAGAGAGAGAGAGCGAGAGAGAGAGAGAGAGAGAGAGAGAGAGAGAGAGAGAGAGAGAGATTGATTGATGAAGAAGGAAGGAGCAAGGTAGCCTACACAACGCTGTTTACCAGACATTGGGGCGCAGAGGGGAGTGTGACTCAAGCCTTTCACTATTACTGACATTGGAAGAAAGTTGGGCATGATCTGTTCAACATAACTGTTGTCTTATATAGGCTACTCAGCATTTACGCACACATTCAATTATATATTTGACATTTTTACACATTAATGATGACTGATACGGCGGCGGTTTGTCCTGTGCCACATTATTCACAATAGCAAACACAACTAGCCTATTTCCATCCATCTCATATCACGACACGCATAGTTGAAATCAATAACTGATTGTCAGGCAGCTCTGCAGAGTGAGACAGACTCAAAGGAGTGAAAGCCAATCAAACATGCCTTTAATCGCAACCCCAACAGTGTTCCAGTGCTGGAAATGAGGCGTTTGGAGTTTGACAGCTATAGGCTACTTCAATGTTTTAATGTATGGAAAGAAAAATATAATTTGATAAAACACACACACAGCCCCACACAACTACAGACATTCCTGAATGTTCATAACAACATCCACAGTTTGCAGGAAGATATCTCATTTAATGGAGAACAGCACGTCAGAAATACACTGAACGGGATCCAAAATACATGTCCCACATTTTGGATACAATTTACTCCAGAGACAAACGAGAGAAAAGCACTAAAATAATGGTTATTCTTGGAAATCGTTGCTTAATAACGGTAGCTTATATGCTACAGTGTATTAGTTTATTATAGGCTTATAAGAACTTGGCAATGCATAGGCTACATATACCGTTATTTGTAGGCTACATTCTATCTCTCTCTCTCTCTCTCTCGTGAGCGCCCTAAATACATCGAGGTGTGTGTCGCTAACGCACCTGTAGGTTAACTACAGTACAGGTGCGTCGTTTACTTTTTTGCTTTGTTTATTGTATTTATTTACCTTCCTCCCATATTCCCCTCCCTTCCTGACAACACAATAAACATAAGCTAACTGGTTTTCGGCTACACACAAACGCGCACATTTTCACAGACTCTTCTCGTTTCATGCCATAAGAAAATGGCTTGCGAGGGGCGGTGGAAGTTACATCCTTACCACAGTCATCGCGCGATGCTCATATTGTCCAAATATGAGGTTAAATATTTTTCGGACACATCTCAGCGGATTATGACTCGGTGCTTGTGCTGCTTTCAAATACCCAGATATATGGTTCCCCCTGTCTCTCTCCTTTGCACATGTAAACGGCATAAGGGAGCGGGGAGCGGCGCCACAGCACCTTACCATAGCCTCCCCCTCTGTCGGCTTGGAAGGTAATGGGTCTTAAAGAAACATCCGTTTGCGCAAGGCACACGTTGAATACAAACGTATTTCATTTTTGAAGATAGCAAGAAATATTATACAAAGTGGTACCAGCAGATGTGTTGTAACACGTTTTGCTTCATTCTATTTTTGACACAAGCTACTGATATTGTTGCAGTGAACAGACTTGTTTTTTAATTTTTTTATTTCACCTTTATTTAACCTCTTCATCCAGGCCATCATACAACCGCAGTTATTTAAGGGTTGTAATGCGGTCTTCCCCGTCCATCCCAATTACACTAGGGAGGGAAACAGTGCCTTTAAATGTTTGGAGTTCGCACCACCTTGCTGCCTCTAGGGTGTCCCTTACAAGAACATCTGCTTCCTTGAAGAAAAAGGAAGAATAAATATTAAGAGTAGTGCCTCATTGGGTGGTCAAGTCAAATTACACCCCACTTTCACAATACCACCATGCAAACAAAAGCCACTATTACTAAAAGGGTTTTCAGTGATATCTAGAACTACTCAACAAGTCATCACAACTATTATATCTTGCCATGCATCAAGCCTTCAGCATTACACACAGTAGACTACATACCCAGTCCACAGCACCCAGTTCGCCGTGCATTTTGCTTTCAGTATCGTCTAGAAAGAAAAGATTGTGGTGTTTAAGTAATGTAAGGGAACCTCTAGGGATGTGTGTACAAGAATGCACCTTACTTTAGCTAATAGTCTATACAGTACCTGACTTCTTGGGGGGGACGTCTTCTACATCATCCCAAAAATATATTGGAGGGGGGGGTTAAGTCTTTAAACATTGGTTTAAGTCCTACCTGTAGTGCGTTTTGTTTTCGCTTCCTTTTTCGATCTTTCAACCTCTCTTCTTCAAACCTTAGTGAGTGAACATATATTCAGGTCAGTCTGGCTACAGCGAAACAAGTGATTTTAAGTTTTTATAATGTTCAAGACTTACGGCATGGGAAAGTTCTGCAGGAGAACTAGACACCACCGTCGCCTAATTTGATGCATGTTTTCCTTTGAAATAGAAAATCACACAATCGGATGAGTATCCCAAAAAACATTATATCCACCAGTGATGAGAATTTCATAATTTATACATACCTCAGTGAAATCACACTGTGCTTCAATTGCAATGTACAGAGCGTACTGTAAGTTAAGAAAGAGTATGTTATGTTTGATAGTTATGACAACAACAATCATGATAATAGTAAATCATCATAATAATACCCCCCCCAGNCCCCCCCCCCCCCCAAGAAGTCACAGCATGTCACATCAGCATCCAGCTCTGCAGGAGTTTGATGTATGAATTGTGTATGTAGTGTAAAAACTGTAGGAAATAGGTCTCAAAAAGTGTCAAGAAAAAGTATAAGCAATAACAATAGTGTGCTTTGCATGCTGCAAGCACAGAAATATAACAGAAAATAGGACTAACATAATATACTGAATAGCCAGCATCTTCCCATCAAAACAAACACCCCACAGTTGTTTGAGAAACCTAGCTTTGGTAGGCCCTGTAGTGTGAACAAGGTACCATTTTCAATAAACTAATGACAATCAAATGGTACAGTTCAGTGGAATAATTTAAAGGAATATCTAACCTGAACATCATCCACACCAAAAGTCCGCCAAGGTCCAGGGGAAAAGCAATGTTTCTGTGAACACTGTGTATGTGAAAGTAAAGAAAAAGTACAATTCAACAGCTTTTTATACTCCAGCATGCATAACAGTTTTGAACACAGTTGGAACTGAATTAGCCCAAGTATTTTTCACAACATGTATGGGTGTTGCTGGACCAGAAAATGTTTTTTCGATTGCAAACACACCATTTCTCACATCAATGCACTCACATGCCAAAAATCGTTCCTTGGACACTGTTTCAAAGCAATGTGTTTGCTTTCTTTGTAAATGTGTTTTGAAGTTCTTCTCATTTAACTTCAGTTTGCAGTGGGGACAAGTTACAATGACTTTTCTTGACATTTGCCTTGTATGTTGGGACCAGGTGATTTCATTATTGTATATACTATGTGTAGGCTCGCTATGTGTAACTAAGGGAATGGCATCAACGAAACACATTTAGAGCCAGCCAAACACAACAAGGCATACATTGAAGAAATACAGAAAATCAACGATCAAATCGATTACATAACTGTACATGTAAACCTAGGCTTACTGCTCAAGTAGGCAAATTCGTCCAAATAAGATTCCCTCATTGTAAGCAATTAGATAGCTCACGTGCAAATGGGTGCTAATTAACGCTACGCTAACTTCGGTGCGGTAGTTGGTCATATAAAAAATATATCACTGCACTGGTATAACATGAATATTACAAAGTACACAATGAAAGATTCCCTTTCATTGACGTTGATACTTTAGACGTTTACCTCAACTTGGGTGACCTTGAAGGAGACGGGAAGAGTTCGGATTAAACGAGTTTGACTCCGCCCACATTGAGCCCGGCCTGACGTTTGACTCCGCCCACATTGAGCCCGGCCTGACGTTTGACTCCGCCCACATTGAGCCCGGCCTGACGTTTGACTCCGCCCACATTGAGCCCAGGTCCTGAACTGCACACTGCAGTCAGGAGCTTCTCTGAGAGACAACTAGCCCATGTTGACAGACAGACACACTTAACCATCATACATGGACCACACCATGCATAACGCACACTGTAAGATGTTTCCGCAATTTCAAAAGTAAAACACTGCAGAATGCACAGTAAAACACTGTAATACTGTGTTCTACAGCAAACACGTAAAATGACCTTAAATGTGTTTCATAGAATTAATTATGGTGCATTGAGGAAAATGTTGTGGGCGGGAAAAGTATCTTGCTCATTAACATATTTTGAGATGTGCCTTGTAAGAGTCTATATTTGTTGCACCCGTGAGTGAGAATGCTGTACCCCCACAAAATACAGTAAAAATACAGTAATACAATCTCAAAATCTACAGCAATTTACTGGCCAATTGCTGCAATTAAGAATACAGTACCATAATATATTTTTAGAGCAGCAAAAACCTTTTGAACACTAGTGGGTGCATGATATTGTTGTTTCTGACACAATAACATTTTTTGAGGGGTGTCTTGTAAGAGGCTATATTTGTTGCACCTGTTAGTGAGAACGCTGTATATGAATTTAACTGATATGTGGTAGTGGTTCCCTAACAATTACAGCTTAGTGATGAGCTTTGAGGGCACTATGGTGTTGAGCGCTGAGCTGTAGTCAATGAATAGCATTCTCACGTAGGTGTTCCTTTTGTCCAGGTGTGAAAGGGCAGCGTGAAGTGCAATAGAGATTGCATCATCTGTGGATCTGTTGGGGCGGTATACAAATTGGAGTAGGTCTAGGGTTTCTGGGATAATTGTGTTGATGTGAGCCATGACCAGCCTTTCAATGCACTTCATGGATTCAGACATGAGTGGTACGGTCGGTAGTCATTTAGGCAGGTTACCTTAGTGTTCTTGGGCACAGGGACTATGGTGGTCTGCTTGAAACATGTTGGTATTACAGACTCAGTCAGGGACTGTTTGAAAATCTCAGTGAAGACACTTGCCAGTTGGTCAGCGCATGCTCGGAGTACACGTCCTGCTAATCCATCTGGCCCTGCGGCCTTGTGAATGTTGACCTGTTTAAAGGTCTTACTCACATTGGCCACGAAGAGCGTGATCATACAGTCATCCGGAACAGCTGGTGCTCTCATGCATGTTTCAGTGTTACTTGCCTCGAAGCGAGCATATAAGTAATTTAGCTTGTCTGGTAGGTTTGTGTCATTGGGCAGCTTGCGGCTGTGCTTCCCTTTGTAGTCTGTAATAGTTTGCAAGCCCTTCCACATCCGACGAGGATCGAAGCTGGTGTAGTACGATTCAATCTTAGTCCTGTATTGATGCTTTGCCTGTTTGATGGTTCGTTGGATGGTATAGCGTGATTTCTTATAAGCGTCCGGGTTAGAGTCCCGCTCCTTTATCTCAGTGCGGATGTTGCCTGTAATCCATGGCTTCTGGTTGGTGTATGTACGTACGGTCAATGTGGGGACGACATCATTGATGCACTTATTGATGAAGCCAGTGACTGATGTGGTGTACTCCTCATAGAAAATCTATGATATTGTGTTTGTGTGTGTTTGGTTTTGCTATCCTTGTGGGGACCATAAGTCCATATTTGATTGTGTATTTCACTTTTGTTGTCTATTTTACTTGATTTGGCAATGTAAACATATGTTTCCCATGCCAATAAAGCCCTTTGAATTGAATTGAATTGAATTGAGAGAGAGAAAGAGAGCGGTTTGGGTGCAACTACAACGAGAATCATAGAGCCATGTGTCTCTGTTTCCCTCTGTTGACTGTCAGAGATATTGCAACTTGCCCTAATTGTAAGGAATCAGATGAGAATCAAAACATTTGAATTTGGCTTTGATTGAAAGAAAACATCATTTTTTAAAAATCTGTCAGTTATTTGTATTCCATCAAGTGATTTACGTTTTAACAAGGTGCAAATTGTAGAGATGGTAATTAATTCGACAATTTTTTGTTGGATCTGGTGTGGACAATCTAGAACTAGACTGAGATATGACAGAGATACAGGGGAAATAAGTGTATAAGAAAGAGGAATTGATAACATGAAAACCTGACAAGGACAATATTGTACAGTGTAACACCATCAGAAGGGACGTTTGCTAGAGTTATACCATACCGGACCGGTGTTTCCTCAACTCTGGAAATCGATGATACATTGGTGGTTAATGTACATGATCATCATAGGCATAGTCAAAAACTCCATATCAAAAACTCTGATGTCTCTTTCTGTGTTCTGTCACCATGGATATCAGACTGTCTGTTTCCTCTTCTGTTCAATGGATATACTGATGCCCTGGAGTACATACTGTACGTAAACAGAGATCATGGATGCAACAGAGATGTTTACTGTGTCATTGTTGAGGATTCAAAGTGATATTATCAGTATGGTTGCATCCTGATTCTCTACCCTGTGCGCTTGCACACTACCTGTCATGGATTTGAAACATTGCATTGGTGTAAGCATTGGCTGGAGTTTACACGATTGCTAAATCAATGATAAGAACTGTACACTTCGAGAAAAGGGTAGAGAATCAGAATGCAACCTACTGTGTCTCTCAATACTCACCTCGTAGTTCAGATCTATCCACACATGCCCCTGGTCTCTTCCCTGATTGGTGTCTTGGAGCTCCTGAGGTAAAGGGGGGCAGGCCGAAGGCTCTGATTCCACCCCCTAACAAAATCATACCCATCATTAACCAATCAAAGCTAATCGTTCAGTTCATTACACCAAACAGGACCTTGATAAGAACATTGTCTTACACGCCCTTTCCAATTTCCCTTTGGATATATGATAGCGTGCAGGGACCCCACTCTGAATTGTTATTCCACAGCACTATGGTAACCAACTAGGTCACTGGTATTGTAGTATGGTAGTCGTACCATTGGCAATCCATTCGGCATCCTCTCTGTTGAAGATCCAGGTGTCCCCGGGTGGGAGGATGACTTCTGGAAAACTCATTTGGGAACTTAGTAAAGACACAGAGGTGAAGAGAATAAGTTGCTACTGTATACTGTATCTCTATATACAGTACTAGTTAAAAGTTTCGACACACCTAGTCATTCACGGGTTTTTCTTTATTTTTACTATTTTCTACATTGTAGAGTAATAGTGAAGACAACAAAACTATGAAATAACACATATGGAATCATGTAGTAACCAAAAAAAGTGTTAAACAAATCTAAATATATTTTATATTTTTGAATCTTCAAAGTAGCCACCCTTTTCCTTGATGACAGCTTTGCACACTCTTGGAATTCTCTAAACCAGCTTCATGAGGTAGTCACCTGGAATGCATTTCAATTAACAGGTGTGCCTTGTTAAAAGTTCATTTGTGGAATTTCTTTCCTTCTTGTGTTTGAGCCAATCAATTGTGTTGTGACAAGGTAGGGGTGGTATACAGAGATAGCCCTATTTGGTAAAATACCAAGTCCATATTATGGCTAGAACAGCTCAAATAATCAAAAAGAAACAACAGTCCATCATTACTTTAAGACATGAAGGTCAGTGAATCCGGTACATTTTAAGAACTTTGAAAGTTTCTCCAAGTGCAGTCGCAAAAACCATCAAGCGCTGCAGAGGATGAGTTCATTGTAGCTATGGTAAGTCTGTGTGTAATACATCGTTCTCTTTGATGATCCATAAGACCAGGTAGTTTATTGTTCTCTCATCAGTCTGCAATGTGATTTTGAGATATTCAGAGCTCTCGTTTAGTATGTGAGAGTGTGAGACTCTCATTATATTTATTTTTATAGTTTATAGTGTATTTCATTTACTAACATTTCCACTTTGGCATTATGAGGTATTGTGTGTAGAGAAAAACAAAATATATAATCCATTTTGAATTCAGGTTTTTAACACAACAAATGTGGAGTAAGTTGAGGGGTATGAATACTTTCTGAAGGCACTGTATTTATTTTAAGATAATGAGAATATGGGCCATCATCAAAATTAAACATTTTTGGACAAGTGGGGTTATCGGAAACAATGTGCAAAATGATTTTGAATCTGGATTTATAAAGATATAAGGTAATGCCAAATTTCAGTCTGAATGAAGTATGCTTTCAAGTGATTGAAATGCATCAGACTGGTATTGGAAAGTTCAGGAAAGCAGAAGGAAGATAATCAGGAAATCATTGTGTATGTCATCTTTCTTAGAAAAGAAGATCAATACATTTTCCCCAGTCATTCTGTGCGGATTTGTAACAGTCCCTACTAACGAGTCCTGTGCGACTTCTGAAAGTTGCACAGAGAAACCGAAGAAACGTACTGCATACAGTAACAGTCAAAACTTTTGGACACACCTACTCATTACAGGGTTCTTCTTTATTTTTACTATGTTCTACATTGTAGAATAATAGTGAAGACATCAACACTTTGAAATAACACATTTGAAATAATTTAGTAACCAAAAAAGTGTTAAACAAATTTTAGATTTTTGAGAATTTAGATTTTTCAAAGTAGCCACCCTATTGCTTTGATGACAGCTTTGCACACTCTTGGCATTCACTCAACCAGCGTCATGAAGTAGTCACCTGGAATGCATTTAAATTAACAGGTTTGCCTTGTTAAAAGTTAATTTGTGGAAGTTTCTTCAAGTGCAGTCAGTCGCAAAAACCACTAAAGCGCTATGATGAAACTGGCTCTCATGAGGACCGCCACAGGAAAGGAAGACCCAGAGTTACCTCTGCTGCAGAGGATAAGTTCATTAGAGTTACCAGCCTCAGAAACTGCAGCCCAAATAAATGCTCCACAGAGTTCAAGTAACAGAGACATCTCAACATCAACTGTTCAGAGCAGACCGCGTGAATCAGGCCTTCATGGTCGAATTGCTGCAAAGAAACCACTACTAAAGGACACCAATAAGAAGAAGAGACTTGCTTGGGCCAAGAAACACGAGCAATGGACATTAGACCGGGGAAATCTGTCCTTTGGTCTGAAGAGTCCAAATGTGAGATTTCTGGTTCCAACCGCTGTGTCTTTGTGAGACACGGTGTTGGTGAACGGATTATCTCCGCATGTGTATTTCTCACCGTAAAGCATGGAGGAGGAGGTGTTATGGTGTGGGGGTGCTTTTCTGGTGACACTGTCAGTGATTTATTTAGAACTGACAACACACTCTAAGAGTGTTAAAATAATGTATGTGAGTATAACAGAACTGATATAGCAGGCGAAAACCAGAGGAAAATCCAACCGGATTTGCAGTTTTTTTTGTACATTACCTTTTTCTCCAGGCTGCCTATTCATTTGTATTTTACCTAGGACTGAGACTGCAGTACCTATGGCTTCCACTAGATGTCAACTGTCTCTATACAAAGACTGGAAGTTCTAGGAGTAAGCAGAACGGATAGGAAGAGGAAGTAGTCAGGGGACCACTTTTGTAAACAACATTTGACGCGCGCGAGATTGTGAGCACGCCCCAGTTTATTTTCCTTTCCTATTGTTCACGTTATCGTCTGGTTGAAATATTACAGTAAATATACATAAAAGGATACCTAAGGATACATTAAAAATGATGTTTGATTTGTTTGTAGAAAGTTTATAGGTATAATTTGAACGTGTTCTCTTCACGGTTCAATGGGCGACTCAACAGTGGATTTTATGATCGTAACGCGCCAACCAAACAGAGATTTATGGATATAATACATTACTTTTTTTTGTCTTCGTTGGACACTTGGGAAGCCCTCAGCAGAAGTTCTTTGAAAGGTAGGGGATTTGTTTTAGCTGTGATATGTGTTTTGTGTGACCCGCGCTGGTTTATGAATTTATGCTAATGCATAAATATTAGAGGTGCTATCCTCAAACAATCAAATGTTGTGCTTTCGCCGTAAAGCCTTTTTGAAATCTGACAACGCTCTGATATTGCCAAGAAGCAGAGCTTTTGATGACAATGCAACACTTGTATATTGATGAATGTTTAATAATTAAACTTTTGGATTTTGAATTTGGTGCCTTACATTTCACCGTGTAGTGTCGGGAGTGGCCCGCTAGCGCACTGGTGCTCCCTAAGTAGTTAACCAGCATGGTGATCACAGAATTCTGCTGCAATACGCCATCCCATCTTATTTGCGATTATTGGGACTATCATTTGTTTTCAACAGGACAATTACCCAACATACCTCCAGGCTGTGTAAGGGCTATTTGACTAAGAAGGAAAGTGCTTCATCAGATGACTTGGCCTCCACAATCACCCGACCTCAACCCAATTGAGATGGTTTGGGATGAGTTAGACCACAGAGTGAAGGAAAAGCAGCCAAGAAGTGCTCAGCATATGTGGGAACTGCTTCAAGTCTGTTGGGAAAGCATTCCAGGTGAAGCTGGTTGAGAGAATGCCAAGAGTGTGGAAAACTGTCACTTTGAAGAATCTAAAATATATTTTGATTTGTTTATCACTTTTTTGATTACTCCATGATTCCATATGTGTTATTTCATAGTTTTGATGTCTTCACTATGTAGAAAATAGGACAAATAAAGAAAAGTCCTTGAATGAGTAGGTGTGTCTAATCTTTTGACTGGTACTGTATGTTCCTGAGATTCTTACCTTTCAGGAAAGGGGTCATAATTGCCCCTGTTCCACCCCTGCTAGGAATATATCTTATGTGAAACTGACCATTATGGGTATGGGAAACAATTTATGAGTTGCAGTTACCTAAATTCAATTCAAGAACATTGTTTAAAATAAATGTTGCGAGAGCACAAGATAATCCGGGAAGTGTGATAAAATTGAGGAGTCTATACCTGTGGCATCCCGAAATTACAGACGTGCTTGAGGTGTGAGTGGAACACAGATAGTTCACTCGCCATCCTCTCATACTGGCTCCACGATCTCTCCATTTCCTGTACTGAAAAGTAAACAAATATGTTTCAATAGGGGTTAAGAATTTAAGTTTAGGTTCATAATATGGTCTTCCTGATATGGATATCAAAGTGATTTTTAATTGAACACTAATATATCATACAATCATAAACAATTAGTACAAAAAAAGTAGCAGTGCCATTAGCATTGTTACAACGTTCCTTCTATTACACTGCAGAATGTATCCCTTTTGACAGAGCAAAATGATCATATGTTATGCACCAATGAGACTTGACAAATCCTTGCTCGGATAGTGACCAGTTCTTCCTGGAGCAAAGCCTTCTGAGTGAGCGCTTCTTCCTGTCCTTTGAATCATTGTCTCCTCCACTCATCCAACTGCAGCCTGGTCATCTTCAAGGTGCACTGTACACTGTCCTA
This sequence comes from Hucho hucho, assembly GCA_003317085.1. Taxonomy (NCBI): domain Eukaryota; kingdom Metazoa; phylum Chordata; class Actinopteri; order Salmoniformes; family Salmonidae; genus Hucho; species Hucho hucho. The sequence goes on along the minus strand of QNTS01001145.1, from coordinate 87,907 downwards.
TAAGAGAGGGAGAGATGGGAAGGATGAAACAGTTTTGACAATACACTGTACACCATTGTAAGACGGAAAAGGAAGAAATGTTTTAATTGTAGAAGATTCCGAAGGTAGAAGTTTGCTGTGATACAAAGGCAACCTTTCACCAGATTAAGCCATTGACTGTACAGTAAATAAAGTCAAGGCAATGTTTGTGTGAAGTGTTGAGTGAATAACACTATACACGATTGATGTCTAGTAGAAAATGACAACAATAATCTTTACAAGATTTAACTTCACGCTGACCTATCGCCCAGGTTCAAAGAACACCGAAGCCGATGACCTGTCCCAGCTCTACGATTCGGGACAGGGTCCTGTCCAGAATCCTTTCTTCTCAAGTCGTAGCCCCTGTGGTCTGGGACGTAGATGTGGACATCTGCCAGGCTATGGAGAGGGAGCCCGCACCCACTACCTGTCCTCCTGAGCGCATCTACATTCCCATGGGGATAAGTGATCGGCTGCTGACCTGGGCACACACAGCTGTCGTCGCTGGACATCAAGGTATTTCTCGCATTACCCAATCTATCTCCGAGAAGTGTTGGTGGCCTACCTTGGTGCAGGACATTAGTCGCTACATCAACACATATTCCATATGTGCTCAGACCAAATCACCACAGAACGCTCCAGCAGGGAAACGTCTCAGCATTCCTGGTCTCATCTATCCATTGACTTTGTCACTGATCTCCCCTGCTCTGACAGTTTCACAACCATTTTGGTGGTTATGGATACATTTTCTAAATCCTGTCATTTCATCCCTCTCTCTGGTCTCCCTACTGCTCTCCAGGTCTCTGAGATACTATTCCAGCATTTCTTCTGGCATTATGGCCTTCCGGAGGACATAATCTCTGACCGTAGCCCCCAATTCACATCACGGGTATGGAGAGCCTTTATGGAGAAGCTCGGGGTCACGGTCAGCCTCACTTCCGTGTATAGGCCTCAGTCTAACAGGCAGGTGGAAAGGCCAGCATCCTGGAGTCGCCTCTTCACTGTTGATGTTGAGACTGGTGTTTTGCGGCTACAATTTAAGGAAGCTGCCAGTTGAGGACTTGTGAGGCGTCTGTTTCTCATACTGGACACTATAATGTACTTGTCCTCTTGCTCAGTTGTGCACCGGGGCCTCCCACTCTTCTTTCTATTCTGATTAGAGCCAGTTTGCACTGTTCTGTGAAGGGAGTAGTACACAGCGTTGTACGAGATCTTCAGTTTCTTGTCAATTTCTCACATGGAATAGCCTTCATTTCTCAGAACAAGAACAAACTGACGAGTTTCAGAAGAAAGATCCTTTTCTGGACATTTTGAGCCTGTAATCGAACCCACAAATGCTGTTGCTCCAGATAGTCAACTAGTCTAAAGGTCAGATTTATTCCATCTTTATCAGCACAACAGTTTTTAGCTGTGCTAACATAATTGCAAAAGGTTTTTCTAATGATCAATTATCCTTTTAAAATTATAAACTTGGATTAGCTAACACAACGTGCCATTGGAACACAGGAGTGATGGTTGCTGATAATGAGCCTCTGTACGGCCTACAGTATGTAGATATTCCATAAAAAATCTGCCATTTCCAGCTACAATAGTCATTTACAACATTAACTATGTCTACACTGTATTTCTGATCAATTTGATGTTATTTTAATAGATAAAAAAAGTTGCTTTTCTTTAAAAAACAAGGACATTTCTAAGTGACCACAAACATTTTAACGATAGTGTATATACAATGCATTCGGAAAGTATTTACACCCCTTCACTTTTTCCACATTTTGTTACATTGCAGCCTTATTCTAAAATGGATTAAATATTTTTTTTTCTCTCATCAATCTACATACAAAACCCTATAATGGCAAAGCAAATATTAACAATAAACTGAAAAATCACATTTACATATGTATTCAGACCCTTTACTCAGTACTTTGTTGAAGCACCATTGGCAGCGATTACAGCCTTGGGTCTTCTTGGGTATAGCGCTACGATCTTGGCACACCTGTATTTGGGGAGTTTCTCCCATTCTTCTCTTCAGATCCTCTTGGGGAGCGTAGCTACACAGCTATTTTCAGGTCTCTCCAGAGATGTTCGATCGGGTTCAAATCCAGGCTCTGGCTGGGCTACTGAAGGACATTCAGAGACTTGCCCTGAAGTCACTCCTATGTTGTCTTGGCTGTGTGCTTAGGGTCGTTTTCGTTTTGGAACGTGAACCTTTCCCACAGACAGGTCCTGAGCACTCTTGAGCAGGCTTTCATCAAGGATCTCTCTGTACTTTGCTCTGTTTATCTTTCCCTTGATCCTGACTAGTCTCCCAGTCCCTGCCTCTGAAAAACATCCCTACAGCATGATGCTGTCACCCCCATGCATCACCATAGGGATGTTATTGGCCAGGTGATGTGCGGTGCCTGGTTTCCTCCAGACATGACGCTTGGCATTCAGGCCAATGAGTTCAATCTTGGTTTCATCAGACCAGAGAATCTTGTTTCTCATGAGCTGAGAGTCCTTTAGGTGTCTTTTGGCAAACTCCAATCGGGCTGTCATGTGCCTTTTACTGAGGAGTGGCTTCCGTCTGGCCACTCTACCATAAAGGCCTGATTGGTGGAGTGCTGCAGAGATGGCTGTCCTTCTGGAAGGTTCTCCCATCTCCACAGAGGAAGTCTGGAGCGTTGTCAGAGAGACCATTGGTTTTTGGTCACTTTCCTGACCAAGGCCTTTCTTCCCCGATTGCTCAGTTTGGCCCGTCGGCCAGCTCTAGGAAGAGTCTTGGTGGTTCAGAACTTCTTCCTTTTAAGAATGATGGAGGCCACTGTGTTCTTGGGGACCTTCAATGCTGCATAAATGTTTTGGTCCCCTTCCCCAGATCTGTGCCTCGACACAATCCTGTCTTGGATCTCTACGGACAATTCCTTGGACCTCATGGCTTGGTGTTTGCTCTGGCATCCACTGTCAACTGTGGGACCTTATATAAACAGGTGTGTACCTTTCCAAATCATGTCCAATCAATTGAATTTACCACAGGTGGACTCCAATCAAGTTGCAGAAACACCTCAAGGATAATCATTGGAAACAGGATGCACCTAAGCTCAATTTCGAGTCTCATAACAGGGTCTTAATTCTTATGTAAATTAGGTATTTCTGTTTTTTATTCTTAAAAACTTTTTCAGTATCGGTGGGTCGCCCACTGAACAGTTGAGCTAACATAGGCTAATGCGATTAGCATGAGGTTGTAAGTACTGTAACAAGAACATTTCCCAGGACATAGACATATCTGATACTGGCAGAAAGCTTACATTCTTGTTAATTAATCTAACTGCACTTTCCAATTTACAGTAGCTATTACAGTGAAAGAATACCATGCTATTGTTTGAGGAGAGTACACAGTTTTGAACTTGAAAAGTTATTTATAAACAAATTAGGCACATTTGGGTAGTCTTGATACAAAATTTTTAACAGAAATAAAATGGTTCATTGGATCAGTCAAATGTGTTGCACATACAGTGCTGCCATCTAGAAGGCCAAAATCTAAATTGCACCTTGGCTGGAATAATACATTATGGCCTTTCTCTTGCATTTTATTATCTTTTACCAGATCTAATGTGTTATATTCTCCTACATTCCTTTCACATTTACACAAACTCAAAGTGTTTCCTTTCAAATGCTACCAAGAATATGGGGCGGCAGGTAGCCTAGTGGTTAGAGCATTGGGCAAGCAACCGAAAGGTTGCTGGATCGAGCTGACAAGGCAAAAATATGTTGTTCTACCACTGAACAAGGCAGTTAACCCACTGTTCCTAAGCCGTCATTGTAAATAAGAATTTGTTCTTAACTGACTTGCCTAGTTAAATAAAAATATGCATATCCTTGCTTCAGGGCCTGAGCTACAGGCAGTTAGATTTAGGTATGTCATTTTAGGCAAAAACATTTTTTAAAGGGGTGGATCCTTAGGTTATAAAAAAATGTGAAAACATTTCTAAAACCCTGTAATGTAACAAAATGTGGAAAAAGTCAAGGGGTCTGAATACTTTCTGAATTCACTGGATATATATATATATATATATGACTGTGCAAAAGTTGTGAAAAAATGCTGTAAAGTAAGAATGCTTTCAAAATAGATAGGTTAATATAATATATTTATCAATTAACTAAATGCAGTGAGTGAACAGAAGAGGAATCTAAATCAAATCCATATTTGGTGTGACCACCCTTTGCCTTCAAAACAGCATCAATTCTTGCAGCTACACTTGCACAAAGTCAGAGATTTTGTAGGCATATAGTCAAGTGTATGATTAAACAATTATACCAAACAGGTGCTAATGATCATCAATTCAATATGTAGGTTGAAACACAATCATTAACTGAAACAGAAACAGCTGTGTAGGAGGAATAAAACTGGGTGAGGAACAGCCAAACTCAGCTAACAAGGTGAGGTTGCTGAAGACAGTTTACTGTCAAAAGTCATACACCATGGCAAGACTGAGCACAGTAACAAGACACAAGGTGCATCAGCAAGGTCTCTCCCAGGCAGAAATTTCAAGGCAGACGGGTTTCCAGATGTGCTGTCGAAGCTCTTTTGAAGAAGCACAAAGAAACAGGCAACGTTGAGGACCGTAGACCCAGTGGTCGGCCAAGGAAACTTACTGCAGCAGATGAGACACATCATGCTTACTTCCCTTCGCAATCGGAAGATGTCCAGCAGCGCCATCAGCTCAGAATTGGCAGAAAACAGTGGGACCCTGGTACACCCATCTACTGTCCGGAGAAGTCTGGTCAGAAGTGGCCTTCATGGAAGACTTGCGGCCAAAAAGCCATACCTCCAACGTGGAAACAAGGCCAACTATGCACGAAAACATAGGAACTGGGGTGCAGAAAAATGGTAGCAGGTGCTCTAGACTGATGAGTCAAATATTTGACTCTAGCAGAAGGCAGTTTGTTCGCCGAATGGATGAAGAGCGGTACACGAATGAGTGTCTGCAGGCAACAGTGAAGCATGGTGGAGGTTACTTGCAAGTTTGGGGCTGCATTTCTGCATATGGAGTTGGGGATTTGGTCAGAATTAGTGGTCTCCTCAATGCTGAGAAGTACAGGCAGATACTTATCCATCATGCAATACCATCAGGGAGGCATCTGATTGGCCCCAAATGTATTCTGCAGCATGACAACAACCCCAAACATACAGTGAAAGTCATTAAGAACTATCTTCAGCGTAAAGAAGAACAAGGAGTCCTGGAAGTGATGGTATGGCCCCCACAGAGCCCTAATCGCAACATCATTGAGTCTGTCTGGGATTACATGAGGAGAGAGAAGCACCTGAGGTTGCATAAATCCACAGAAGATCTGTGGTTAGTTCTCCAAGATGTTTGGGCCAACCTACCTGCCGAGTTCCTTCAAACTGTGTGCAAGTGTACCGAGATGAATTGATGCTGTTTTGAAGGCAAAGGGTGGTCACAACAAATAATTATTTGTTGTAGATTTTTCTTCTGTTCACTCACTTTGCATTTTGTTAATTGATAAATATAATATATTAACATGTCTATTTTTGAAAGCATTCTTACTTTACAGCATTTTTTCACACCTGCCTAAAACTTTTGCACTAGTGTGTCTGTGTGTGTGTGTGTATATATTATATTTAGTAACTTGTTCCACATTTTGTTCTTACAGCTTGAACTCGAAATGCATAAAACATATTTATATCTTAACAATACTCCCTAATGACATAATGAAAACGTGTTTTTAGACATTTTTACAAATTTATTGAAAATGAAAAACAGATATCTAATTTTACATACAATAAGTTTTCACATCCCTGAGTCAATCCATGTTAGAATCACCTTTGGCAGCAATTACAGCTGTGAGTCTGTCTGGGTAAGTCTGTAAGAGCTTTACAAACCTGGATTGTACAATATTTGCATTATTCTTTAAAAAATTCTTCAAGCTCTGTCAAGTTGGTTATTGATCGTTGCTAGACAGCAATAGATTTTCAATATGATTTTAGTCAAAACTGTACCTAGGCCACTCAGCAACATTCAATGTCGTCTTGGTAAGCAACTGAAGTGTATATTTGGCCATGTGTTTTAGGTTAATGTCCTGCTGAAACGTGAATTTGTTTCCCAGTGTCTGTTGGAAAGCAGACTGAACCATGTTTTCTAGGATTTTTACTGTGCTTAGCTCTTTCTGTTTATTTTTAACCTAAACTCCCTAGTACTTGCCGATGACAAGTATACCCATAATAAACTCAGCAAAAAAAGAAACGTCCTCTGCGTCAACTGTGTTTATTTTCAGCAAACTTAACGTGTAAATATTTGTATGAACATAACAAGATTCAACAACTGAGACATAAACTGAACAAGTTCCACAGACATGTGGCTAACAGAAATTGAATAATGTGTCCCTGAACAAAGGGGGGGTCAAAATCAAAAGTAACAGTCAGTATCTGGTGTGGCTACCAGCTGCATTAAGTAGTGCAGTGCATCTCCTCCTCATGGACTGCACCAGATTTGCCAGTTCTTGCTGTGAGATGTAACCCCATTCTTCCACCAAGGCACTTGCAAGTTCCCAGACATTTCTGGGGGGAATGGCCCTAGCCCTCACCCTCCAATCCAACAGGTCCCGGACGTGCTCAATGGGTTTGAGATCCGGGATCTTCGCTGGCCATGGCAGGGAGGAGGATGTCTTCCCTGTAACGCACAACGTTGAGATTGCCTGCAAAGACAACAAGCTCAGTCATGTTGTGACCCACCGCCCCAGACCATGAGGGACTCTCCACCTCCAAATCGATCCCGCTCCAGAGTACAGGCTCATTCCTTCGACAATAAACGCAAATCCAACTCTCACCCCTGGTGAGACAAAATCGTGACTCATCAGTGAAGAGCACTTTTTGCCAATCCTGTCTGGTCCAGCGATGGTGGGTTTGTTCCCATAGGCGACGTTGTTGCCGGTGATGTCTGATGAGGACCTGCCTTACAACAGGCCTACAAACCCTCAGTCCAGCCTCTCTCAGCCTATTGTGGACAGTCTGAGCACTGATGGAGGGATTGTGCGTTCCTGGTGTAACTCGGGCAGTTGTTGCCATCCTTTACCTGTCCCGCAGGTGTGATGTTCGGATGTACCGATCCTGTGCAGGTGTTGTTACGTGCAGGTGTTGTTACATTGTTACACGATCAGCAGTCCGTCCTGTCTCCCTGTAGCACTGTCTTAGGCGTCTCACAGTACGGACATTGCAATTTATTGCCCTGGCCACATCTGCAGTCCTCATGCCTCCTTGCAGCATGCCTATGGCACGTTCACGCAGATGAGCAGGTACCCTGGGCATCTTTCTTTTGGTGTTTTTCAGAGTCAGTAGAAAGGCCTCTTTAGTGTCCTAAGTTTTCATAACTGTGACCTTAATTGCCTACCATCTGTAAGCTGTTGGTGTCTTAACAACCGTTCCACAGGTGCATGTTCATTAATTGTTTATGGTTCATTGAACAAGCATGGGAAACAGTGTTTAAACCTTTTACAATGATCTGTGAAGTTATTTGGATTTTTACAAATTATCTTTGAAAGACAGTCCTGAAAAAGGGACGTTTATTTTTTTGCTGAGTTTATATGATGCAACCACCACCTTGCTTGGAAATATGAGGAGCGGTACTCAGTGATGTGTTTGTTGTGTTGGATTTGACCCAAACTTAACGCTTTGTATTCAGGACATAATTTATTTGCCAAGTTTTTTGCAGTTTTACTTTAGTGCCTTTTGCAACCAGGATGCATGTTTTGGAATATGTTTTATTCTGTAAAGGCTTTTCAGTCAATTAGGTTAGTATTGTGGAGTAACTACAATGTTGTTGATCCATCCTCAGTTTTCTCCTATCACAGCCATTAAACTATGTAACTGTTTTAAAGTCACCATGAGTGAAATCCCTAAGTGGTTTCCTTCCTCTCCAGCAACTGAGTTAGGAAAGATGCCTGTATCTTGGTAGTAAACCTTCACCATACTGAAAGGGATATTCAATGTCTGCTTTTTTTTACCCAGTTACCAACAGGTGCCCTTATTTGCGACGCATTGGAAAACCTCTCTTTGTGGTTGAATCTGTGTTTGAAATTCACTGCTCGACTGAGAGACCTTACAATTATATGTATGTGAGGGGTACAGCGATTAGGTCATTGAAAAGTAATGTTAAACACTATTATTGCACACAGAGTGAGTCCATGAAACGTATTATGTGACATGTTTAGCACATTTTTACTCCTGAACTTGCCATAACAAAGTGTTTGAATACTTATTGACTCAAGACATTTAAGCTGTTCATTTTGTATTAATTTGTAAACAATTCTAAAAACATAATTCCTCTTCGACATTATAGGGTATTGTGTGTAGGCCAGTGACACAAAATCTCAATTCAATCCAAATTAAATTCAGGCTGTAAGACAACAAAATGTGGAAAAACGTGTGAATACTTTCTGAAGGCGGTGTGTATTAACTTTCAGTGTACACAGTGTATGCTCTTTGTTCATGTATACGAAATAGTGTATATGGAGATCATGTTCTGTTGTGTACATTCTATTTATATTCACAGGGTACTGTACCTTTCCTAAAGCTTTTTGTCCACTTGAAATATGGTGGAGGGAGGAATAAACAGGCGTGGGCTAGGGAAGAAAAGCAACATGACGATTGAGATAATTAAAGAATTAAAAACCCAACCTTATTCCCAACCTTAATTAACTTCCTTGGGAGACGCCGGGGCGTAATCGGTCTGTGGCACAATTGGAGGATCATTCAATTGACCTCCCAATACATTTTGTGGGCTTGGGTGGTGTGTTAGGATCAGAATGTAAGGGGAGGGAATCCTCGTCTGTCCGGTCCCTCATTCTGCTGCTAAACTCTATTGGGCTGGATGTTTTGGACAATAGACTGAGTACACAAGAGAGAAAATAGCACCGAATGCCAAAGTCATTACCCCCCTTAGACAATTCACCCAAAATAACCGTGTGACTTTCTAAATGTGCTTGGTGACAGAGACAGTGACAGATGGCAGATGTCTAGACACTGATGTCATTGACTGTTCTAGTCATAGACTGTTTTCTCTGCTACCACACGGTAAGCGGTACCGGAGCACCAAGTCTAGGTCCAAGATGCTTCTAAACAGCTTCTACCCCCAAGCCATAAGACTCCTGAACATCTATTTGCACTGCTGCCACCTATCTGCATGAAGTTCTGATAACTCGATGAATGCCTGAGAGGATAAAAAAAAGGGAGGACAATACAACAATTGAGAAAATGGTAGCATTATGACTGGATTAAACCCTGGATTAAATAAATAAAATAATGTGTTAAAGTTTCTAATGAGTCCTATGCTATTATTATTATTTGTTTTTGTATTATTATTATTCCTCTTATTATTACTAGTATTATTATTATATAAAGGTGTTACTTAGGGAAATGCAAAGATTAAGTGGTGGGAAATAGTGCTCTACCTGTTGATGGAGTTTTCTGCTTCCATACAGGCAGACTGACTGAGAGCTCTGACCCAGACCAGCATGTCCTCCTGAGTGTCTGCATTGAAGAAGTAGGAGCGCATTCCCTTGTGCACCACCTTATATAATATTAATATATTATTTTACAGTATACAAAGACACATGTACTGTGTATACAGTAAACACATACTGTGCATGTACTAAACATAGAGTCAACATAGTGGAAAGTGGAATGTATACTTTATGTTCCTTACTTTGAAAGTATTTTTTCGGTTCTTGCATTCTCGCAGTGTGAAAAATAGAATGTTGTAGCTAGGTAATGGGATGCTACCCAAAACAGATTCTTCTCTACTATCTAGAAGAGAAGGAGGAGAGAGAAAATGAGATAGAGAAATATGAGGCTAGAGAAAACTGCACTATTTATGTAAGGTACACACACAACGACATGATACAATATAATTTGCTTGCCTTTGTAGTAGAACAGACAGTAGTTAGACAGGACAAACCATCTTCTTTTCCACAGTTTCAGCCCAGAGCTGTCCTACATGGGACAAAGCATTTATAAGAATTATAAGCATTACAATTCATGAGCATTTATGACATGCATAATCATGTATGAAGCAGTTATAAGCATTAATAAACATTTACAAGCATCTATAAAGGCTTATTCACAAGTGTTTCTAGACAAACCTTGCTTCTGACAGGAAAAGAGGAGATTGTGACCACACTTGAGGCTTGGCTCATTCTGTCCTGATCCTCCATTCTGTGAGAAAGATAAGAGGAGAAAAGAGGAGATGAGGGTAAGGAGAGATTAGGGATGTAAGAAGAGAGTAACACATTAGGAATACTTGTATGCACCTCAGTGTCTGTATGAAAGTTTTGCCTTGTAAGAATGATAAGTTGATGTGAAAGAGTAAAATAGTATTGTTGGATCTAGGGACAAGAAGATGGAGACTACATCTTCATAGTAAGCTTATGATTGGTATTCAAAACTAGGGATGAGGATCAGAACCTTTTTAAATAATCTACAAATACTTTGGTCAGGACAACAACTCATAAGGGACAAGGGGCCCACATCAGGACCTGTAGAGGGCCTTCTTGTATAGACATGTTGACCAAATAGGGGCTCTCCTTTCTAAACAAGACCTTGCATTTGGCCCAATAGGAGTAAATCTTCTTTGTGTAGTCCTTTCTGTAGCCTGTTGTGCAGTTGATCCACATTTGTGGAGTACCGCTAAGTTAGGCTTATTTATCGTGACCTGAACGATTATCTCTTTACTAAATGAAAAAAGGCAAACTGTGACCATAACAGCAAGAGTGTCACGATCTTCGGAAGTGACAGACCAAGACGCAGCGATGCTTCCAGTATACATTCTTTATTGAATAACGTAACTGGGACAAAAACAACAAAACGAACGAAAACAAAGATTGTAAAGTTGAAACATAACAAATGCCACAAACAAAGCTATGCTCAAACAATAACCCACAAACTCCTAATGAAAACCCCAAACATATATATGGTTCCCAATTAGAGGCAACGACACTCAGCTGCCCCCTAATTGGGAACCATTACCCCAACATAGAAATAGAACACCTAGAACTCAAAAAACCCTTCACCAAAAACGAAACCTAAACACGCCAGCCTAAAACTCTGGCCTGGACGTGACAGTACCTCCCCCCAAAGGCGCGGACTCCGACCGCGCCACAAAGTCCATGGGGGGGTCTTCGGGTGGGTCTTTTGGTCCCAGGTGGCGGCTCCGGTGCCGGCCTTGCTGGCTTGATGTCCCGCACCGGAGGCCCTGGGCTATTAGCAGTACTGGGGACCCTCTCTGGCGGTCCCGGACAGGGGACCTTCTCTGGAGGTCCCGGACAGGGGACCTTCTCTGGAGGTCCCGGACATGGGACGCGCACTGGCCCTCTGGTGCGGGGAGCAGGAACGAACCGTGCTGGGCTTACTAAACGCACGGCCCTCTGGTGCGGGGCGCAGGTACGGGCCGTGATGGGCTCATTACACGCACTGGCACTCTGGTGCGGGGAGCAGGAACCGGCCGTACTGGGCTCATTACGCGCACTGGCACTCTGGTGCGGGGAGCAGGAACCGGCCGTACTGGGCTCATTACGCGCACTGGCACTCTGGTGCGGGGAGCAGGAACCGGCCGTACTGGGCTCATTACGCGCACTGGCACTCTGGTGCGGGGAGCAGGAACCGGCCGTACTGGGCTCATTACGCGCACTGGCACTCTGGTGCGGGGAGCAGGAACCGGCCGTACTGGGCTCATTACGCGCACTGGCACTCTGGTGCGGGGAGCAGGAACCGGCCGTACTGGGCTCATNCAGGGACAGGACGTGCTGGGTCCACGACGGGCACAGGGATCCTGGAGCGTGGAGCAGGGACAGGACGTGCTGGGTCCACGACGGGCACAGGGATCCTGGAGCGTGGAGCAGGGACAGGACGTGCTGGGTCCACGACGGGCACAGGGATCCTGGAGCGTGGATCAGGGACAGGACGTGCTGGACTCTCTAAGCACACAGGGGGCCTGGTGTGCGGAGCCGGAACAGGACGTGCTGGACTCTCTAAGCACACAGGGGGCCTGGTGCGCGGAGCCGGAACAGGACGTACTGGGCTGTGGATGCGAACCGGAGACCCAACACGCAGAACCGGTGCAGGATATCTCGGTCCCAGAAGGTGTGCTGGAGACCTAGCACACAGAGCCGGCACCACTCTACCAGGTAGCACACTCACCCTCCCCTGGCAGATGAGTGGAGCTGGAATCTCACGCACCAGGCTCTGGACACGCACCGGAGACACTGCACGCAGAACCGGTGCAGGATATCCTGGTTCTAGGAGGCGCACTGGAGGCCAGGAGCGCTGAGCCGGCACCACTCTTCCAGGCTGCACACTCACCCTCCCCTGACTGATGAGTGGCGCTGGAATCTCTCTCACCGGGCTGTGAACGCGCACTGGAGACACTGCACGCAGAACCGGTGCAGGATATCCTGGTTCAAGGAGGCGCACTGGAGACCAGGAGCGCTGAGCCAGCACCACTCTTCCAGGCTGCACACTCACCCTCCCCTGACTGATGAGTGGCGCTGGAATCTCTCTCACCGGGCTGTGAACGCACACTGGAGACACCGTGCGCAAAACTGCATAGCACGGCGTCTTACCAGTGCGACGCTCCCTCCGATGCTCCCTCCAGAGAGCACGAGGAGTTGGCTCAGGAGTCCATCCTGAACCGGCCAAACTCCTTGTGTGCCCCCCCCCAAACGTTTTTTGGGGCTGCCTTTCGGGCTTCCTAGCCAGGTGAGGTCTAACAAACTCTCCTCTATCCGGATCCCATGCTCCATATAGATCCTCGTACCTGCGCCGCTCCGCTGCTTCCAGTTCCTCTCTAGGACGGCGATACTCTCCAGGCTGGGTCCAAGCACCTCCATTAAATAGTTCCTCCTCCCAAGTCCTGAACTCCCGGGTCTCTCGCTGCTTGGTCTTTTTATGGTGGGTTATTCTGTCACGATCTTCGGAAGTGACAGACCAAGACGCAGCGATGCTTCCAGTATACATTCTTTATTGAATAACGTAACTGGGACAAAAACAACAAAACGAACGAAAATGAAGATTGTAAAGCTGAAACATAACAAATGCCACAAACAAAGCCATGCTCAAACAATAACCCACAAACTCCTAATGAAAACCCCAAACATATATATGGTTCCCAATTAGAGGCAACGACACTCAGCTGCCCCCTAATTGGGAACCATTACCCCAACATAGAAATAGAACACCTAGAACTCAAAAAATCCTTCACCAAAAACGAAACCTAAACACGCCAGCCTAAAACTCTGGCCTGGATGTGACAAAGAGGCACATAATGGCTTGTACTACATACAGTTGAAGTCAGAAGTTTACATACACCTTAGCCAAAGACATTTAAACTCAGTTTTTCACAATTCCTGACATTTAATCCTAGTAAAAATTCCCTGTCTTAGGTCAGTTAGGATCACTACTTTATTTTGAGAATGTGAAATGTCAGAATAATAGTAGAGAGAATGATTTATTTCAGATTACACATTCCCAGCGGGTCAGAAGTTTACATACACTCAATTAGTATTTGGTAGCATTGCCTTTAAATTGTTTAACTTGGGTCAAATGTTTCGGGTAGCCGTCCACAAGCTTCCCACAATAAGTTGGGTGAATTTTGGCCCATTCCTCCTGACAGAGCTGGTGTAACTGAGTCAGGTTTGTAGGCCTCCTTGCTCGCACACACTTTTTCAGTTCTGCCCACAAATGTTCTATGGGATTGAGGTCAGAGCTTTGTGATGGCCAATACCTTGACTTTGTTGTCCTTAAGCCATTTTGCCACAACTTTGGAAGTATGCTTGGGGTCATTGTCCATTTGGAAGAC
>QNTS01001145.1:46890-71688 GCA_003317085.1 Hucho hucho | reverse complement strand
TCAAATGTTTCGGGTAGCCGTCCACAAGCTTCCCACAATAAGTTGGGTGAATTTTGGCCCATTCCTCCTGACAGAGCTGGTGTAACTGAGTCAGGTTTGTAGGCCTCCTTGCTCGCACACACTTTTTCAGTTCTGCCCACAAATGTTCTATGGGATTGAGGTCAGAGCTTTGTGATGGCCAATACCTTGACTTTGTTGTCCTTAAGCCATTTTGCCACAACTTTGGATGTATGCTTGGGGTCATTGTCCATTTAGAAAACCCATTTGCGACCAAGCTTTAACTTCCTGACTGATGTCTTGAGAAGTTGCACAATATATCCACATAATTTTCCTCCCTCATGATACCATCTATTTTGTGAAGTGCACCAGTCCCTCCTGCAGCAAAGCACCCCCACAACATGATGCAAACCCCCGTGCTTCACGGTTGGGATGGTGTTCTTCAGCTTGCAAGCTTCCCCCTTTTTCCTCCAAACATAACGATGGTCATTATGGCCAAACAGTTCTATTTTTGTTTCCTCAGACCAGAGGACATTTCTCCAAAAAGTACAATCTTTGTCCCCATGTGCAGTTGCAAACCGTAGTCTGTCTTTTTTATGGCGGTTTTGGAGCAGTGGCTTCTGACTTTCTTCCTTTCTTCCGCTGAGCGGCCTTTCAGGTTGTGTCGATATAGGACTCGTTTTACTGTGGATGTAGATACTTTTGTACCTGTTTCCTCCAGCATCTTCACAAGGTCCTTTGCTGTTGTTCTGGGATTGATTTGCACTTTTCGCACCAAAGTACGTTCATCTCTAGGAGACAGAACTCATCTCCTTCCTGAGCGGTATGATGGCTGCGTGGTCCCATGGTGTTTATACTTGCGTACTATTGTTTGTACAGATGAACATGGTACCTTCAGGCGTTTGGAAATTGCTCCCAAGGATGAACCAGACTTGTGGAGGTCTACAATTTTATTTCTGAAGTCTTGGCTGATTTATTTTGATTTTCCCAATGATATCAAGCAAAGAGGCACTGAGTTTGAAGGTAGGCCTTGAAATACATCCCCAGGTACACCTCCAATTGACTCAAATGATGTCAATTAGCCTATCAGAAGCTTCTAAAGCCAGGAATTTTCCAAGCTGTTTAAAGGCACAGTCAACTTAGTGTATGTAAACTTCTGACCCACTGGAATTGTGATACAGTGATTTATAAGTGAAATAATCTGTTTGTAAACAATTGTTGGAAAAAACTACTTGTGTCATGCACAAAGTAAATGTCTGTCACGGATCCCTCCGGAACTGTCATTGCGCACACCTGGCCCCAATTGCCAATGATTAGTGTTTTGTATATATGTGTCCTTTGGTTCTCCATTGGGCTGTCAATTGTTGTTCTATGTCCGTTGGTGCATGTGAGTACCTGTGCTGTGTGTTTTGGGTTTCGTGCCATTGTGATGATTCCGAGACTCGTCCTGTGTATTTAATCATTGTGCGCGTCTTTATTTATTACAGGTACTCCTTGCTCTTTTGCTTTGGGTTTAAACCATGTGTTTTTGTTACGTGTTGGTATCGTCTTTGTCCCCGTGCCTATACACGGCACGCCGTAATATGGGCATAAATAAAAACCCATATTACTCATTCCTGCACCTGTCTCCCAACCCTTTATACCAACGTGACAATGTCCTGTAAACTTCCGACTACAATTGTAGCTTTTGAGCAAATCGTCCTTGCTTGTCTATGAACAGCTGACAGTGGCAATTACAAACCAGAAGAAACTCTGGTAAGTAACAAATCAACATCTACAGTCAATGGCATTAAAAAGCTATGAATCCCTTTGAAAAATGCGAATGTGGCATCAATATGATTCTAGTGTCAAAATTGACTACAAAGTGTAAATAGGATCATTTTGGTCATAAAGTCAGTCTCGTCTAAAACGGAGTTTGGAACATCCATGCGTCACAACGGGTAAATTAAGATTGGGTTTTGATTTGATGATGTCCAATTGCCCACTAATATGTGGTGAACAGCTGCTGTGATTGCTCTCTATCCAATAGCATAGACAGTGAGACAGACCTGCTCAGCAGCTCCGACTGTTTACATAAGATAATACGTCGCACATTTTTTTACTTGAGAAATACTGCACATCTTAGTTAAATGTAAAATTGCGCAACTAAAACATCCTCCACAAAAACATCAAAATGAATTACAGATTTCTTAAGTTATCATAGATTCATTCTGGGAGTTTTGAGGAAGTGAAATAGGCTTCCGCGTCTACAGTGTTTCATGGGGGACAATCATTAACCAAACGTAGAATTGGTCAGGAAACACACCTCTAAGACTGAAATCACATTTTTCGAATGAGCAACAGAAAAACACACCAATCGGCATGTTCAGTGACTCTTTAAGATCTAATGAGTAGGCCTAAACTTGATCCTCAATAACAATGAGTGTACTCAACAGGCCTTGCCTCACCAGACCCAACCAAAATTACCAATACACTCCTGCATACAACTGTATATCAGGAATCAAGGTAAGACCCAAGTGCAGACCGTGTGAAGTAACAAAGTTTATTGTAACACCAGGCGCAGGCAAACAACAGGTCAAGGCAGGCAGGGTCAGTCAGAGTTCAGTAATCCAGAGGCTCAGGGTCAGGGTAGGCAGAGGTCAAAATCCAGAGGTGGGACAAAGTTACAGGACGGCAGGCAGGCTCATGGTCCGGGACGGGCAGAGTGGTCAGGCGGGCGGGTACATTGTCAGGACAGGCAAGGGTCAAAAACCAGGAGGACGAGAAAAAGAGAGGCAGCGAAAAAGAGGAGCTGACAGGATGAAGGCTGGTAAGCTTGACAAACAAGACGACCTGGCAACAGACAAACAGAAAACACAGGTATAAGTACACGGGATAATGGGGAAGATTGGCAACATTTGGAAGGGGATGGAGACAAGCACAAAGACAGGTGAAACAGATCAGGGCGTGACACTGTACAAATCAAGCTGTGTGTCACTCCCATCCAATTAAATCCCATTCAAGTACAAAATGTAATGTGTCACAAACACATACCCATACCGAAGGGTTTTCCACTAACTGTTCCTTGAGAGGGGGGTACCATAGTGTACTTGCCCACCCCTTTTCCTCAACTCTCTCTCCCAGAGTTCTATTCTATTTCTGCCATCCCATGGTGAAACTGACAGGTGACAGCTGCATTGCCATGGTAGCAGGGAAGGGTTTGGGAGTGTGCGAATATCAATCTGGTACAGAAGGCAAAGATGGCATGTGAGATATGATAGGGGAATGGGGAACACAAAACTGCAGACTAGACTGCACTGCTGAGAAAGACAGAAAAGGGGAAACCCAAAATAAAGAAAGGGGGGAACAGGGGGATGGGGTAAGGAAGGTAAGGAAGCAGGAAGGGATGAAATCATTGAAAAGCCATCAGTTTTGTGTAGGTGTGTTTTTTTCTCATTGTTTTACTGTAGCATGTTACTAACTAGCAAGCAGGGGTTATGTGGGTGTAATGAACTGGGGGGGTCACTCGCTCGGGGAACAGAAATGGAAAATGCTAATGAGTGCTAGCAAAGACAACACTGTGTTTGTGTACCACACAGAGTGGGCTTTGTAGCCTAGCGATCAAGGAGACGCAAGCATCATGAGAAGGTTGACACTGAGCGTGTTGAATAAATCACATAGGGAAATTGACTTTTTCCATCTACACACAGATCTCACTAATGAAGACACTTGTATGTTGGCAGAGTCCACCAAAGTCAGAAAATTGTAAACTTCAACAGTCACACACTAGTGATGATGTGAGCCACCCTATGAAGATTTTATAATGACCTTATGTCAGATAATGAGAAAAAATGGCTTTAGATGGCACCATAGTGTAGTATGAATCTGAAGCCTATCAAACAAAACGTTCATGGATAAACACTGTTACATATCAAGTGTTATTCATCCTCGCTCAAAATAAGTTCAGTACCATGTCTCAAATTTCAACAACAAACAATGGGTCATATCAGGCAAACTGTACGGTACAGTATAACATTTAAACACCCAGATGTGTCACGACTTCCACCGACGGCTGTTCGGGCGGCGTTCGGCGGTCGTCGTCACCGGCCTAATAGCTGCCACCGATCCTCGATTTTCTTTCTGTTGATTAACTTATTGTTTGCACCTGTTTTCGTTTTGTGTTTGTTAGGGCTATTTAAGCCAGTTAAGCCCGCCTCCTTTTGTGCGGGCTTGTTTTCTGTTCTATTGGTGTTGAGTGCATGTCCTATGTTTGGGCTGCTCATATTGTATCTGAATTTTCGCCTTTGTGTTTTGCCGTTGGACATTTACAAACCGCATTAAAGTCGGTTGTTCCGTTCACTCTGCTCTCTGCGCCTGACTCCACAACCACCACTCCTAGCTGACGTGACAAGATGACCTTTCTGGGAAGTTATACAGAGTATGGTTTACTTTATAATAATACCAGTAGTAAATGTATTGGAACACAATATCAATACAATAAGATCCCTGTAGATCAACCAGTAAATCACTTTACTGAGAAAATGTCATGAAAATCACGAGAGCCTATTGAGTAAACCAAATGGATATGCAATAAATAAGGATAAGGTTCATATGCCAATGACTGGAACGAACTACAAAAATCACTGAAGCTGGAGACTCATATTTCCCTCACTAGCTTTAAACACCAGCTGTCAGTGCAGCTCACAGATCTCTGCACCTGCACATAGCTGATCTGTAAACCGCCCATTCTACTACCTCATCCCCATACTGTATTTATTTATTTATCTTGCTCCTTTGCACCCCAGTATCTCTACTTGCACATTCAACTTCTGCACATCTACCATTCCAGTCTTTAATTGCTATATTGTAATTACCTCACCACATGGCCTATTAATTGCCCTACCTCCCTTATCTTACCTCATTTGCACTTTTATTTTTTCTACTGTATTATTGACTGCATGTTTGTTTATTCCATGTGTAACTCTTTGTTGTTGTATGTGTCAAACTGCTTTGCTTTATCTTGGAAGGGTCGCAGTTGTAAATGAGAACTTTTTCACAACTAGCCTACCTGGTTAAATAAAGGTGAAATAAAAAATAAAATNTGGTTTGAAGAAATCAACTGTGGGAGCAATTATTAGGAAATGGAAGACATACAAGACCACTGATAATCTTCCTCGATCTGGGGCTCCACGCAAGATCTCACCCCGTGGGGTCAAAATGATCACAAGAACGGTGAGCAAAAATCCCAGAACCACACGGGGGGACCTAGTGAATGACCTGCAGAGAGCTGGGACCAAAGTAACAAAGCCTACCATCAGTAACACACTACGCCGCCAGGGACTCAAATCCTGCCGTGCCAGACGTGTCCCCCTGCTTAAGCCAGTACATGTTCAGGCCCGTCTGAAGTTTGCTAGAGAGCATTTGGATGATCCAGATGAGGATTGGGAGAATGTCATATGGTCAGATGAAACCAAAATAGAACTTTTTGGTAAAAACTCAACTCGTCGTGTTTGGAGGACAAAGAATGCTGAGTTGCATCCAAAGAACACCATACCTACTGTGAAGCATGGGGGTGGAAACATCATGCTTTGGGGCTGTTTTTCTGCAAAGGGACCAGGACGACTGATCCGTGTAAAGGAAAGAATGAATGGGGCCATGTATCGTGAGATTTTGAGTGAAAACCTCCTTCCATCAGCAAGGGCATTGAAGATGAAACGTGGCTGGGTCTTTCAGCATGACAATGATCCCAAACACACCGCCCGGGCAACGAAGGAGTGGCTTCGTAAGAAGCATTTCAAGGTCCTGGAGTGGCCTAGCCAGTCTCCAGATAGAAAATCTTTGGAGGGAGTTGAAAGTCCGTGTTGCCCAGCGACAGCCCCAAAACATCACTGCTCTAGAGGAGATCTGCATGGAGGAATGGGCCAAAATACCAGCAACAGTGTGTGAAAACCTTGTGAAGACTTACAGAAAACGTTTGACCTGTGTCATTGCCAACAAAGGGTATATAACAAAGTATTGAGATAAACTTTTGTTATTGACCAAATACTTATTTTCCACCATAATTTGCAAATAAATTAATTAAAAATCCTACAATGTGATTTTCTGGATTTCTTTTTCTCATTTCGTCTGTCATAGTTGAAGTGTACCTATGATGAAAATTACAGGCCTCTCATCTTTTTAAGTTGGAGAACTTGCACAATTGGTGGCTGACTAAATACTTTTTTGCCCCACTGTATAATGGCCACACAATAGGCGTAACCATAGCAACAGTAAATATTAGGCCATAGCACTGGCTCAAAAATAAACAGACATGCCCACTCCCCAGACAGGTGCATGTCTAATGGTGTCTAATGACCTAGACACACATATAGAGTGCACTCATCCTGCTGACTCCTCTGAAATGTATAATGGCCACACATGTTCTGGAAAATTTCCAATATATCCCTCCTCTGGGGCTTAATAAGTACCAAACCTTAAAGTTTGTTCCAGTATACGTGAGAAGGGAAGCACCTTCTATGTTGCTAAGGAGACAATCTGCTTCCCTTAAACCTTATCAACCTTTGCTTCACTTTCTCATTCATACTGGAGAGGCAGGACCAAACATCTCCTTTCACATATAGCTATAAGGAAGTACAAGATCCCTCCTCAAGCCAATTGTACTTCAACATAGTGTAAAAGCATGTGCATGCATTTCTTAGCCTTGCCCAAGAATCTCAGTTATGTAGAATATAAGAAAAACAATAAAAACATCAAAAATAATAAACTAAACCTCATAAACCCTTATAATGTCGTTCTCAATATGACACCTAAACATATGGCCCTCCCTCACAGACACCTCTCTAACAACTGTTTGGTCATAAGTGAAAAAACCTGTTGGAAGATTAAGGGCATGGTCCATGGACTCTTGTAACCGGAAAACCCTATGTCACTTACATGTCTAGGCAAACAGATATTCAGAAGGTCTAACATCATTTATCATTCAGCAACTGTTACATTGAGTACATGGTTATATTCTGTTATACTATGTGTATACTTTAAACACATTCATAAGGGGCAGTCCCCCTTTTTGCACATGGCACAGAAAATTGGGTCAGCATGATGAAATGTCCAAGTTTCACATCATCTAGTTTGCACCATTTGCACAAACCTCAAACATCTCAAGTTTAGGTACTATTCATATACCTGTCATGGGGGATTTGCTACACAGTATACAACTGTCCATTCTATGTTTTTGGGCTGGCCCACTGAGCCCACTTTATAACCAACATTTTTTTTTGTGCTTTTCTCAATTTCGGGTCAATGTTTGATTCTGGGGTAGTTTCTTCATTGTGGCTACTCCTGTTGGTAAAAGATTGTCACGCCCTGATCTGTTTCACCTGTCCTTGTGATTGTCTCCACCCCCTCCAGGTGTCACTTATTTTCCCCAGTGCATTTATCCCTGTGTTTCCTTTCTCTCTGTGCCAGTTCGTCTTGTATGTTTTCAAGTCAACCTGCGGTTTCCCGTTCTCCTGCTTTTTGCATTCTTCTTTTTCTAGTTCTCCCAGTTTTGACCCTTGCCTGTTTCTGGACTTTGTACCCGCCTGCCTTACCATTCTGCTTGCCTTGACCACGAGCCTGTCTGCCACTCTGTACCTCCTGGTCTCTGATCTGGTTTTGACCTTTTTGCCTGTCCACGACCATTCTCTTGCCTACCCCTTTGGATTAATAAACATTGTAAGACTCCAACCATCTGTCTCCTTCCCATTCTCCTGTCGATGTTTCTCCTTCCCCTTGGACAGCGCCTCCGTCCGGGGTATCTGCCAGAGTAGGTATGTCATCAGGAGCAACAGGCATGTCACTCTTCCCCATCCCTTGACTCTTCAGGCGAGTGTATCTGTTGACTATTGGGAGTTGCACCGTGATCCTTTTCTCCTTCTGTTTCCTCCAGGCTCCTGACTGGTGTTTTAGCATCCTCTAATTTTGTTCCCTCTGGGCTCCTGCCTGGAGTATCAGCATCCTCTCCTTCCGTTCCCTCCGGGCTCAACGGTCGTTCGATCGCCGTTGGAGCTTTGGTGCAGTGGTTTAGATGGTACCACGTGGTGCTTCCGTTTCAAAAAGGTACACGTTTCAATGGATGATTGGAGGCTGTATTTTCTTATAACGCACCAACCAAACTGAGATTTATGGATATAATACATTACTTTTTCTAACAAAAGAACCATGGATTGTCTTCGTTGGACACTTGGGAAGCCCTCAGCAGAAGTTCTTCAAAAGGTAATTGATTTGTTTTCGCTGTGAAATGTGTTTTCTGTGAACCGTGATGGCTTATGAATTTATGGTAATGGGAAAAATATGTTAGGTGCTACCCTCAAACAATCAAATGTGGTGCTTTCGCTGTAAAGCCTTTTTGAAATCTGACAACGCTGTGATATTGCCAAGAAGCAGAGCTTTTGATGACTATGAAACACTAGCGCCCCACCACTCCGTAAGAAGTTAAAACAAGCTAATAAGGGAGCTTTGAGTATGTAAATAAAGGCTTGACATACCTCTACCGGTATGCCATCAAGACCTGGAGTTTTTCCAGACTGAAATGATTTAATAGCCTCAAAAAATTTATTTCTCTGTAATTTGCCCTTTGCACTGATCTTTTTGTACATTTGTTAATTTTCAATTTTTGGTATTATTTGGAAATAATTCCTGTGTTGGAGATTCAGGAAGCAATTGGTGAATTTTTCTCCATATGTGACCCGTTTCAGGAAACTGGGCATATGTCGCAAGTCACGGCTTCACAGCAGAGCCGCTTGAATGTAAAAATAGTTTTTTTAATCAAAATGCGTTTTTTGGCAGAAATGCCTTCTCGAACATGTGAGCTTTCATGTGCCTTAACACTGTTTTATGCCACCTGTAAATATGAATAAAATTGTTAAATTACGAGCCTAGTTGGTTTAGCCAAAGAGGAAAAGTCAGGAACCTTCTTGCAAGCCATGTGGGCTGGACATGCTGCGAGATTTGTTTCAGATTGGTCTATGGTGTAGGATCTTGTGTCTATAAAATGAGCTGCTTGTTATGCGTACATAATCCTTTCTACTACAATTTTTCCCGAAAGATATAATGTTAGCCATGGAGAACTGCAAATATGTTGCTACTGCTCTCAATAACATTGCTGCCCTGAATTAATCAGGCGCTATCGACAAAGGTCAGTGGGAAAAAGTTGTGACGGACTACTTTTTGGAGTACAATCGTGCCATGCTGACTCTGTCTGACTCTAAAAAATCCCTAATGCTAGCTTGCTAACTATCTAACATTATACCTATTTGGTTAACTTTAGTTAGCTATGACGATTGGTTTGTATTGCTAGTACTCTATGGCTTGGGATTATAGTTCATTGTTTAGCTAGCTAGCTAACGTTAACGTTACATGTCTAAACAAAAGACCCCAAGTTAAAGCTTGCTGTTAGCTAGCTAACATTAACTGAGGTTAGATGGCTGGCTTGCTAGCTAACATTAACTTATGAGTATGAACTGTGTAACGCTAGTGATGTTTTCTCAGAATGCCATTTCGCATTGCTAGTTATAGCCTAATGTTAGCTAGCTAACTAGCATTGAACTTATTTGGTTAACTTTAGCTAGCTATGACAATCGGTTTGTATTGCTAGTGCTCTATGGATTGGGCTTATGGTTCATTATTTAGCTAGCTACACGTCTGAACAAAAGACCCCAAGTTAAAGCTTGCTGTTAGCTAGCTAACGTTAGCTGAGGTTAGATGGCTGGCTAGCTAGCTAACATTACGTGTATGAACTATGTGTTGTGATATCTCAGAATGCCATTTCGCATCTACTGTATAATAATGCTAAAATATTTGTATCTGGAATTTGTCTTGCAGCATCAGTAGACAATGCCTGACTCCACCAGTCATACAAGGAGAATGTTTTAATGCCTCACATCAAAAAGAGAGCTGGTCCAAGCAAGCACAGGTTACACCTGAAGCACGAGGACTTGCAGTGAGTGGTGAACTTTATCAACAACTACGCAGAGGATAATGCACTTTGTCTGAGATTGCTGGTGTTGTGAAGGGAAGCACTGTGACAGAGATCAACATCCCACAGCTGGTTGGACTGGAGGATGATACGGTGCTGGTGGAAAGCTATGGCTGGCAACAACACCTGACTTCGTACTTCAGGCCGCTGCCACAGATCAAGCTGTACCAGCACTTCAGGTGAATATCATTTTCAATGCATTGTATGAGGTTACTCTTCTTAACTAAACTTGGGAGGTAAATTCATGTTGTGCAAGGTTGTAATGTATTCTTTTTTATTTTTTTGTATTCCCTGTTTTACAGCTTCGATGCTCTTAAGCCTGGTGTTGTCGCCAAGGAGCGTTTGGAATGTCGGGACCAGGTTTCAGCTGCTGCGCAACGCTGACATCCTTCCTCCCATAGATGGTCTGCCTGTACAAGCACCACCTGGACTGGAAACAGCTAGACAAACTTATATTTTTGAGAAGATGAGGGAGTTTTGTGACGAAGAGGCTATGGACATCACACGCCCTTCACCAAAGTCAAGGGCAGGACAGAAACAGGCTCTCCGAATATAAATGCCCTTGTTCATGTGTGGTTCGGACGGACCAGTTATCAACACTATATGCAGTGCTTCTATTCAAATGACTCTCTCCTAACACACATGCCATTCGTTGCTGCTACAATTTTTTTTCCCCCTGCTGCTCAACCACTTTACCCCTGATTGTATGCATATAACTACCTCATCTATCACTGATATTGTTGACATTGATCTTGTACATACTGTACACTTAGGTTGGAGTCATTAAAACTAGTTTTTCAACCACTCCACAAATTTCTTGTTAACAAACTATAGTTTTGGCAAGTCGGTTAGGACATCTACTTTGTGCATGACACAAGTCATTTTTCCAACAATTGTTTACAGACAGATTATTTCACTTATAATTCAATGTGTCACAATTCCAGTGGGTCAGAAGTTTACATACACTAAGTTGACTGTGCCTTCAAACAGCTTGGAAAATTCCAGAAAATTATGTCATGGCTTTAGAAGCTTCTGATAGGCCAATTGACATCATATGAGTCAATTGGAGGTGTACCTGTGCATGTATTTTCAAGGCCTACCTTCAAACTCAGTGCCTCTTTGCTTGACATCATGGGAAAATCAAAAGCAATCAGCCAAGACCTCAGAAAAAACATTGTAGACCTCCACAAGTCTGGTTCATCCTTGGGAGCAATTTCCAAACACCTGAAGATACCACTTTCATCTGTACAAACAATAGTACGCAAGTATAAACACCATGGGACCATGCAGCCATCATACTGCTCAGGAAGGAGATGCGTTCTGTCTCTGAACATACTTTTGTGCGAAAAGTGCAAATCAATCCCAAAACAACAGCAAAGGACCTTGTGAGGAAACCGGTACAAAAGTATCTATATCCACAGAAAAACATGTCCTATATCGACATAACCTGAAAGGCCACTCCGCAAGGAAGAAGCCACTGCTCCAAAACCACCTTAAAAATGCCAGACTACAGTTTGCAACTGCACATGGGTACAAAGATTGTACTTTTTGGAGAAATGGCTGGGGGTCATAGCATTTATTTCACATCAATTTAGGTAAGCGTCATCTAATATTTATAAAATATGTTCATCTGGACACTTTCTGTTTACCTGGAATTATTTCTTATTGTAGGCTACTACCACTTTTAGTCTTAATCTTTACTACACTACTCACTGTTTAGCTGCCAGTTGAGGACTTGTGAGTTGTCTGTTTCTCAAACTAGACACTCTAATGTACTTGTCCTCTTGCTCAGTTGTGCACCGGGGCTCCCACTCTTTCTATTCTGGTTAGAGCCAGTTTGCGCTTTTCTGTGAAGGGAGTAGAACACAGCGTTGTACGAGATATTCCATTTCTTGGCAATTTCTCGCATGGAATAGCCTTCTCATCTCAGAACAAGAATAGACTGACGAGTTTCAGAAGAAAGTTATTTGTTTCTGGCCATTTTGAGCCTGTAATCGAACCCACAAATTCTGATTTTCCAGATACTCAACTAGTCTAAAGAAGGCCAATTTTATTGCTTCTTTAATCAGAACAACAGTTTTCATCTGTGCTAACATAATAGCAAAATGATTTTCTAATGATCAATAAGCCTTTTAAAATGATAAACTTGGATTAGCTAACACAACGTGCCACACAGGAGTGATGGTTGCTGATATTGAGCCGTTGTACGCCTATGTCAATGTTCCATTAAAATTCTGCAGTTTCCAGCTACAATAGTCATTTACAACATTAACAATGTCTACACTGAATTTCTGATCAATTTGATGTTATTTTAATGAAAAAAATGTGCTTTTCTTTCAAAAACAGACATTTCTAAGTGACCCCAAACTTTTGAATGGTAGTGTATATAAAAAGTATACATAAATAACAGTCACTTATTAATCATTACCTCATATCAGTCTCATTCTGAACATTGCATAATCCTTGGATCCACAAGAACCCCAGCCTTTCTGATTATTCAGTACTACACAAATTGATGTAATCATTTATTTACTAACTAACTAAATAATAAACACAGAATACACATACACACTTACATGAGACAAAAGTCCCTAGTGGACTTACAAGATATGACGGCTTGTTGCACATACGGAGCGGGAGGGGTAGATTAAAGAAAGGGAGAGACAAAGAGTCAAACCTATCGTACATTTGGAAACTACCCTCAAAGTAATAATAATACTTTGTTCACAAACCACCCCCCGTTTGGGGGTAAGGAATGTAATATATTTACGTGTAGATGTCTTTGTCCTTCATCTCTCTGAAACCAATTGATCCTTCTATGGGAAGTGGCTCAATGGGTGTAAGGCTCTGGTTGTCCACCAGAGGTCACAATGTCCTTCTTAGTTGTTCCGGCTTGTAGTGGATGCTTCTTCAGATGCACCGATGATTGTCTGAGATGGGATCTTCTCCTTCCTTTCTCGGGTAGATAGCCAAGTTCTAGATCCCTTTACATGCACAGCTGCAGACTGTCAACTGTTCTGGTCAAGTCTTTATCTTCCTCACTTGTGTTGAGAGTTAGAGTTTGAACCATTTGTAACGTTCAGCTCACGCTGTTCATCTGCTGGTCTCATCATTTCAAACGTATGGACTTCCGTCTCACGTTTTCTTGTCTGATATGTTCATTCTTAGCGAGTCCCTTTAAGCACTCTGGTCGGAAAAGCGGTTCCATCACACTGACATGCTCTTCTTACCTTTAGGGGAGTGGCTTAGTTAATGTGCAATGGACATGAAAACTCTTATCTCATTAGAAGACTAAAATCAAATTTCTATCTTTTCTATATAATCATATATTTTATACAACATTTAAATGTAAACTTGACAGATAGAATATGTACAGTTACAGTTATTTCGTTATACCATCCTTAATGACATCACAAAATAATAAACAATATGACATGATTATTCTTTAGATCCCCACTGACCATCCCAAACATTCGGATGTCAGAAATAATGTTCCAATGTTCACTTTTTTGAGAAAAAGGTTTTAGAAAAAGGCAAGAGTCTCTCTCTACACACAGCACATTCCTTTCCCAATACTGCAGGGCAAGAAAGATCCTTTTGCGGCACACAATTTATTACCGGGTGTTAAGGTGTCAAAACCGACACAACTCCCCCTTATCCTCTCCTGTGGGAGAGAGGGGGGTCTGGCTATCTGTCAGCCATTTGCCAAGCTGATCTGGCACCTTTGATCCTCACCCAGGAGAGAGTCATGACAGTGCCCTTCTGGTGGGTTCAATTCTGCAAGTTGCAACCCACCATAGAAATTATCACGGGATGTCCTGGTTTTAGATCATCGTTGCGGTCCCCCTCTGGTGGTTTACCCTGTAGGATTTCTGCAAGCTGCAGACCACCACAAGAATGGCCAGGGGATGTCCTTGTTGGGGATTGCTGTTCCGGACCAGCCGTCCGTTTGTCCAGGCTGGTAGATCTAGGCAGTAACTTAGGCAAATGTTAACAATGCACAACACTCATGAAATACATCATTGCATTTCTTCCCTAAATGAGTAGAGTTGTGGCACTAACTACTGGTTGTATGGGGAACTTGTTAATGACTCTATCACTTCCTAAGTATCAAAGGAAATGAAACATAAATTAATAAAAACATAAATCATCTACTTGGACTGTATTCCATGTACGTCCACGGTCTTGGCTAAACAACTCAATCATGGCATTGTGTCCAATGTCATGTCTAGGGCATTCCTACTTAGCAGTGTGTTGCTTAGGGCACTATCCTAAGTTGATAAGTCTACAGCTGTAAGGCACTAGCTTTCGGACAGTCTACAGGGATGACCTATGGACCTCTGGGAAGAAACTGGTGAGTAATGTAGCTTTAGAGTCAAAGGCCTCAGGGTAAATGTTTAACTTTACCAAGGCTGGTATTTTGCTCTGACCCTTAATTACTTAGGGAGCACCGGGCCACTCCCGACACTACCCAGTGAAATGTAAGGCGCCAAATTCAAAAATCAAAAGTTGAATTATTAAATATTCATCAATATACAGGTGTTGCATAGTCATCAAAAGCTCTGCTTCTTGGCAATATCACAGCGTTGTCAGGCACCCTGGAGAAGGTCATTTACAAAAAAAACTGGATGGATTTTCCTCTGTTTTTTGCCTGCTATATCAGTTCTGTTATACTCACATACATTATTTTAACACTCTTAGAAACTTCAGAATGTTTCCTATCCAATAGTACTAATTATGTGCATATCCTATTTTCTGTGCCTGAGTGGCAGGCATTTTACTTTGGGCACGCCAGACTACAAAACCGTCATCTCTGCTGCCGCTCCCTAAGAAGTTAATGTAAAAAAAGTTAAATCATGTAAAAAAAAATATTGGCGTACTTTCTGACTGCAAAAGTGATCTTCACTCAGAAAAGGTTGGTGACCACTGGTCTACAGTATCACAGTCAAACTTCATGTATTATTGTAATTTATCACCTTCAAACCAAATTTATCACTGTCAATTTTAATTTATCGCTGTCAGACCTCATTAATGGTCAAGCCTTATTTATAACACTGTCAAATCTATTTAACACTGTCAAACCTAATTTGTCACTGTCCAACCTCATTTATCACTGTCAAAACTAATTTAACATGGTCAAACCTAATTTATCACTGCCACCTCAGTATGTTTCCCTTTCTTTGGGTGTTAGACAGTGGGTGGGGACTAACAATGGTGGTGGACAGACATACCTACACG
This sequence comes from Hucho hucho, assembly GCA_003317085.1. Lineage (NCBI taxonomy): Eukaryota > Metazoa > Chordata > Actinopteri > Salmoniformes > Salmonidae > Hucho > Hucho hucho. Next base: position 56,459 of record QNTS01001145.1, on the reverse strand, counting down.
GTCCGCAACTTCCCCACCGGGGAGAAGATCAACTTCAGAGTGGTGGCCGGTAAAGCCCACCACTCTGGCCCAGCCCATCACCATAGAACTGTGTGCACTGCTGAACATGACCCTGTTGGTTATGTGGTTCATCATAACATCAATCTGGAGTGGATGACGTAAAACCACTAATCTCAATCTGCTATCCCCTCTCTGTCTCTCTCCTTCTCTCCAAAAGAACTGCCCAAGATCCGCCTCCCTCGCTACTTGAGACAGAAGTACATCAGGAGCCGGTTGCGCCAGTTGGTCGTAAGTGTGTCATAACTTTACATCCGACGTAATGTGCTCTATGCAGGACCTAAATATTATATTTGTTGCACCACCTGGGCGTAAACCCTTCTGAGATATGCCTGGGCGTGGATTATACACCTAATAGGGAGCAAGTGTAGGGTGTTAAATTGGGACTATGTTCTTTCATGATATGCACAGAAAATAATAATAATAGCAATCTACACTGACCAAAAATATCAACGTAACAAGATTTTACTGAGTTACAGTTCATATAAGGAAGTCAGTCAATTGAAATAAATTCATCAGGCCCTTATCTATGGATTTCACATGACTGGGAATACAGATATGCATCTGTTGTTCACAGATACCTTAACTTCTTAAGGAGCAGCAAGGTGCGCTGGGGCGCTAGCGCCCCACTCCCGACACTACCAGGTGAAATGCAAGGCGCCAAATTCAAAATCCAAAAGTTGAATTATTAAACATGCATCAATATACAAGTGTTTCATAGTCATCAAAAGCTCTGTTTCTTGGAAATATCACAGCATTGTCAGATTTCAAAAAGGCCTTACGGCGCACATTTGATTGTTTGAGGGTAGCACCTTCAATATTTTTCCATTACCATGAATTCATAAGCCATCACGGTTCACAGAAAACACATTTCACAGCGAAAACAAATCAATTACCTGTTGAAGAACTTCTGCTGAGGGCTTCCCAAGTGTCCAACGAAGACAATCTATGGTTCTTTTGTTAGAAAAAGGCATGTATTATATCAATAAATCGCCATTTGGTTGGCGCGTTAGAATGAGAAAATAGAGTCCATTGAAAAGTGAAGAGAACTCGTTCAACTTATACCTATAAACTTGTCCAAGAACAATCAAACATCATTGCTAATGTATCCTTAGGAACACTTTAATGTATATGTTGTATAATATTTCAACCGGAATATAAACTGGGCGATAAGAAAGGAAAAAACCAAAGAACGCGCAAGCCGGGAGCGCGCATTTACTTGTAAGGACAACTCCGTGGACACTTCCTTATTCCTCTTCTTCTCTGCTCTAAAAGCAGCTAAGAAGAATCAGAACACTTTCTTGAGACTGTTGACATCCAGAGGAAGCGATAGGTACTGCATTCATATGCCCTTATATGGGCATTTTCATAAGGGAGGGGTTCCAAATGAGCAATGTGTCAAAACCACTTTTTCCAGGACAGAAATTCCTCAGGTTTTTGCCTGCCATATCCGTTCTGTTATACTCACAGACAAAATGTTAACACTTTTAGAAAATTCAGGGTGTTTCCTATCCAATGGTACTAAATACGTGCATATCTTATTTTCTGGGCCTGAATGGGAGGCATTTTACTTTGGGCATGCCAGGCTCTCCAAAACGGTCACCTCGTGCGCTACTCCCTAAGAAGTAAAAAATAAAAGTAGGGGGTGGATCAGAAAACCAGTCTGTATCTGGTGTGACCACCATTTGCCTCATGCAGCGCGACACATCTCCTCCACATAGAGTTGGTCAAGTTGTTTGTTGTGGCCTGTGGAATGTTGTCCCACTCCTTTTCAATGGCTGTGCGATGTTCCTGGATGTTGGCGGGAACTGGAAACACGATGTCGTACACGTCAATAGCTTATGCCTACCCGTACCATAACCCCACCACCACCAAAGGGCACTCTGTTCACAAAGTTGACATCAGCAAACTGCTCTCCCACATGACGCCATACACGTTGGGATTTATCCATGAAGATTCCATTTCTCCAGCGTACCAATGACTATCAAAAGTGAGCATTTGCCCACTGAAGTCAGTTGTTACACCAAACTGCATTCAGGCCAAGACCCTGGCGAGGACGATGAACACGCAGATGAGCTTTCCGGAGACGGTTTCTGACAGTTTGTGCAGAAATTCTGTCCAGGTGGCTTGTCTCAGATGATCCTGCAGGTGAAAAAGACGGATGTTGAGGCCCCGAGCTGGCGTGGTTACACATGATCTGCGGTTGTGAGGCCGGCTGGACGTACTGCCAAATTCTCTAAATCGATGTTGGAGGCGGCTTATGGTAGAGAAATGAACGTTAAATTATCCGGCAACAACTCTGGCGGACATTCCTGCAGTCAGCATCCCAATTGCACACTCCCTCAAAACTTGAGACATTTATTGCATTGTGTTGTGTAACAAAACTGCATAAAAGTGGCCTTTTATTGTACCCAGCACAAGGTGCACCTGTGTAATGATCATGCTGTTTAATCAGTTTCTTGATATGCCACACCTGTCAGGTGGATGGATTATCATGGCAAATAGAAATGCTCACTAACATGGATGTAAACAAATTTGTGCACAACATTTTAGAGAACGTTTTTTGTGCGTATGGAAAAGCTCTAGAATATTTTCTTTCAGCTCATGAAACATTGGACCAACACTTTACGTGTTGTATTTATATTTTTGTTCAGTATACAGTATATTTTCAAAAGGATATGAGTCTCGTGCAAAGTTTAGAACTGCCACGAAGATTGTAACAGCCTACTGGTAATAACGCGGGTGCTGCCTAGCAACCAGCATTATAAAGTATTTATTAAAAAAATTTATTTCACCTTTATTTCACCTTTATTTAACCAGGTAGGTCAGTTGAGAACAAGTTCTCATTTACAACTGCGACCTGGCCAAGATAAAGCAAAGCAGTGCGACAAAAACAACAACACAGAGTTACACATAAACAAACTTACAGTCAATAACACAAAATAAAATAAAAATAGAAAGATCTATGTACAGTGTGTGCAAATGTAGAAGAGTAGGGAGGTAGGCACTAAATAGGCCCTAGAGGCGAAAAAAATTACAATTTAGCATTAATGCTGGAGTGATAGATGTGCAGATGATGATGTGCAAGTAGAGATACTGGGGTGCAAAAGAGCAAGAGAGTAAGTAATAATATGGGGATGAGGTAGTTGGGTGGGCTATTTACAGATTGGCTGTGTACAGGTACAGTGATCGGTAAGCTGCTCTGACAGCCGATGCTTAAAGTTAGAGAGGGAGATTAAAGACTCCAGCATGAGAGAGTTTTGCAATTCGTTCCAGTCATAGGCAGCAGAGAACTGGAAGGAAAGGCGGCCAAAGGAAATGTTGGCTTTGGGGATGACCAGTGAAATATACCTGCTGGAGCGTGTGCTATGGGTGGGCGTTGCTATGGTGACCAGTGAGCTGAGATAAGGCAGGGCTTTACCTAGCAAAGACTTATAGTTGACCTGGAGCCAGTGGGTTTGGCGACGGATATGTAGTGAGGGCCAGCCAACGAGAGCATACAGGTCGCAGTGGTGGGTAGTATATGGGGCTTTGGTGATAAAACGGATGGCACTTTGATAGACTACATCCAGTTTGCTGAGTAGAGTGTTGGGGGCTATTTTGTAAATGACATCGCCGAAGTCAAGGATCGGTAGGATAGTCAGTTTTACGAGGGTATGTTTGGCGGCATGAGTGAAGGAGGCTTTGTTGCGAAATAGGAAGCCGATTCTAGATTTAATTTTGGATTGGAGATGGTTAATGTGTGTCTGGAAGGAGAGTTTACAGTCTAACCAGACACCTAGGTATTTGTAGTTGTCCAAATATTCTAGGTCAGAACCGTCCAGAGTAGTGATGCTAGTCGGGTGGGAGGGTGCGGGCAGCAATCGGTTGAAGAGCATGCACTTAGTTTTACTATCATTTAAAAGCAGATGGAGGCCACAGAAGGAGTGTTGTATGGCGTTGAAGCTTGTTTGTAGGTTTGTTAGCACAGTGTCCAAAAGGGGCCAGATGTATACAGAATGGTGTTGTCTGCGTAGAGGTGGATCAGATAATCACCAGCAGCAAGAGTAACATCATTGATATATACAGAGAAAAGAGTCGGCCCGAGAATAGATCCCTGTGGCACCCTCATAGAGACTGCCAGAGGTCCGGACAACAGGCCCTCCAATTTGACACACTGAACTCTATCTGAGAAGTAGTTGGTGAACCAGGTGATGCAGTCATTTGAGAAGCCAAGTCTATTGAGTGTGCCAATAAGAATGCGGTGATTGACAGAGTCAAAAGCCTTGGCCAGGTCGATGAAGACGGCTGCACAGTACTGTCTTTTATCAATGGCGGTTATGATATCGTTTAGGACCTTGAGCGTGGCTGAGGTGCACCCATGACCAGCTCGGAAACCAGATTGCATAGCGGAGAAGGTACGGTGGGAATCTCTAGCTAGCTAGCTACGCCCGACCTAGCATTTAAGACGAACATTTTTACGCCCAAAACCGACCCCAGTATAGTAGGCAACAAAATCAATCTGACCATCCCCTTCCAGGTCTGTTGTTCCAAGTTACCCATTACACCGCAATGGTTTTGTGTATTTTCAGTTTTTATTTGAAGTAGTATGAAGTATGAACCAAAGCTGAATGCTATGTGTTCTACAGAATCACTCTATATGGGACAAGCTTATCAAGCTTGAACATCTTATTAGGTGCCCAATATCTAGTGAAGTTTACCAGGTACCACTGCAGTTAGCCATTGACAGCTACTGTTTTGTCCTTCATCTGTTTCTATTCTGAACAAAGTATTGCTTTGTCTAATAGGGTAAGCCACGCTTCCTGGCAGGCCACTCCTACCAGTTGGCATGGAGAGGATCTGTGTCTGCTCCACGTGCTCTCACTACTGGTGTCAAATACAATTTTAATTGTCACATGCTTCGTAAACAACAGACTAACAGTGAGGATGGGGATGAGGTTGACATTTGAGTTGCCAGCACACGCAGTTCCAACGTGGACTATATCCTGTTCATCCGCTCGGCTGAGAGAGCCCACTCTGGGATGTACACGTTGGTCCTGCAGATTGAGGCCAGGGCTATTCTGGAAATCAGGATCGTAGGTAAGAGAAGAAAGACAACTGAAGATAAAAGGGTTGTGCTCATTAGAGCAGGCAAACGGAAAATGTTTTGCAGCGGAACACAAAAATGTGTGTTTCTTATTGGATAAGTCCCTCCTCTTTTTTTCAGTCTGTTTAATGCTTAATAAACACAACCCAGGATCATAGCGAAGCGGATGGCTAAGTAATTTAACAACGCTGCTGCCTTCCTGAGACCTGAAATTCTCTATTTTGTGGAATCAGAGTAGTAAATTGCAAATTAATACACCACATTACCAAAATTATGTGGACAACTGCTCGTCGAACATCTCATTCCAAAATCATGGGCATTTATGTGGAGTTGGTCCCCCCTTTGCTGTTATAGCAGCCTCCACTCTTCTGGGAAGGCTTTCCACTAAATGTTGAAACATTGATGCAGGGACTTGATTCAATTCAGCCACAAGAGCATTAGTGAGGTCAGGCACTGATGTTGGGCGATTAGGCTCAATTCATCCCAAAGGTGTTCGATGGGGTTGCGGTCAGGGCTCTGTTAGGCCAGTCAAGTTCTTCCACACCGATCTTGACAAACCGTTTCTGTTTGGACCTCACTTTGTGCACAAGGGCATTGTCATGCTGAAACAGGATAGGGCCTTACCCAATCTGTTGCCACAAAGTTGGAAGCACAAAATCATCTAGAATGTCATTGAATGCTGTAGCGTTAAGATTTCCCTTTACTGGAACCAAGGAAAACAGCCCCAGACCATTATTCCTCATTCACCAAACTTTACAGTTGGCACTATGCATTGGGGCAGGTAGCGTTCTCCTGGCATCCACCAAACCCAGATTCGTCCATTGGACTGCCAGAGAGATTCATCACTCCAGGGAACGCATTTCCACTGCTCCAGAGTCCAATGGCAGTGAGCTTTCAACCACTCCAGCCGACGCTTGTCATTACGCATGGTGATCTTAGGCTTGTGTGCGGCTGCTCAGGAAAACCAATTTCATGAAGCTGCCGACGAACAGTTCTTGTGCTGACGTTGCTTCCAGAGGCAGTTTGGAACTCGGTAGTGAGTGCAATTGTAATTCGTAACATATAATCTTTGCTGCAAAATAATAGAATTACCTGTAGGCCTACTATGCTACTCGTACTTAAACCATGAACAGGAAAAACCAGAGGGCAAAAATGTATTTCATGCCACAATATAATAACCTGTTCATATTTTCCCTATAAAGAATGACTTTACTTCATTTTGATATTAGCCTAATAAAGTAAAAAACTTATTTTGTGAAGGTTTGGTGTGGTATGGCTTTTATTAGTTATAGCTACTACAGGCCTATGAAGGCAGTGTGCTCCAATTGACTCTGACAGTTGCATTTAAGGTGAGGAATAATGTTTTAGACCTACTAGAGTTACTGCTTCAATCTAGCAATATAACGCTTATCTTTATAAAAAATATTCTGATAGGAAATTATGAATTTGCGTCCTTCTGTACGCTTTTATCTATATAGCAGTAGTAGCCTATCTGACAAGTATAAAGAAATCCATGTCAATGTCAGGACTGTTTGGATCTGTTTTCCACGGTCCTTTTCGGAACGGGTCTAACTGTCCTCAGGTCCATTCGGAACGGGTCTCAGTTTTTTGAAAATGTATTTATTCATATTGGTTGGGTGGGAAAGCCACGCATCCATTTCGGAACGGGTCCAACTTTTTGGAACAGTGAAGAACTCTAGTGCCTGTGTGAACATGTTGTGTGTGAGTGAGTGTGTGTGTATGTGTTGGAATGTCAGTGTAAGTGTGTGTGAGTGTGTGGGCAGAGTCCAGTGTGTGTGAATAGAGTCAAAAAGAGTTAGTGAAAAAAGGGTCAATGCAAAAATAGTCAATGCAGATAGTCCGGGTAGCTGCAGGGGTTCAGCGTGTAGAACCCAGCTCCTACATTTGAATATAAAAATGTATTTTATCAAACAAAACTATGCTACATTTTATTTATGGGACCCTCAGGATGACAAATCAGAGCAATATTACTGAATGTAAGTGCATTATTTACCTTCAGAGGTGAATGTATCAAACCAATTGCCATGATAAAAGTGTTTTGTTCTTGTGCACTCTCCTCAAACAATAGCATGGTCTTTTTTCACTGTAATAGCTACTGTAAATTTGGCACTGCAGTTAGATTAACAAGAATTTAATTAAGCTTTCTGCCCATATAAGACATGTCTATGTCCTGGAAACGTCATTCTAGTCACATAAGCGCACGTTAGCAACAACCGTCTCGATTTAGGGACACCAATCCCATAGAGGATAACTTTGGTGGCTGGAGTCTGACCATTTCCCCCAGGGCTCAGTTCTATGCATCAAGTCACTCGGCTCTGTCATATCCTCACATGGCCTCTCCTATCATTGCTATGCATATGGAACTCAACTACTTTTCTACTTCCGCCCCTTCTGACACCCAGGTGGCGAGACGCATCTCTGCGTGCCTGGCAGACATCTCAGCTTGGATGTCTGCCCACCACCTCAAGCTCAACCTCAACAAAACAGAGCTGCTCTACCTCCCATGGAAGGACTGCCAGCTCCAAGACCTCTCCATCACGGTTGACAACTCCACGGTGTCCCCCTCCCAGAATGCAAATAACCTTGTCCACCTCTGCAAACATCAAAGCAGTGATTCAGTCCTGTAGGTGCATGCTCTACAACATCCGTAGAGTACAACCTTTCCTCACACAGGAAGCGGGGCAGGTCCTAATCAAGGCACTTTTCATCTCCCGCCTAGACTACAGCAACTCTCTGTTGGCTGGGCTCCCCGCTTGTGCCATCAAACACCTGCAATTTATCCAGAATGCCGCAGCCCCCCTGGTGTTCAACCTTCCTAAATTCTCCCATGTCACCCCACTCCTCCGCACACTCCACTAGCTTCCAGTTGAAGCTTGCATCACCTTCAAGACCCTGGTGCTTACCCACAGACCAGCAAGGGGAACTGCACCTCCTTACCTTCAGGCTATGCTCAAACTCCTACATCCCAACCCGAGCACTCCGTTCCGCCACCTCTGGTCTTATGGGAGGGCAACTCCCGCTCAGCCCAGTCAAAGCTCTCCTCTGTCCTGGCACCCAAATGGTGGAAGTGGGGACAGCGGAGTACCTGCCAATCTTCCAAAAACTTCTGAAACCCTTTCTCTTTGAAGAGTATCTTAAAGCCCCGACATAGTCTCACCTTGCTATCTTAATCCTTAAGAGTCTGTTGACGCACCCGTGTGTTAATCTAAGTAACATAATAAACAAATCCCCATCAAATTCTGTCAGTTAAAGCTAGAGATATAAATTTTTTGCATGGGCTGCATCTCAATCCACTAGGTGGCTGAGCTACAGCTATGTTTGTCAGACCTTAAAACATCCCGAAAATTGGTCTTCTCACGAAAACGTTTGTAGCTTTCGAACCGTTTGAGCTACAAACTACAGTATTATGACCACTCTATCGAAAGGGGAGACTCTCACAAACAATGGTGTTCTCAATTTTTCACCTCCACAAGTGTCACGGGACTCGTCTGAAGGTAACTCATACAAACAAATGGAAGTATGGAGGTCATTTTGTGCCCCTCAAAATATTGAGTTAAATATGTGTCAAAAATATGTATATATTTACTGAGCTTTCTTATCTCCTAGATATGGGACAGACACTTCAAAGCCTCATTCCTCATGATTTATTTTTTTTACTATCTATGAATATGTTATTCAATGCGTTTCTATGGGCTATTGTAGTGAAGGCCAAATTCAATATTTTATCAAAACATTTATTTTTATTTTTTGGGGAAACCTAAAGTGGTCCTATAATGTCAAATCCCAAAACTAAAGTATCCTTGTGTCACGATCTTCGATATGGACGGACCAAGACGCAGCGATGCTTCCAGTATACATATTTATTTATCACGTAACTGGGAAAATAACAAACAAATGAAGATCGTAACTACGGTGAAACAAACACTCAAACCAATAAACAAACAATAACCCACAAAACCCTAGTGAAAACCACAAACATATATATGGTTCCCAATTAGAGGTAACGACACTCAGCTGCCTCTAATTGGGAACCATTAACCCAACATAGAAATAAACAACCTAGAACTCAAAACCCTCCTAAACCAAAAAACGAAACTAAACACGCCAGCCTGAACTCAGGCCTGGACGTGACATTACCCCCCCCAAAGGCGCGGACTCCGACCGTCCCAAAAGTCCATGGGGGGGGTCCTCGGGTGGGTCTCCTAGATCTAGGTGGCGGCTCCGGTGCTGGTCGTGCTGGTCCGAGAAGTCGCACCGGAGACCCGCGGCTAGAAGCCGGAACAGTTCGTACTGGACGAAGCGCACAGGGGACCTGGTGCAGGAAGCAGGAGCAGGCTGTGCTGGACTCACGATGCGCACAGGGAACCTGGTGCGGGGAGCAGGAACAGGCTGTGCTGGACTCGCG
>QNTS01001145.1:36303-46870 GCA_003317085.1 Hucho hucho | reverse complement strand
GTGTTGGACTCACGATGCGCACTGGGACTCTGGTGCGGGGAGCAGGAACGGGCCATGTTGAACTCACGATGCGCACTGGAACTCTGGTATGGGGAGCAGGAACGGGCCGTGTTGGACTCACGATGCACACTGGGACTCTGGTGCGGGGAGCAGGAACGGGCCGTGCTGTACTCACGACGCGCACAGGGATCCTGGAGCGTGGTACAGGGACAGTACATGCTGGGCCCACGACATGCACAGGGATCCTGGAGCGTGGAGCAGGGACAGGACGTGCTGGGCTCTCTATGCGCACATGGGGCCTGGTGCGCGGAGTAGGGACAGGACGTGTTGAACTCACGATGCGCACTGGAACTCTGGTATGGGGAGCAGGAACGGGCCGTGTTGTACTCACGATGCGCACTGGGACTCTGGTGCGCACAGGGATCCTTGTACTCACGACGCGCACAGGGATCCTGGAGCGTGGTACAGGGACAGTACATGCTGGGCCCACGACGCGCACAAGGGGCCTGGTGCGCAGAGCAGGGACAGGACGTGCTGGGCTCTCTATGCACACAGGGGGCCTGGTGTGCGGAGCCGAGACAGGACGTGCTGGGCTCTCTATGCGCACATGGGGCCTGGTGCGCAGAGCAGGGACAGGACGTGCTGGGCTCTCTATGCGTACAGGAGGCCTGGTGCGCGGAGCAGGGACAGAACGTGCTGGGCTCTCTATGCACACAGGGGGCCTGATGCGCGGAGCCGGGAACAGGACGTGCTGGGCTCTCTATGCGCACATGGGGCCTGGTGCGCGGAGCAGGGACAAGACGTGCTGGGCTCTCTATGCGCACAGGGGGCCTGGTGCGCAGAGCAGGGACTGGACGTACTGGGCTCTCTAAGCCTACAGGGGGCCTGGTGCGCAGAGCCGGCACCCTTCTACCCGACTGTTCACTCACCCTCGCCTCACAGATGATGGGAGCTGGAATGTCGCACACCGGGCTGTGGGCGCGAACTGGAGACACCGTACGCAGAGCCGGCGCTGGATATCCTGGTCCGAAGAGGCGCACCGGAGACCAGGAGCGCTGAGCCGGCACCACTCTTCCAGGCTGCACATTCAACCTAGCCCGACAGATGAGGGGAGCTGGAATTCCGCGCACCGTTCTATGAACGCGCACTGGAGACACCGTGCGCATCACAGCATAGCTCGGCGTCTTACCAGTGTGACGCTCCCTCCAAAGAGCATGTGGAGTTAGCTCAGGAGTCCACCCTGAAACGGCCAACCTCCCCGTGTGCCCCCCCCAAAAAACTTTTGGGGCTGCCTCTCTGGCTTTCTAGCCAGGCGTGTTCCAGCATATCTCTCCCTATCCATGCTCCGATCTGCCCTCGCTGCTTCCATCTCCTCCCTGGGGAGACGATGCTCCGCAGTCTTTTTCCAGGGTCCCTCTCCAGCCAGGATTTCCTCCCATGTCCAGAAATCCTGGCTCCTTCGCTGCTTGGTCCTTTTCTGGTGGGTTATTCTGTCACGATCTTCGATATGGACGGACCAAGATGCAGCGATGCTTCCAGTATACATATTTATTCATCACGTAACTGGGAAAATAACAAACAAACAAACAAAGATCGTAACTACGGTGAAACAAACACTCAAACCAATAAACAAACAATAACCCACAAAACCCTAGTGAAAACCACAAACATATATATGGTTCCCAATTAGAGGTAACGACACTCAGCTCCCTCTAATTGGGAACCATTAACCCAACATAGAAATAAACAACCTAGAACTCAAAACGAAACTAAACACGCCAGCCTAAACTCAGGCCTGGACGTGACACCATGGTATGACCATCTTAAAACAATTCCATATGTTAGCTTAGTACCCACCCTCCCCACAACGGCTTAGACTTTTAGAGGTTAAGATTAATGCACTAATTGTCGCTCCGGATAAGAGCGTTTGCTAAATGACTCAAATGTAAAATGTAACAGATACAATACAATACAGTACAACTATCTCAAAGATAGTAGACCTATAAGTATTTGTGTATTGCCCTGTCCTATCTCCATGCCATGATGTTTTAGGAAAACGTATTCAACCCTCAGAGAGCCTTACTTCCCCTCCCTGGAGTACAGGTTTCTTCTCTGGTTGATCAACACCGCTATGCTGGCCAACAGTGCCACCAATAGGAATGCCACTGCCACTACAAGCACCGCAATGACACTTTGCAAAAGTTTAGTAATCAGATTTAAGATTTCAGTCTTAAAGAGAGTCCTGTTTCAATGAGTAGTGACAGTTTCAGAGTAAACATTGTGATAACTTTTACTTATCTGTGGCAATATTTATGGTTATTCTGTTGTATAGAATGACAGAACAATGAGCTCCTATAAGCCAAAGTAACAAATAAAAACCTTTGAACCATTAGGAAGATATGGACTACCTCTCTTACCTGTGTTGGACCATGATGGTGTGAGACCACACTCGGCCTCACAGTCCGTTGAGTTGAAATCTTTAACCAGGTCATAAAATGAGGTGAGAGGGCACGGGTCATCGAGACACAGGAGACACAGGAGGGGTCACAGGATGAGTCATTACAGTAAGTCAAGAGAATAGGATCTGGAATAGTTCACACAGACTATGTAGGGGGATATTGTAATGGGAAATTTTAGATGAATAAAGTACATATTCAGTTAAGTGATTAACACAATGTATAATACGTTTCGTTCCTGTAATACACATGATTCTGTTAGTGCAAGGTTGATGGTCACTAGGCTCATTTCTTCTATCTTCTGATAGTGTTGGCACCTGTCTAAAGGTGCCAGTTTCGAGGACAAACTGGTTATTCTTGTATTCTGTGTGATTCAATGCTTTTTGTTATGTGTTTACAGAACATACTTTATGTGATTAGGATATAAGGGTCTGCTGTGAGAAGGTGAGGGAGACATTTTTCGGTAACACTTTACTTGACACATTCAGCATCATAACACGTTATGAAACGGCCATAACCTTGTCATAATATGTCATAACACTGTCATGACACATATATTTAGACTGTTGACAGGTTTTTCTCTTATTTTATGTCTGGTTATGACACCTACATAAGAGTGTAAGAACACTACTACCATACAAGGCAAAACATTATTTAACACCATAGCCTTTGTGTAACAGTATGTTTATGTTGTATAATTGTTTTATTGTTTTACCATAATGAATTATCATTGTAATTGCACACAAATCGATGGCAGAAATGCACCTATCCCAATGCTCTGTTGCTGATGACTGGGATGAATGCAGGAGCAGATTTCAAGAGCAGGACAAGACACCCTCTTTTTGACTGATGACTGATATAAGTGCATGTATGTGATAGGCCTATCTGGCTTATATGATTATGATGGTCATAATGATTCTTAACAGTGTCATAAAGTGCATTTTCTACAAGTTATTTAAAATATGATGAAAATATGACTGTAAAGAATTCATAACAACAACAAAGGATTTAAGAAACAAACTTTCAAACGAAAGGGAACTTCTTAGCAGGAAAAAAACTAATTTGAATAAATGTGGGTTTTGACACTCCTATGTAGGTGTCGTAACCAGCCATAAAATAACTAAATATATGTCATAACAGGTGTAAATATATGGGTTATGAGTGTTAGGGCTGGTTATGATTAGGGCTGTTACGGTGACCATATTACTGCCACACCGGCAGTCACGAGTCATGATGGCAGTCAAATTCCATGTGACCGTTTAGTCATGGTAATTAGGCTTCTCCATACTCTGATGCTGCTGATGGTCATTAGTAGCCTAGCAAATTTGCTAACTGCCTGGTACTCTGCACTCTGTTGTTCCTCTAATCACTCTGACATCAATGTAAATGTAATCAAAAATCTAATCAAACACTTAATGAGAGCTCATGAGCTAATGTTGCGCAACATTTCTACAGGCTATGCAATTGATGGCCTCTATCAGCTTTCTATAGGCTCGGCCTACTATATTTATTTCTCAACCTTCCTAATATTAAGCTCATTGCTTCTCTTTAAGACAGGAGTATAGCCTACCGGCTGGCATGAAAATTAACCACAAAAAAGCATTGTCCATTCGCTACTTAAGTGCATAGATTACTTCATTTTTTTTCTCGCTGGCCCTGTTTCGAGACAGGTGCATGATAATGGTCCATCCTAAATATAAACAAATTTCTCTCATTAATTATTTAGTACATGTAAGGACAAGATTAAATCAATAATAGTGTGATGGTGACAATATTAGCCTATCACTTGTGAATGATATATTATCACTTGTGAATGATTAATGCAAAAAGCACATAATCTTTTTTTCAACTTATGTAGCCTAGCCCATAGGCCTATATATTTTGATATGTTTGTGTCACAACTAAAGTGGCCAAATAACTTCTTAAAATTAAGCACATTAAACCGCTTTACAATGGGAGTAAAGACTTACTGGCATACATTCGCAGCACGTGAGTTTCAAGTTTGGGAAAGATCATTTTACCATTTTTACCACCTTTATAATAAAAGCATTACATGCATAATCAAAGTAATTTGTGGTCACTTCTGAGAATAGCCCACAGCCGTATGGCATAACCAGATCAGGGCCTAACATAAGGACAATGCAGAGTATGCTATTCTGTTCTTCTGAAATAGACATTTTCTTCATATCATGTTTCTTTAGGCCTGTCTAAAATAAATATTTGGATTTATTGTGATGGTGTAGGCTATATTACATGGATTTATTTGAATTTTTTTAATGTAGATGTTCCAAAGCTCTGCATCAGTGGCTTGTAGGCAATGCGTGGATGACAGGAGATGCTAAATGTGTTTATGTTAATTAAAGGTCAATTACCATGAGACCAGCAGTTATTTACTTGGCAATCACTAGCTAACAAATGTCATGACCGCCACAGCCCTAGTTTTGACCATGTCATAACATTTTGTTACAGTGGGTGTCAAGTAAATTGTTACCCATTTTTCTATGCTCCCATGCTGGAGGTTGTCTCCCTGTTGCAACTTGTATTAAACCAGATAGATTTTTTTTTTTCTTTGTCAACGACTGCTCTCCTTTTTGTTCACCTGGAATTTCCCTTTACAGATACAGTCATGTGTTATGCAGATTTCCATAACACTTTAATACTCGTTTCACATGTCACATACCATTTAGTTGTCATTTAAATCAAGAAGAAAATCTCAAATAAGTTGTCCAGTTTAAGACATTAGCCTTGTACATACTGTATAATTTCTAGAGGTATTGCAACTGATACTACATTACCCACCATCCTCTTCATAGAACTCAAAGAACTGACAGACAGTGTAAGGAGGAAGGAGACTGTTGTACATGTCTAGGGCAGCCTGGAGCGTTATGAGGGTGGATTCATACTAGAGAGAGAGACCTACACATCAGGTCACATAGAATTAATTGTGTTGTATAAATTGCATAATCACATCGCATAACCATTGTGTTTGTATGTACGGTCACGCATGTGTACGCTTGTGAATGTGTAAATATGAATATGGAGACATGCTAGATGTCAAAGGAGGCTATTTCCTGTATGGTGTTAAGTACTTCCTGTGTGGCCCAGCCAGGAGTGGTGAGGTTGTGATTCCTCTAACGGGTACAATGACAACCATTAGCATCTGTTTGAAGCGCAATCTTTCACAACATGAGTCACAACCAAGCCTATACCCATGTAATTCATGTGACTGCGTCACAAATGGCACCATATTCTCTTTGTGGTATGCACATTTTGCCCGGGGCCCATAGGACCATGGTCAATAGTAGTATACTATATAAAGGTAATAGGGTGCTATTTGGGACGCGACCTGTATTTCATGGTTTGTGTAAGTCTTTCCATTTATTGCCATCTCTGAAAATAAGAGATGTTGGATGTACACTTTTCACTATTGCGAATGCGTATTACTGTAAATAAGGCCAAGTCTACCTCTTATATAATCATGAATATTTCTCAATTCAATGTGCTATTGAATTATTAAGTCCAAAGGCCCAGATGATCACATGGCAGTGTTTCACCTAGATTGCTTGTTCCCAGATGGGGAACACAGGCTCAAAAAGCAATATCCAGACTTCCTGGCACCAAAGTTGTCAATAGAAACCAATAAAGTACAAAATATTTTAGACACAGGGCAAGAGAGCTAGGCAGGAGGGATCCCCATTCTGACACCAGTGTTACAAAGTTACACAGACAACATGCAGGAAACGTGAGTTTACTGGGTTTTAACCAAGCATATGTATGTAATGTATGCATGCGTCTCAAATGACACCCTATTCCCTTTTTAGTGTACTACTTTTGACCAGAGCCCTATGGGCCCTGCTTAAAATAATTTACTATAAAGGGACTAGGGTGCCATTTGGGACTCTATTCTCTGGTCACCTTGCTCCCCACCCTCAGAAGGGGACATGCAACTAGTCCCACGGGGGGAACCCTACATACATGTGGCATGGTGTTTATATCAGAGTCAGAGCATGTATGTAGTGAGCTACATACGGTAGTCCAGTACCTGACAGGAAAGTGTTGTAGACCCTCCAGATGGAATTCCTGCCCAGCAGCTTAGACACAGGGTACCCAGTGTGGCTGGAGAGTTCCTGTATAAATCGCTGTGGGATCATAACTACATTCATTACATGACATTGATCTTATAAGATTGTTTTTTTTATCCAGTCAGTCAAATGATGGATTCGTAAAAGCAATCAATATATTCTGTCACATTAGCTTTTTGCCTCCATAAACAGTTGATTATTAAAGTCTTGTCAAATAAGTGCACTTTTACCCAGTGCTTAGTCAAGAGCAAAAATTCCTCGGGGGAAGGATCTCAATAGTCTAAAGCGGAATCCTCTCATTGTTCTTCCTTTCATCTACACTGATGCAAAATACTTGACAGGTGTTGATTACTGTCAGCATGTAGCGATAGATTCAAGGTCCAGTATGTAGCTTTGTGTGTGACCTGACCAAATTCACACAGAAATGTGAGTTGTAGATCTGTCATTATCATTGAAAGCAAGTCTGATTAGCGGTAGATCCGTTCTATGTGTGCTAATTCTATGCTTCAAGTCCTGAAGTTTTGCTTTTGCTCTTTTTACTTTCAGTTTTGTAAACCAGCTTAAAACAGCTGACAATGCAATATTTTTGGTTATTGAAAACAAATTTCACAGCAGTTTAGATTGTACAATGATTCTCTACACTATACATTGCTTGATGTCACGTAAACTGAAATTAGGCAAGCATGATAGAATTTTAGCAATTAGGTAATGGCGGAGCGATTTCTACATATTATACCTTTAAACCCTATTAGGCTTTCAGCTGCTCAATTCCTTCAGATCACATCAAATGAGACAAGGAGAGGAAACCACTGAATATTGAGATGTACCAAGGGTGACACAATTTTTCAGTTACTCCATGTTCCCACCAGAGGATAGTAAAACGTACCAGCGGACGCCTCCATAAATTGCCAGATTACTCCTTAATAGGAATCATGATGGGACTCAGTTTAATTAAAACCTTTTCATTTTAATTCAATCCTGTGGTTAATTAACAGCTCTGAGAAGGTGAGGGAAATTGCGTTGAGCAGCTTTTTGGAAGAAGGCAGAGAAAACTGTGACTGAGAATATCGCTGAGGACTTGATGTCACACCAAAATAACTAACAAGGCCTTTGTGACAATGAAACATTAATTCAGTCTTTGGATAACAAACACATGTAGCAAGTGAGTCAAAATGTATTTATGGGACAAGATGAATAGGGAGAGACAGGGTTGGGAGAAGAAGGGTTTCATGGCATATTGCTCAAAGCCGATCTATCATATGATATGACTTGAAATGAAGGGACAGAACAAAAACAAACATAACAAACAATGACATAAACATCAACAACAAGTTGTCAACAAACTCATAAAAGTTATTGAGGTGTGCTTGGTTTATCTTGGAGTTTTCCATTTTGGGACTATTCTATTTGGTTTAATTGCACCGGGCAACTCAATCAAGCTCAAGCAGTATTTGAAATTTCTTGACATACTGCTATGAATTTGACCCAAGTCTGAACATGCTATGTCATGTCTACTATGAAGCAGCTTGTCAAAGCAACTTGTCAAATCCAAGACAAAAATACAAGTTTGAATCCTATGTCATTGGTTACAATGCAACAACGCTAGCTCAAACACAGTTGAGTGAGTAGACATGTTTTTTATGCCAGCCAGCTGCCTGCCGCCTGCCTACCTTATCCTTGGCTCTGGTGATAGTTGAACTGGAGTGGGCTGCCATGGTAACTAGGGCATGAGGGGAAGGGGGTGTCTTTTTGGGGGAACAGCTCAGCCAGGTTAGCCTGGGCACTCATCAGGGTGCGGTAGTAGTCTGTGCTCCGCATGTACACCTGTGTGGAGGAGATGAGGCTTGGTTACGTCCCACTGTCCATACTAGCATACCACAGAGAATGCATGTCCAAAAAATGTATTCACTGTAAGTGGTATGCCAGTGTGCATAATGGAACAAAGCTTTACTCTATTAAGAATTAATATGTTCTACTTAAAAGACAGTATAGGAATATGCTAACAACATAGGCTTAACAAGTATCAAACTGTTTGAAGTATTTTAACAGTTGAATAGGGAAAACAATTAAATTTAAGGAGATTATACTGTGGTGTATGCCTGAAAACATGCGATGATATCAAGAGAGAGAGATATTATATTTTTGGTAAAGGGGAAAGAAAGATAGTGGATAAAGAGAGAGAATAGAGAGAGAGAGATGTCTCTCTTGTGACATCTCTATTTGCTTTTTCCTTTTCTATGTGAAGTGATAGGATACTATAAATCACTTTGACAACATTGGCTTTTCCTGTGATGCCGATAAAGCTTATTAGAATTCGAAAGTAACATGACAGGGGAGAGGAAAGTTACAGCGTGAACTGAAACTTGAGCTCAACAAACATATTATTAGCGACGGCGAATTCCGAAAGTTGTTATTTTGGTGATAATTGCATGTTACTTAATGGACGGCAGGATGGATGTAAAGAGATGGAGAAGAGAGAGGGAGAGAGAGGGAGACAGGGACGAGAGAGGGGGAGAGAGAGAGAGAGAGAGAGAGAGAGAGAGAGAGAGAGAGAGAGAGAGAAAGAGAAAGAAAGAGATAAAGGGAAATAATGGAGTTAAGAGAAAGTGGGTGAGATAGAGAGCAACAAGAAGAGGGAAATCAGATCTTTGTTGTAATGCCAATATGATGTGAACAGCCCTGGGGCACACAGAGCCAAACAACATGCATGCATTCTAATGCACAGTGGGCCCTCATGCAAGATAAACCCAAATGCAACATCATGTTATGAGGTTGGGGTGATGACATCCTCAAGATTAGTCACTCTTATTAGCCTAGACCATAATCAAGTGATAATACCCAAGAAGTTGGTGTTTGGAGGATATAGTGCCTTAAGAAAATATTCATACCCCTTGACTTATTCCACAGTTTGTTGTGTTACAGCCTGAATTCAAAATGGATGAAATAGATTTTTTTTCTAACCCACAGGTAGTCTAGTGGTTAGAGTGTTGGGCCAGTAACCGAAACTTTGCTGGATCGAATCCCTGAGCTGACACGGTAAAAATCTATTGTTCTGCCTCTGAACAAGGCAGTTAACCCACTGTTCCCCGGTAGGCCGTCATTGTAAATAAGAATTTGTTCTTAACTGACTTGCCTAGTTAAATAATATTTGTTTTTTTAAATACACACAATAACCCATAATGATATAGTGAAAACATGTTTTAGAGAATGTATTGAAAATGAAATACAGAAATATCTTATGTACATAAGTCAATACATGTTAAAATCACCTTTGGCAGCGATTACAGCTGTGAGTCTTTCTCGGTAAGTCTCTACAAGATAAATCTAGGCTTGCTACCCAAGCCGGCTGGTCGTTCGTTCTATCGGTTTGTTTGCCAGAGATTCAACCCAGTCATTAAATATTAAAAAAAAAACACACAATAGTGAAAATATGTTTTTAGACATTTCAGATAATTTACTGAAAGTGTAATACAGGAATATCTCATTTACATAGGTATTCACACACCTGAGTAGCGATTACAGCTGTAAGTCTTTTTGGGTACGTCTAAGAGCTTGCACGCCTGGATTGTACAATATGTACCCATTATTCTTTATAAAATTCTTCAAGCTCTGTCAAGTTGATTGTTTATCATTGCTAGACAGACATTTCATTTCTTGCCATAGATTTTCACGCCGTTTAAAGTCAAAACTGTTCTTTTTTTTTACAGATCTACCAATCGGTGTCCATCTTTGTGGGATATTGAAAAACCTCCCTGGTCTTTGTGGTTGAATCTGTGCTTGAAATTCATTACTCGATTGAGAGACCTTACAGATCAATCAATCAAATGTACAGTGGGGAAAAAAAGTATTTAGTCAGCCACCAATTGTGCAAGTTCTCTCACTTAAAAAGATGAGAGAGGCCTGTAATTTTCATCATAGGTACACTTCAACTATGACAGACAAAATGAAGAAAAAAAATCCAGAAAATCCCATTGTAGGATTTTTAATGAATTTATTTGCAAATTATGGTGGAAAATAAGTATTTGGTCA
>QNTS01001145.1:7048-34894 GCA_003317085.1 Hucho hucho | reverse complement strand
TGACCAAATACTTATTTTCCACCATAATTTGCAAATAAATTCATTAAAAATCCTACAATGTGATTTTCTGGATTTTTTTTCCTCATTTTGTCTGTCATAGTTGAAGTGTACCTATGATGAAAATTACAGGCCTCTCTCATCTTTTTAAGTGAGAGAACTTGCACAATTGGTGGCTGACTAAATACTTTTTTTCCCCACTGTATTTATAAAGCCCTTCTTACATCAGCTGTCACAAAGTGCTGTACAGAAATCCAGCCTAAAACCCCAAACAGCAAGCAATGTAGAAGCACGGTGGCTTGGAAAAGCTGCCTAGAAAGGCCAAAATTTAGGACGAAACCTAGAGAGGAACCAGGCTATGAGGGGTGGCCAGTTCTCTTCTGGCTGTGCCGGGTGGAGATTATAACAGGACATGGCCAAGATGTTCAAATGTTCATAGATGACCAGCAGGGTCAAATAATAATAATCACAGTGGTTGTCTAGGGTGCAACAGGTCAGCACCTCAGGAGTAAATGTCAGTTGGCTTTTCATAGCCGATCAATCAGAGTATCTCTACCGCTCCTGCTGTCTCTAGAGAGTTGAAAACAGCAGGTCTGGGACAGGTAGCACGTCCGTGAACAGGTCAGGGTTCCATAGCTGCAGGCAGAATAGTTGAAACTGGAGCAGCAGCACAACCAGGTGGACTGGGGACAGCAAGGAGTCATCAGGCCAGGTAGTCCTGAGGCATGGTCCTAGGGCTCAGGTCCTCCGAGAGAGAGAAAGGAAGAAAGAAGGAGAGAATGAAAGGGAGAAAAAGAGAGAAAAAAAGAGAGATAATTAGAGAGAGCATACTTAAATTCAAACAGGATACCGGAGAAGACAGGAGAAATATTCCAGATATAACAGACTGACCCTAGCCCCCCGACACATAAACTATTGCGGCATAAATACTGGAGGCTGAGACAGGAGGGGTCGGGAGACACTGTGGCCCCGTCCGAGTATACCCCCAGACAGGGCCAAACAGGCAGGATATAACCCCACCCACTTTGCCAAAGCACAGCCCCCACACAACTAGAGGGATATCTTCAACCACCAACTTAACATCCTGAGATGGTAAGGCCAAGTAAAGTCCACGAAGATCTCCCCCACGGCACAACCCAAAGGGGGCGCCAACCCGGAGAGGAAGATCACGTCAGTGACTCAACCCACTCAAGTGACGCACCCCTCCTAGGGATGGCATGGAAGAGCACCAGAGTAACGCCGAGGTTCTTCACAGTTATATAAGAGAAGACTGTACAACCATCAAGATTAATTGTCAGATTCAACAGAAGATCTCTTTGTTTCTTGGGACCTAAAACTAGCATCTCTGTTTTGTCCAAGTTTAAAAGTAGAACATTTGCCACCATCCACTTCCTTATGTCTGAAACACAGGCTTCCAGGGAGGGCAATTTTGTGGCTTCACCATGTTTCATCGAAATGTACAGCTGTGTGCCATCCGCATAGCAGTGAAAGTTAACATTATGTTTCTGAATGACATCACCAAGAGGTAAAATATATAGTGAAAACAATAGTGGTCCTAAAACAGAGCCTTGAGGAACACCGAAATTTATAGTTGATTTGTCAGAGGACAAACCATCCACAGAGACAAACTGATACAGATAATTGTATGTGCGGGGTACAGACATTGGTAGTCATAAAAAAATCATGTTAACTACTATTATTGAAAACGGAATGAGTCCATGCAACTTATTCTAAAATTTGTTAAGCACATTTTTACTCCTGAACTTATTTAGGCTTGCCACAACAAAGGGGTTGAATACTTATTGTCTCAAGACATTTCAGCTTTTAAATAATTTTTCATTTAAAAAATGTTATACAAACAAAATTCTACTTTGACATTATGAGGTTGTCACGATCTTGTTGAGGGACGGACCAAGACGCAGCGATGCTTCCAGTATACATATTTATCTACTCAACGTAACTGGGAAAAATAACAAACAGAACGAACGAAGACCGTAACATAGACCAATAACCTAGAAATACATTTAAGCAATGACCAAACAATAACCCACAAAACCCTAGTGAAAACTACAAACATATATATGGTGCCCAATTAGAGGTAACGACACTCAGCTGCCTCTAATTGGGAACCATTACCCAACATAGAAATAGTACACCTAGAACAGAAAAACCCTACACCAAAAACGAAACTAAACACGCCAGCCTGTAGACTCAGGCCTGGACGTGACAGTACCCCCCCCAAAGGCGCGGACTCCGACCGCGCCAAACGTCCATGGGGGGGGGGGTCTTCGGGTGGGTCTTTTAGTCCAAGGTGGAGGCTCCGGTGCCGGCCGTGCTGGGCCGAGGTCACGCACCAGAGGCCCTGGGCTAGAAGCCGGAACAGTTCGCGCTGGACTCACGAAGCGCACAGGGCACCTGGTGCATGAAGCAGAAGCAGGCTGTGCTGGACACACGATGCGCACAGGGGACCTGGTGCGGGGAGTAGGAGCAGGCTGTGCTGGACTAGCGATGCGCACAGGGGACCTGATGCGGGGAGTAGGAGCAGGCTGTGCTGGACTTGCGATGCGCACAGGGGACCTGGTGCGGGGAGCAGTAACAGGCTGTGCTGGACTCGCGATGCACACAGGGGACCTCGTGCGAGGAGCAGGAACAGGCTGTGCTGGACTCGCGATGCGCACATGGGACCTGGTGCGGGGAGTAGGAGCAGGCTGTGCTGGACTAGCGATGCGCACAGGGGACCTGGTGTGGGGAGCAGGAACAGGCTGTGCTGGACTCGCAATGCGCACAGGAACTCTGGTACGGGGAGCAGGAACGGGCCGTGTTGGATTCACGATGCGCACTGGAACTCTGGTGCGGGGAGCAGGAACGGGCCGTGTTGGACTCACGATGCGCACTGGGACTCTGGTGCGGGGAGCAGGAACGGGCCGTGTTGGACTCACGATGCGCACTGGGACTCTGGTGCGGGGAGCAGGAACGGGCCATGTTGGACTCACGATGCGCACTGGGACTCTGGTGCGGGGAGCAGGAACGGGTCGTACTGGGTCCACGACGCGCACAGGGATCCTGGAGCGTGGAACAAGGACAGGACGTACTGGGCTCTCTATGCGCACAGGGGGCCTGGTGCACGGAGCCGGCACCCTTCTACCCGGCTGTTCACTCACCCTCGCCTCACAGATGGTGGGAGCTGGAATGTCGCGCACCGGGCTGTGGGTGCGAACCGGAGACACCGTACGCAGAGCCGGCGAAGGATATCTCGGTCCAAGAAGGTGCACTGGAGATTTAGCACGCAGAGCCGGCACCACTCTTCCAGGCAGCACTCTCACCCTAGCCTGACAGATGAGTGGAGCTGGAATGTCGCGCACCGGGCTGTGGACACGCACCGGAGACACTGCACGCTCCACGCAGAAACAGTGCAGGATATCCTGGTCCAAGAAGGTGCACGGGAGACTTAGCGCGCAGAGCCGGCACCACTCTTCTAGGCTGCACACTCAGCCTAGCCTGACAGATGAGTGGTCGCGCACCGGCCTATGAATACGCACTGGAGACACCGTGCGCAATACTGCATAACATGCGCATCCAGCACCTTTTTCAAACACATTTTTTTGTTGTCTGCTTGTTTAATTCAATTACAAAATTACATTTAAGAAAATAACAACTTTTCAACATTGCCTGTTGCCTAGGGTACTTGTTACTTAGAAAAGCGTAATAATGTAGGGCTTCTCTCATACCCCTTATGGCTGACGCTTTATGGGCTCTTAAACAACTGTGCAATTTGGTTAGTTTTTTTGCATTGTTTGTAACTTATTTTGTATATAAATAAGTTTTTTAATGGCGGTTTTGGAGCAGTGGCTTCTTCCTTGCTGAGCGGCCTTTCAGGTTATGTCGATATAGGACTCGTTTTACTGTGGATATAGATACTTTTGTACCTGTTTCCTGAACTCTTCTACACGCACACACAAAACTGTCCCGTGAGTGGGGTTTTTTCATGAAAAAAAAAGTTTGGGGGGATTTTAGTTTTGATCACAAAATATTAAATCACCAGGAATTCACCAAAAATAATTACAACGGAAATCTGTTCACAAGTATTCCCCCCCTCCCCCCAAAAAGATGATTGTGTCTTAATGTAATCAAGGTATGAAATTGTTATTTTCAAATAAGTTGTGGTCAATTTGCAGTGTACAAATTATTATAATTATGTTCGGCACCCTGACCATCCGCTCTGACAAAAATCGTCCCGCGGCTGAATCTAGTTGCCTACCCCTGTTGTGCACACAATAATACACTGACTACGGCATCTGAACTGCATTTAAGTGATGGTAAAAAAAAATTTAGCAACATTGTTTTTGTGTCTGTTGAAATAATTGCCATGATTTCACAGTGGTTGTCATGGGAACTGAGAAGTTGGTGCATTTTGACAATCTGTGCAGGGAGACTGAGACACTAAAAAGAGATGAGAGTTAGAGGGATACACAAATCCATCCAACGAGTAAACGTTACCAAATAGTGCAGGGCATTTCAACACAATAGGGCTCCGATGGGAATGAACGGTTGTGAGAAAGAGTGCAAGAGAAAGTGAGAGGATAAAAGAGAGAAAGAGAGAGAGAGACCACAAAAAAAGACAAGAGAGAGAAAGAGCAAGCTATTTTAGGCTGCGGTTGTCATGGAAACAGCAATCTCACTACTACAAATGGAGACATCTAGAACACATGGATCGACAAACAAATGGCATGCGTAAAAGCGCATGCAAATGCCATGGCGTGTGTGACTACTCTCCATCTTGGTCGGGTTAATCCTCATGATAAAACAGTCTCTTTCAGCAAGAGTGAATATGAAAGGGGGACTTTAGTGAGGGGGGACAAACGTTGGGAGTCAGGGGCTAAGTAACAGCCAGTAGTGTCCATTCAGTCAGTTAGTGAGTCAGCCACTCAGTTTGTCTTTTAATTAACCAGTCCCTTTAGCCACTTCCTTCCCCCTCTTTTTCTCTCTTTCCCTCTTTATCTCTCTTTACCCCTTTCTTTCCTCTCCCCTCATGCTCTCTCTCTCTTGCTCTCTCTCCCCCCTCTATCACTCTTGCTCTCTCTCCCTTTCTCTGAAGGACAGAGGTATTCCCACATTTCTCAGTTGCTATAGCAACACTGCAGTGAGAAAAAGAAAGGGAGGACGGAGCCGGGGGAAGGAGAGAGGGGGAGGAGGAAGGGGGAGGGGTAGACAGAAACAGGGCCTAAGATGAGGGGATGTGTGAACAATGTTAAATGATAGCCGCTCCCGACCAGGGCGATGGCGAATCTCCCTTCGTAGAGCCGCCCAGAGCCCAGACTTATGTCAATATCATTAACATAATTGTCGCTGGGTATCTTATCTTGCTTCGTGTCGATATCTCTCTGTCTCTACAGGACACAGTCGAGGACTATAGCCTTCTGCTCGTTCTTTTGACTGTCTTCTTATGATCACCTTCCATTAATGTAATAACAATGGCACTTCAACTCAGACATGTACAAGTAGCTTAAGGGATCAGTGGGGCGATGGCGCCCCACCTGCGACAACATCCGGAAAAATGCAGAGCCCCAAATTCAAATTACAAAAGTAGTAATATAAAACATTCATGAAAATACAAGTGTTGCACACTCTTCAAAAGCTTAGAATCTTGGTAATCTCACACGCATTGTCAGATAAAAAAAATATTTTACGGCAAAAGCATAACATTTGATTGTCTGAGGACAGCGCCCCGCGTAATTCCTGCATTAGCATAATTTCATAACCAGCAGTGGTGTCACAAAACTCAAAAATAGCGATAAAATAAATCGCTTACCTTTGAAGATCTTCCTCTGATGGCAATCGGAAGGGTCCCAGCAACACAATAAATGTTCCTTTTGGTTGGCGCGTTTTGTTCAGAAAATCCACCGTCCAATATACAAGACATACAAAGCGTTAAAAACATACCTATAAACTTTGTCCAAACAACTCAAACAACGTTTCTAATCGATCTTTAGGTACACTAATATGTATATAAACGATAATATTTCACACAGATAATATCCTGGGCGATAGAAAAGAAACAAAACGAGGCGCACGCTCTCGGTCCCGCGCGTCAAAGAGATGAGTGACTTGCCAAAACTTGTCTTAGATAAAGATAAACGCATGAAACCTTGTCTAAAGACTGTTGACATGTAGTGTAAGCCATAGGTACTGCAATCTGGGAGCTGGATCCCCCTCCTTTCAATACCAAGTCAATGGGAAAAGTGTCACTTCACAGAATCAAATTTCTGGATGGATTTGTCTCAGGTTTTCACCTGCCAAATCAGTTCTGTTATACTCATATACATTATTTTAACAGTTTTAGAAACTTCAGAGTGTTTTCTATCCAATACTACTAATTATGTGCATATCCTAGTTTCTGGGCCTGAGTACCAGGCATTTTACTTTGGGCACACCAGACTCTCCAAACCTCCGACCACTGCCGCCGCTCCCTAACAGGTTTTAACTGCCAAAATAAAGGAAACACCAACATAAAGTTTTTTTAATAGGGTGTTGGGCCACCATGAGCCAGAACAGCTTCAATGCACCTTGGCATCGATTCTACAAGTGTCTGGAACTCTATTGGAGGGATGCAACACCATTATTCCACAAGAAATTCAATAATTTGGGGTTTTGTTGATGGTAATGGAAAACGCTGTCTTGGGAGCTGCTCCAGAATCTCCCATAAGTGTTCAATTGGGTTGAGATCTGGTGAATGAGACAGCAATGGCATATGGTTTACATAGTTTTCATGGTCATCAAACCATTCAGACCCAGAGTTACAGTGAGGGAAAAAAGTATTTGATCCCCTGCTGATTTTGTACTTTTGCCCACTGACAAAGAAATGATCAGTCTATAATTTTAATGGTAGGTTTATATGAACAGTGAGAGACAGAATAACACCATAAAAATCCAGAAAAACGCATGTGAAAAATGTTATAAATTGATTTGCATTTTAATGAGGGAAATAAGTATTTGAACCCCTCTCAATCAGAAAGATTTCTGGCTCCCAGGTGTGTTTTATACAGATAACGAGCTGAGAATAGGAGCACACTCTTAAAGGGAGTGCTCCTAATCTCAGTTTGTTACCTGTATAAAAGACACCTGTCCACAGAAGCAATCAATCAATCAGATTCCAAACTCTCCACCATGGCCAAGACCAAAGAGCTCTCCAAGGATGTCAGGGACAAGATTGTAGACCCACACAAGGCTGGAATGGGCTACAAGACCATCGCCAAGCAGCTTGGTGAGAAGGTGACAACAGTTGGTGCGATTATTTGCAAATGGAAGAAACACAAAAGAACTGTCAATCTCCCTCGGCCTGGGGCTCCATGCAAGATCTCACCTCGTGGAGGTGCAATGATCATGAGAACGGTGAGAACTACACGGGAGGATCTTGTCAATGATCTCAAGGCAGCTGGGACCATAGTCACCAAGAAAACAATTGGTAACACACTATGCCGTGAAGGACTGAAATCCTGCAGCGCCCGCAAGGTCCCCCTGCTCAAGAAAGCACATATACATGCCTGTCTGAAGTTTGCCAATGAACATCTGAATGATTCAGAGGACAACTGGGTGAAAGTGTTGTGGTCAGATGAGACCAAAATGGAGCTCTTTGGCATCAACTCAACTCGCCGTGTTTGGAGGAGGAGGAATGCTGCCTATGACCCCAAGATCACCATCCCCACCGTCAAACATGGAGGTGGAAACATTATGCTTTGGGGGTGTTTTTCTGCTAAGGGGACAGGACAACTTCACCGCATCAAAGGGACGATAGACGGGGCCATGTACCGTCAAATCTTGGGTGAGAAC
The DNA here is from genome assembly GCA_003317085.1 of Hucho hucho. Taxonomy (NCBI): domain Eukaryota; kingdom Metazoa; phylum Chordata; class Actinopteri; order Salmoniformes; family Salmonidae; genus Hucho; species Hucho hucho. The sequence continues at coordinate 27,070 of QNTS01001145.1, read as the reverse complement.
CTCCTTCCCTCAGCCAGGGCATTGAAAATGGGTCGTGGATGGGTATTCCAGCATGACAATGACCCAAAACACACGGCCAAGGCAACAAAGGAGTGGCTCAAGAAGAAGCACATTAAGGTCCTGGAGTGGCCTAGCCAGTCTCCAGACCTTAATCCCATAGAAAATCTGTGGAGGGAGCTGAAGGTTCGAGTTGTCAAACGTGGTGCATCAGATGACCTGGCCTCCACAATCACCCGACTTCAACCCAGTTGAGATGGTTTGGGATGAGTTGGACCGCAGAGTGAAGGAATGGCAGCCAACAAGTGCTCAGCATAAATGGGAACTCCTTCAAGACTGTTGGAAAATCATTCCAGGTGAAGCTGGTTGAGAGAACGCCAAGATTGTGCAAAGCTGTCATCAAGGCAAAGGGTGGCTACTTTGAAGAATCTAAAATCTAAAATATATTTTGATTTGTTTAACACTTTTTTGGTTTCTACATGATTCCATATGTGTTTTTTCATAGTTATGATGAATTCACTATTATTCTACAATGTAGAAAATAGTCAAAATAAAGAAAAACTCTTGAATCAGTAGTTGTGTCCAAATGTTTGACTGGTACTGTAGGTGTATGTAATACCAATTTGCTTTATCACGTCAACTCATTAACAATACCAGACATGTGCCACTAAAGGCCATGAGGAATATAAAGGGAAAATAATCTGAATGTCCTTGTTGCCAATATACATCTGATAGACAAGTGCACAAAATCCAATTAGATAGGTATCACTATTGACATCAATGCATGTCCAATGCCTACCACAAACATATGAGGACTGTTGTGTCTCGTATACATTCTGCATGTCAACTGTATCTTTGTCCTCTCTTCTCAATCAATAACTCATCTCTTGACGTCAATACTGTTATCCCCCATGGGACAAAAATGTCCGTCTTTAGGACAAATAAGGAAGCGGGTAGAGAGAAAGAAAGATAGAGGGGTGAGAGAGAGAGGTGGAGAGGGAGAGAAACTTGTTCTACCTTCATATCTCATCATGTTGTGCATAATATATCTGACAGAGCAAGAATTGCTACATCTCTGTCTTTGCTTTCTTTTTTTTCTTTCTTTTTCTTTTTTTTCCTTCTTCAAACAATCTTATTCTCTTTCTTTGCATAGTCAAAAAATAAGGACTTTTCAGAGAGAATGAGGACCTGTACAAAAACAAATTTAATAAAAATTGCAACAGTAATACAAAGGAATCAATATATTAAGCTACACACCACAGAGAGGCAGCAGACACAGAAACAATGATGTGCATTATGACCACCTCATATTCTCATATCAAATAAATCAAATACAAAAAGCCTTTTTTTTCCCAGACTTGGCGCTCCGGTACCACTTGCCGTTCGGTAGCAAAGAGAACATTCTATGACTTGGGTGGCTGGAGTCATTGACAAGTTGTAGGGCTTTCCTCTGACACCGCCTGGTATAGAGGTCCTGGTTGTTAGGGAGCTTAGTCCCAGTGATGTACTGGGCCGTATGCACAACCCTCTGTGGCGCCTTGCCATACCAAACGGTGAGGCAGCCAGACAAGATGCTCTCAATGGTGCAGCTGTAGAACTGATCTGAGGATCTGAGGGCCCATGCAAAATCTTTTCAGCCTCCTGAAGGGGAAGAGGTGTTGTTGTGCCTTCTTCACGATTGTGTTGTTGTGTTTGGACCATGATAGGTACAAACAGTACGATCCCCGTACTGGCCATGAGATACATTTTTTAGATAAATTATTTTGGCTCCCGAGTGGTGCAGCGGTCTAAGACCATTGCATCTCAGTGCTTGAGGTGTCATTACAGACACCCTGGTTTGAATCCAGGCTGTATCACAACCCGTCGTTATTGGGAGTCCCATAGGGCGGGGCACAATTGGCCCAGCGTCTTCCGGGTTTGGCCAGTGTAGTTCGTCATTGTAAATAAGAATTTGTTCTTAACTTACTTGCCTAGTTAAATAAAGGTTAAATAATGATGTGGAACCGAGGAACTTGAAGCTCTCGACCCGCTTCACTACAGCCCCGTCAATGTGGAATGGGGCGTACTCGGCCCTCCGTTTCCTGTAGTCCACAATCAGTCCTTTGTCTTGTTGAGGGAGAGATTGTTGTCCACAGCCAGGTCTCTGATCTCCTCCCTATAGGCTGCCTCATCGTTGTCGGTGATCAGGCCTACCACAGTCATGTCGTCAGCAAACTTAATGTTGGAGTTCTGAGGGGCCAGACAGTTGTGGATAAACCGGGAGTACAGTAGGGAACGAGCACCCACCCCATTGGGGCCCCCGTGTTGAGGGTCAGCGTGGCGAATGTGTTGTTGGTTACCCTCATCACCTGGGAGCTGCCCGCCAGAAGTCAAGGATCCAGTTGCAGAGGGAGGTGTTTAATCCCAGGATCCTTAGCTTAGTGATGAGCTTGGAGGGCACTATGGTGTTGAAAGCTGAGCTGCAGCCAAGGAACAGCATTTTCACGTAGGTGTTACTTTTGTCCATGTGGAAAAGGGCACTGTGGAGTGCAATACAGATTGCGTCATCTATGGATCTGTTGGGGCGGTATGCAAATTGGAATGGGTCCAGGGTGTCTGGGATGATGGTGTCGATGTAAGCCACAACGATCCTTTCAAAGCATTTCATGTCTACAGTTGTTCTTTGAAAGGCTGGACACACTCAAGTGTTGAGTTTGCAGCAGGGGCGTAGGCACGGGTGGGCCTGGGTGGGTGCAGGCCCACCCACTGGGGAGCCAGGCCCATCCAATTAGATTGAGCAACAACAAAAACAACAACAAGAATAATATTTATTTTATTATTTATTATGCTCTACTTGTCAGTGTTCCAAACGTGATATTATTTGTGTTTTTACCTAAGCACAGTACTTGACATGGGTAGGAGCTCACTGGAACTGAGTACCGGCACTTAAAATTCCTATGGAATATTAGTGATAAAGTATTAAGGAGTTCCTGCACCTAAAAATAAACAGTACCGGCACCCAAGATGAGTACTGGAACCTATTTCAGTCCAAGTCAAGCACTGGGCTAACATGTATACACCATCAGATATAATTCATAGCAAGCAGTAGGGAGGAGATGGGACAACAAAAGGGATAAACTATATATTGACAATAATAATAATACATTTTATTTGGCAGATGCCTTTCAGGACACTCAAGGACATCTTACATCAAATCTAGTACAGTACAGAAAATGTATTTCATTTAGGACTTTGTAATGAATTTTAATTATGCTTGATTATTTACTGGGAAAAAACTATGAAAACAAAATGTTAAAAAAAACAATCAGCTTATCAATTTCTAAATAATAGGCGGGTTCTGGCACGTGTCACTTCGCAATGATACCATGTGCAGTAAACTGTAGCTATCGCTGTGTAGGCTAGCCTACACTGTGTAGGCTTCTCACCGCTAGCTAAAATTCACTAGCCAGCTTGGCTAGCAAAAATAAGTAAAATGGCCAAACAAAGCTGACTTAAAAAAATCAAGAGACAGTATATAGAAGAGGATGTTGGAGAATTTACGAAGTTATTTGATATCAGTGATTTCACCATGAAGGGCCCCCAGACCCCTCTATATCAATCACTGATTGCATTGATCCGTTTCAGTACATTGAGACAATGATCAGCACTACAACACTGTTGTTATTCAACACTTTCAGAAATCATGAAACATGCTTCTCCACTTCAACTCCCATTCTCTCATCATCCCCTGATACATCATCAGTCCAGTAAAAAAAAGAAAATGTTTTTTCAATTAATGCTCATATGTGCCTCACAGGTAATAGGCTACAACAACTGACCTATTGCCAGTGTTATCAGATGTGACCGACCGGCTTGATTTGGTCTTATGTAGCAAAATTTGAAATGTTTTTTTTTTTTTAATTGGATAAAAGTAGAGTTGATCCTTGAATGTTTTGATAAACCTACTGGAGACCACTTCTTTGTCTACACAAATTCAGCATCGTTCACACCCTCTTAAGCCTTGGCCCCACCCATCTCTTTATGGATTCCCATGTGCGGCCATATACTAAACAACCAACGATTTCAAGACTAAAGGCTGGTTTATACTACGGGTGTGTTCGTAAATTCAATATGGAGTGCCAGAGTGCGCTCTGGGCATTCGTAAACTCAGAGCGTTGTCAGATTGTCTGTTAGTAAATTCAGAGTGTTTTGCTCTCCGAGCGTTCAGAGCACACACTGGACGCTCTGGCCGAGGAGTAGGGTTGATTTGAGCGTTATGACCTAACAACAGCAGTCAAGCACCCAAGCTAACTGGCTAACTTGGTAGCTTCTTCCTGACACAAATGAGGGAACAGCTCAATCTGACCATTTTACTCACCCTAGCAGAGCTGGTTAGGCTGTTTTTATGTTATCCAGAGCGTTGGTGACTGTAACTGTGCTGCTGGCAACAATTTAATTATGCTTTTTTGACAACATTTACTGTCACCGGCCATATTCAAAGGGTATTGAGCGTTTGTAAATTTGTCAGTTATTCTGCGCTCTGGCACACTCAGACGAGAGTGCTCTGAAATCGGAGAAGATAGCCAGAGCGATTTTACCAGCTACGTCTATCGACAGTTGTCACAGTGACATCATGAACATTCTATTGAAACGGGACCATCACACACATCACCACACAACTCACCCTCACCGTGGAGTCCATCCATCAGGAGAACATTCCGTTCTTCATCATTCAAATCAAATCAAATTTCAAATCAAACCACCATATTAGTCACATGCACCAAATACAACAGGCTAAAACCTTACAGTGAAATGCTTATTTACGAGCCCCTAACAAACAATGCAGTTTAAAAAAATACAGATAAGAATAAAATATATAAGTAACAAGTAATTAAAGAGCAGCAGTAAAATGACAATAGCGAGACTATATATGGGGTACCAGTACAGAGACAATGTGTGGGTGCACAGGTTAGTTGAGGTACTATGTACATGTAGGTAGAGTTATTAAAGTGACTATGCATAGATGATAACAACAGAGAGTAGCAGCGGTGTAAAATAGGGGGGGCAACGCAAATAGTCTGGGTACCCATTTGACTAGATGTTCAGGAGTCTTATGGCTTGGGGGTAGAAGCTGTTTAGAAGCCTCTTGGACCAAGACTTGGCACTCCGGTACCGCTTGCCGTGCGGTATCAGAGAGAACAGTCTATGACTAGGGTGGCTGGAGTCTGACAATTTTTAGGGCCTTCCCCTGTCCACATCACCAACACACTAACATGGTCCAGCTGTAAAACCTTTTGAGGATCTGAGGACCTATGCCAAATCTTTTCAGTCTCCTGAGGGGGAATAGGTTTTGTCGTGCCCTCTTCACAACTGTCTTGGTGTGCTTGGACTATGTTAGTGTGTTGGTGATGTGGACACCAAGAAACTTGAAGCTCTCAACTTGCTCCACTGCAGCACTGTCGAGGAGAATGGGGGCATGCTCAGTCCTCTTTTCCCTGTAGTCCACAATCATCTCCTTTGTCTTGATCACGTTGAAGGAGAGGTTGTTGTCCTGGCACCACACGGCCATGTCTCTGACCTCCTCCCTATAGGCTGTCTCGTCGTTGTCTGTGATCAGGCCTACCACTGTTGTGTCATCTGCAAACTTAATGATGGTGTTGGAGTCGTGCCTGGCCGTGCAGTCATGAGTGAACATGGAGTACAGGAGAGGACTGAGCATGCACCCCTGAGGGGCCCCTGTGTTGACGATCAGCGTGGTGGATTTGTTGTTACCTACCCTTACCACCTGGGGGCGGCCTGTCAGGAAGTCCAGGATCCAGTTGCATAGGTGTCCTTTTGTCCAGGTGGGAAAGGGCAATGTGGAGTGCAGTAGAGATTGCATCATCTGTGGATCTGTTGGGGCGGTATGCAAATTGGAGTGGGTCTAGGGTTTCTTGGATAATGGTGTTGATGTGAGCCATGACCAGCCTTTCAAAGCACTTCATGGCTACAGACATGAATGCTAAGGGTCGGTAGTCATTTAGGTAGGTTACCTTAGTGTTCCTGGGCACAGGCACTATGGTGGTCTGCTTATTAAAACATGTTGGTATTACAGACTTGGACAGGGAGGCACTTGCCAGTTGGTCAGTGCATGCTCACGGTACACATTCTGGTAATCCGTCTGTCTCTGTGGCCTTGTGAATGTTGACCTGTTTAAAGGTCTCATTCACATCAGCTGCGGAGAGCGTGATCACACAGTCTTCCGGAACAGCTGGTGCTCTCATGCCTGTTTCAGTGTTTTTTGCCTCGAAGCGAGCATAGAAGTATTTTAGCTCGACTGTAGGCTCGTGTCATTGGACAGCTCTTGCCTGCGCTTCCCTTTGTAGTCTGTAATAGTTTCCCACATCCGACGAGCTTCAGAGCCGGTGTAGTACGATTCGATCTTAGTCCTGTATTGATGCTTTGCCTGATTTATGGTTCGTCGGTGGGCATAGCGGGATAGCGGTTTCCGGGTTAGAGTCCCACTCCTTGAAAGCGGTAGCTCTAGCCTCAGTGCGGATGTTGCCTGTAATCCATGGTTTCTGGTTGGGGTATGTACGTAAGGTCACTGTGGGGACAACATCATCGATGCACTTACTGATGAAGCAAATGACTGGTGTGGTGTACTGCTCAATGACATCCTAGGAATACCGGAACATATTCCAGTCTGTGCTAGCAAAGCAGTCCTGTAGTTTAGCATCTGCCTCATCTGACCACTTTTTTTATTGATCTAGTCACTGGTACTTCCTGCTTAAATTTTTTCTTGTAAGCAGGAATCAAGAGGATAGAATTATGGTCAGATTTGCCAAATGGAGGGCGAGGGAGAGCTTTGTATGCGTCTCTGTGTGTGGAGTAAAGGTGGTCCAGAGTTGTTTTCCCTCTGGTTGCACATTAAACATGCTGATTGAAATTTGATGAAGCGGATTCAAGTTTCCCTGCATTAAAGTCTCCGGCCACTAGGAGCTCCACCTCTAGGTGAGCGTTTTCTTGTTTGCTTATTGCGGAATACAGCTCATTCAATGATGTCTTAGTGGCAGTCTCAGTCTGTGGTGGTACGTAAAACAGCTATGAAAAATACAGATGAAAACTCTCTATGTAGATAGTGTGATCTATAGCTTATCATGAGATACTTTACCTGAGGCGAGGAATAGCTCGAGACTTCCTTAGATATTGTGCACTAGCTGTTATTTACAAAAATACATAGTCCGCCGCCCCTTGTCTTACCAGATGCCGCTGTTCTATCCTGCCGGTACAGCGTATAACCAGCCAGCAGTATGTTGATAGTGTCGTCGTTCAGCCACAACTCCGTGAAGCATAAGATATTACAGTTTTGAATGTCCCGTTGGTAGTTTAATCATCCGCGTAGGTCATTGATTTTATTCTCCAAAGATTGCACGTTTGCTAGCAGAATGGAAGGAAGTGGGGGTATATTTCATTGTCTACGAATTCTCCGAAGGCAGCCCACCCTCTGGCCCCTTTTTCTCCACCTCCTCTTCACGCAAATCACGGGGATCTTGGCCTGTTGCAGAGAAAGCAGTATATCATTCACGTCAGGCTCGTCAGACTCGTTAAAGGAAAAAAAGGATACTGCCATTCCGTGGTGAGTAATCACAGTCCTGAGGTCCAGAAGTTATTTTCGGTCATAAGAGATGGTAGCGGCAACATTATGTACAAAATAAGTAAAGCAATAAGTTACAAACAACGCAAATAAACAAACAAAAAAACACAATCGGTTGGGGACACGTGAAACGTCAGCCTTCTTTTCCGGCACCAGCTCACAAGTTCATCCTCGGCCTCCCATGGCTCCAATGCCATAATCCCACCATCTCATGGTCGAGGATGAAAATTACGGACTGGTCACCCGAATGCCGGAGGTCCTACTTTCCTGTCCCCTGTGGTTCCACGTCAGTTGAGAGTCCTGTGGTTGCCCTGCAGCCCAAAATCCCTGAGGTATACCAGGACCTGTGGGAGGTTTTTTCCAAAACCTGCACCACCTGTCTCCCTCCTCATTGCACCTGGGACTGTGCCATTGACCTGCTTGCAGGCGCATTTACCCTCTGTCGGTGGCTGAAACCAAGGCCATGGAGAAGTACATCCATGAGGCGCTCCAACAAGGTTTCATCTGCACGTCCACCTCTCCTGCGTCTGCAGGCTTCTTCTTCGTGGCGAAGATGGATGGAGGATTACACCCGTGTATTGATTACAGAGGTGAATGAGATCACCACCAAATACTGTTATCCTCTCCCGTTGGTGCCGGCAGCCATCAAACAGCTACGCGGGGCCCAAATCTTTATCAAATTGGACCTTCTGAGTGCCTACAATCTCATCCGCATCCAGGAGGAGGATGAATGGAAGACAGCTTTCAGCACGATGTCTGGTCACTACGAGTACTTGGTGATGTCTTTTGGCTTAGCCGATGCTCCGTCAGTGTTCCAAGCATTCGTCAACGAGGTGTTCCAGGACATGCTCAGACGCCAGGTGGTCGTGTATATCAATGACATCCTGGTCTACCCGGCTACCTTGGAGGATCACATCGCTCACGTCCGAGTAGTCCTGGAAAGTCTCCTGGCCGTCTCTAGGCTACCAGATAAGCCCGCAAGGAGTGGTGAGGGATGGTAAGAAGGTAGATTTGGTCAGTCCCAACCACAATAAAGGGGTTACAACAGTTTTTGGGGTTTGCCAACTTCTACCACCGTTTCATCAGGAACTTTAGCTCCATCGCCTCTCCTCTCACCTCTCTCCTCAAGTGTGGTCCCCGTAGATTCATGTGGAGTCTGGCAGCTGACGAGGCCTTCCACCTATTGAAGGGACATTTCACCTCCGCCCCACTGGGGCACCTGGGCCTCATTATGAGACTTACCTGGACTCCATTACTTCACTGATTACCTCCCTTAGGTTCATTCCCAGGCAACATTGGTTATGTTTCATGTCCAAATGCTACTCTTGTTTTGTTTCATTGCACTATTAAACTCACCCCCTGCACCTGCTTCTCGACTCCCAGTGTCTCTGTTACAGATACCATGTGCAGTAAACAGTAGCTATCGCTGTGTAGGCTAGGCAACACTGTGTAGGCTACTCACCATTAGTTAGCTAAAACTCACTAGCCAACTTGGCTAGCAAAAACAAGTAAAATGGCCAAACAAAGCTCACTTTAAAAACATTTCAAGACACCATGTATAGAAGAGAATGTTGGAGAATTGACCAAGTTATTTGATATCAGTTATTTCACCATGAATGGCCTCTAGTCCCCCTTTATATCAATCACTGATTGCATTGTTCTAATGGTGTGCCTTAAATACAGTTTCAGTACATTCAGAGACAATGATCAGCACTTCAACACTGTTTTTATTAAACACTTTCAGAAATAATGAAAGACGCTTCTCCACTTTAACTCGCATTCTCTCCCTTCGTCCCCTGAGACATCATCAGTCCAGTGAACAAAATAAATAATGTTATTTCAATTTGTTAAGATGTGCCTCGCTAATAATAGACTGCAACAACTGACCTATTGCCAGTGACATCATAAAGCTAGCTTGAGACTCAAGCTTTTAAATATAAGGGACTCAAAGTTATTTACAGTTGAAGTCGGAAGTTTACATACACTTAGTAAAACGAGTCCTATATCAACAAAACTGGAAAGGACGCTCAGCAAGGAAGAAGCCACTGCTCCAAAACCGCCATTAAAAAGCCAGACCACAGTTTGCACATGGGGACAAAGATCGTACTTTTTGGAGAAATGTCCTCTGGTCTGATGAAACAAATATAGAACTGTTTGGCCATAATGACCATCGTTATGTTTGGAGGAAAAAGGGGGAGGCTTGCATGCCGAAGAACACCATCTCAACCGTGAAGCACGGGGGTGGCAGCATCATGGTGTGGGGGTGCTTTGCTGCAGGAGGGACTGGTGCACTTCACAAAATAGATGGCATCATGAGGAAGGAAAATTATGTGGATATATTGAAGCAACATCTCAAGACATCGGTAAGGAAGTTAAAGCTTGGTCGCAAATGGGTCTTCCAAATGGACAATGACCCCAAGCATACTTCCAAAGTTGTGGCAAAATGGCTTAACGACATCAAAGTCAAGGTATTGGATAGGCCATCACAAAGCCCTGACCTCAATCCTATAGAACGTTTGTGGGCAGAACTGAAAAAGCGTGTGCGAGCAAGGAGGCCAAAATTCACCCAAGTTATTGTGGGAAGCTTGTGGAAGGCTACACGAAATGTTTGACCCAAGTTAACAATTTAAAGACAATGCTACCAAATACTAATTGAGTGTATGTAAACTTCTGACCCACTGGGAATGTGATGAAAGAAATAACATCTGAAATGAATCATTCTCTCTACTATTATTCTGACATTTCACATTCTTAAAATAAAGTGGTGAATCTAACTGACATAAGACAGGGAATTTTTACTATGATTAAATGTCAGGAATTGTGAAAAACTGAGTTTAAATGTATTTGGCTAAGGTGTATGTAAACTTCCGACTTCAAATGTATAAGGCGTAGGCCTACATGGAGAAAATCTGATAAGCGGTAGGCCTACATGGAGAAAATCTGACCTAATTATTTTTGAAAATAGACAAATGCATGATACAATATTTTTTTCCATTCAATATTTATATCCTATAATTTTGGGATTTACATTTAATTGGAAATAGAACTTTGCCCTGTCGTTCTCTGCCCATGCACTTTAGTTTGGCTTTATAAGTTATTGATCATTTAATTGATATCACACAAAACATTGTAGGCACACTTGATCTACCGCGTCCCGGGAGAGAATTTCACTTGGCTTGCATTTTGACTCATAAAGTGATCTCGGCTAAGAAAAGCTAGGTGACCACTGTTCTAGTCTATATACAGTAGGCTATGGCTGCCTATTGTGATTATTTGTCATGCCAACTCTCGTTCCCTTTCACACCTGGACTTCCTCATTACCTTCATAACTTCCTCTTTATTTAGCCTCAGTCCTCAGGCAGTATTTGGTTTTGTTCACATTCAGTACGCTTCTCCTGTTTTGTTTATCTGCTTATTCTCATTATTAAACTCACCTTCTGCACCTGCTTCCTGACTCCTAGCGTATACGTTATATTATTACTGTCATATCAGGGCATTATGTTGTAGTCTTAGTCTATTCATTATAGACCTATGGTTTATTATGTGTAGGTCTATGTGAGTCGCACGTTCAATGCAAGAGTCATGGATTTACATAGGCCTACAAGACTATTTGGTCTGTAATGCAAAAGCACATGTTAAATGGTTTGTTGTGTGTACTTGATTACAGTAGGGTATAGGGTAGGCTATGATTTTATGAAAATGATTTGAGTGACCAAATGTTTTCCTACCTATATTTTTGCTGGCCCTACCATCAATGGATTTCTGCCTACGACACTGGTTCGCACAAACTACTTCTACATTACCAAGATTGTGAAGCTGATGTTTACTTGCAAAAGCATTCAAATGAAATATAGCTCATGTTATCAGGTTCAAAACTGAACACTCCAGTCAATGACTCAATGACATGCTCCAAACATGGACTTTTTAACCACTTTTCATTTTACAATCCTTTACCATTTCCTCTTAATCCTCATCCACTTTCTTGGCATCATCCTACGGTGGCCCTAAGTAACTTCACTGTATCATATCAACATTGTGCATTAACTTACCTTAGCATACCAACATACATTACCTACTACTTCAGCCATGTTCATCTGCTAGACTGGGATATTGGAGACGATGGAGAAATCGCTAAAGGGCAAGGGATCCCTTTTTAACCTCAAAACTCTTAACAGGGGCTGGTGAGGTATTTATGGAGGCCCTGTGCTTGTTAGAGGTTCTGTATTGGTAACATCTTACATGGTCAGAATGCATTATGAATGAGACCCTAACGCACTGATGCATTCTGAATGTGTAAGCTATTTTAGTGTTCATGATGCATCGCAAGGAAAAATTATTTTGGTCATTGACCCATTGCTTGATTGCTGGTAAGACAATCATCAGAGTTAAACAAAAAAAAAATCTTTTTTTTACATTTTCTGGTACGGTAAGATGAGAGTAAAATAACATTAGAAGTGGAGAGACTGGAAACATAAACATTTGTTGTACAGCTTTATAATGTAACGGTTATAGCCTTGTGTATGTCCTCAAAGATCACATTTTTCAAGTCATGTATGCATGGAATATACACTGATGGTATATACACTTTTCCCCTCAAGGTGTCGAAAGTGTAAACAGGGATGCTGGCCGATGTTGACTCCAATTCTTCCCACAGTTCTGTAAAGTTGGTAGATGTCCTTTGGGTGGTGGACCATTCTTGATAAACTGTTGAAAACCCCAGCTGTTTTGCAGTTATTGACACACTGAAACCGGTACGCCTGGAACCTACTGCCATACAAAGGCACTTAAATCTTTTGTCTTGCCCATTCAGCCTCTGAATGGCACACATACACAATCCATGTCTCAATTGTCTCAAGGCTTAAAAATCCTTTTTTAACCTGTCTCCTCCCCTTCATCTAAACTGTTTTAAGTGGATTTAACAAATAACATCAGCATAGGATCATAGCTTTCACCTGGATTCAACTGGTCAGTCTGTCATGGAAAGAGCAGGTGTTCTTAATGTTAATGTTTTATACACCCAATGTACAGAAGAAGTCGGAAGTTTACATACACCTTTGCCAAATACATTTAAACTCAGTTTTTCACAATTCCTGACATTTAATCATAGTGAAGAGTCCCTGTCTTAGGTCAGTTAGGATCACCACTTTATTTTAAGAATGTGAAATGTCAGAATAATAGTAGAGAGAATTATTTATTTCATCTTAGTCGTGGCCAAAAGTTTTGAGAATGACACAAATATTAATTTCCACAAAGTTTGCTGCTTCAGTGTCTTCAGATATTTTTGTCAGATGTTACTATGGAATACTGAAGTATTCCATAGTACAGCACGCCCTGGCATGTTGTCAATTAACTTCTGGGCCACATCCTGACTGATGGCAGCCCATTCTTGCATAATCAATGCTTGGAGTTTGTCAGAATTTGTGGGGTTTTGTTTGTCCACCCGTCTCTTGAGGATTGACCACAAGTTCTCAATGGGATTAAGGTCTGGGGAGTTTCCTGGCCATGGACCCAAAATATCGATGTTTTGTTCCCCGAGCCACTTAGCCTTATGGCAAGGTGCTCCATCATGCTGGAAAAGGCATTGTTCATCACCAAACTGTTCCTGGATGGTTGGGAGAAGTTGCTCTCGGAGGATGTGTTGGTACCATTCTTTATTCATGGCTGTGTTCTTAGGCAAAATTGTGAGTGAGCCCACTCCCTTGGCTGAGAAGCAACCCCACACATGAATGGTCTCAGGATGCTTTACTGTTGGCATGACACAGGACTGATGGTAGCGCTCACCTTGTCTTCTCCGGACAAGCTTTTTTCCGGATGCCCCAAACAATCGGAAAGGGGATTCATCAGAGAAAATGACTTTACCCCAGTCCTCAGCTGTCACGTCCTGGCCATAGAGAGCCCTCTGGGTTCTCTATGGGGTTTTGGGCCAGGACGTGACCAGGGGTGTTTTGTGTTTTCTATGTTGGTGATTGTGTGTGGTTCCCAATTAGAGGCAGCTGATTGTCGTTACCTCTAATTGGGGACCATACTTAGTGTGTCCTCTCCCCACCTGTGTTGTGGGTTATTGTTTGTTTTCTGTGAGTGCATTTGTTGTGCTCTACATATGTGACGATCCATGTTTCTTTGTTGTTTTTGGATGTTCCATTTTTGTATTAAATTATGTGGAACGATATGCAGGCTGCACCTTGGTCCGTTGATGAAGATCGTGACAGAATAACCCACCACACAAGGACCAAGCAGCGTGCCTAGGAGTGGAAGGAGTTTTGGACCTGGGAAGAAGTGATGGGAGGTAGCGAGACCCTTCCTTGGCGGGAGTCGCTGAGACCAGTGCCGGCTCCACGCACCAGGCCTCCAGTGCGCCTCCCTAGCCCGGTACGTCCAGTGCCAGCTCCCCGCACGCGCCCTGAGGTGCGTGTCATCAGTCTGGTGAGACCTACGCCGGCTCCATGCACCAGGCGTCCAGTGCGCCTCTTCATTCCGGTGAATCCTGTGCCGGCTCCACGCACTCGCCCTGAGGTGCGAGTCATCAGTCTGGTGAGACCTGTGCCGGCTCCTTGCACCAGACCTCCAGTGCGTCTTCTCAGCCCGGTACCAGCCCGCTTTTCAGCCCGGCTGCCCACCCGAACCCTCCCCAGCTTGTTCAAGTTTCGCGGCCGGAGTCTGCACCTTTGGGGGGGGTACTGTCACGTCCTGGTTTTGGTGATTGTGTGTGGTTCCCAGTTAAAGGCAGCTGATTGTCGTTACCTCTAATTGGGGACCATACTTAGTGTGTCCTCTCCCCACCTGTGTTGTGGGTTATTGTTTGTTTTCTGTGAGTGCATTTGTTGTGCACTACATATGTGACGATCCGTGTTTCTTTGTTGTTTTTGGATGTTCCATTTTTGTATTAAATTATGTGGAACGATATGCATGCTGCGCCTTGGTCCGTTCATGAAGATCGTGACATCAGCAGTCCAATCCGTGTACCTTTTGCAGAAGTGGCTTCTTTGCTGCCCTTCTTGACACCATGTCACGCCCTGACCTGTATGAGCCTGTTTATGTCTCTTTTTGGTTTGGTCAGGGTGGAGTTGTGGTGGGCATTCTAGGTTCTTTTGTATTTCTTTGTTTTGGCTGAGTATGGCTCTCAATCAGGGACAGCTGTCTATCGTTGTCTCTGATTGGGAACCATACTTAAGCAGCCCTTTTTCCCTCCAGTGTTTGTTGGGAAGTTGACTCTGTTAGGGTGTATGTTGCTGTTGGTGCGACACCATTTGATCTTTGTTCGTTGTTTTGTTTCGGTGAGTTTATTCAAATAAACATGTTTTTCTCAACCCGGCACGCTGCGCCTTGGTCGATTAATGAAGATCATGACAGAACTTCCCACCACCAAGAGACCAAGCAGCGTGCTTATCTGGAGTCCTGGACATGGGAGGAGATCTTGGACGGTAAGGGACCCTGGAGGCAGGCTGGGGAATACCGCCGTCCCAAGGAGGAGCTGGAGGCAGCGCAGGCTGAGCGGCGTTTCTATGAGGAGATATATGGAGTATGGACACCTGATCAGCAGAAGTATGCGGGAACACAGTTGGCTTTTAAGAGGCACACGGGGAGTTTGGCTGGGCCAGGTTGGAGACCTGGGCCAGCTCCCCGTGCTTACCAGAAGGAGCATCGCACTGGTAAGGCACCGTGTGAGGCGGTGAAACGCACGGTGTCACCAGTGCATGTTCACAGCCGGTGCGCGACATGCCAGCTTCCCGTATCTGTCGAGCTCAGGGGAGTGTTCAGCCTGGAAGGAGTGTGCCGGCTCAGCGCCTTTGGTCTCCAGTACGCCTCCTCGGACCAGGATACCCTACGCCAGCTCTGCGTACTGTGTCTCCGGTGCGTCTCCACAGCCCAGTACGTCCTGTGCCAGCGCCCCGCAGTGGCCGGGCGAAATTATCCATTCAGCCAGGACGGGTTGTGCAGGCTGTACGCTCGAGACCTCCAGTGCGTCTCCACGGCCCAGTGTATCCTGTCCCTGCTCCACGCACCAGGTCCCCTGTGCGCATCGAGAGCCCGGCACGTCCTGTCCCTGCTCCACGCACCAGGTCACCTGTGCGTCTTCAGAGCCCGGCACGGCCTGTTCCCGCTCCACGCATCAGGTCCCCTGTGCGCATTGAGAGCCCGGCACGTCCTGTCCCTGCTCCACGCACCAGGTCCCCTGTGCGTCTTCAGAGCCCGGCACGTCCTGTCCCTGCTCCACGCATCAGGTCCCCTGTGCGCCCTCAGAGCCCGGCACGTCCTGTCCCTGCTCCACGCATCAGGTCCCCTGTGCGCATCGAGAGCCCGGCACGGCCTGTCCCTGCTCCACGCACCAGGCTCCCTGTGCGTCTTCAGAGCCCGGCACGTCCTGTCCCTGCTCCATGCACCAGGTATCCAGTGCCTGCTCCACGGACCAGTCCGGAGCCTCCAGAGACGGTCCCCAGTCCGGAGCCTCCATAGACGGTCCCCATTCCGGAGCCTCCAGAGACGGTCCCCAGTCCGGAGCCTCCAGAGACGGTCCCCAGTCCGGAGCCTCCAGAGACGGTCCCCAGTCCGGAGCCTCCAGAGACGAGGGTCCCCAGTCCGGGGCCCGCAACGAAGGTGCCCAGTCCAGGGCCCGCAACGAGGGTGCCCAGCCCAGAGGCGCCACCAAAGCTGAGGGAGCCAGAGATGGAATGGTGTCTACATCCCGCACCAGAGCCGCCACCGCGGATAGATGCCCACCCAGACCCTCCCCAATAGGTTCAGGTTTTGCGGCCGGAGTCCGCACCTTTGGGGGGGGGTACTGTCACGCCCTGACCTGTATGAGCCTGTTTATGTCTCTTTTTGGTTTGGTCAGGGTGTGAGTTGGGGTGTGCATTCTAGGTTCTTTTGTATTTCTTTGTTTTGGCTGAGCATGGCTCTCAATCAGGGACAGCTGTCTATCGTTGTCTCTGATTGGGAACCATACTTAAGCAGCCCTTTTTCCCTCCAGTGTTTGTGGGAAGTTGACTCTGTTAGGGTGTATGTTGCTGTTGGTGCGACACCATTTGATCTTCGTTCGTTGTTTTGTTTCGGTGAGTTTAAAGAAATAAACATGGTTTTCTCAACCCGGCACGCTGCGCCTTGGTCGATTAATGAAGATCGTGACACACCAGGCCATCCTCCAAAAGTCTTCGCCTCACTGTGCGTGCAGATACACTCACACCTGCCTGCTGCCATTCCTGAGCAAGCGCTGTACTGGTGGTGCCCTGATCCCGCAGCTGAATCAACTTTAGGGGACGGTCCTGGCGCTTGCTGGACTTTCTTGGGCGCCCTGAAGCCTTCTTCACAACAATTGAACCGTTCTCCTTGAAGTTCTTGATGATCAGATAAATGGTTGATTTAGGTGCAATCTTACTGGCAGCAATATCCTTGCCTGTGAAGCCCTTTTGTGCAAAGCAATAATGACAGCACGTGTTTCCTTGCAGGTAACCATGTTTGACAGAGGAAGAACAATGGTTCCAAGCACCACCCTCCTTTTGTTCGAATAACAGGTCCTTCTGTTATTCGAACTCAATCAGCATGACAGAGTGATCTCCAGCCTTGTCTTCGTCAACACTCACACCTGTGTTAACGAGAGAATCACTGACATGATGTCAGCTGGTCCTTTTGTGGCAGGGCTGAAATGCGGTGGAAATGTTTTTGGGGGATTCAGTTCATTTGCATAGCAAAGAGGGACTTTGCAATTAATTGCAATTCATCTGATCACTCTTCATGACATTCTGGAGTATATGCAAATTGCCATCATACAAACTGAGGCAGCAGACTTTGTGAACATTAATATTTGTGTCATTCTCAAAACTTATGGCCACGACTGTATATTTCTTTCATCACATTCCCAGTGGGTCAGAAGTTTACATACACTCAATTAGCATTTGGTAGCATTGCCTTTAAATTGTTTAACTAGGGTCAAACATTTCGGGTAGCCTTCCACAAGCTTCCCACAATAACTTGGGTGAATTGTGGCCCATTCCACCTAACAGAGCAGGTGTAACTGAGTCAGGTTTGTAGGCCTCCTTGCTAACACATGCTTTTTCAGTTCTGCCCACACATTTTCTATAGGATTAAGGTCAGGGCTCTGTGATGGCCACTCCAATACCTTCGCTTAAGGACAACAAAGTAATTTTGCCACAACTTTGGACGTATGCTTGGGGTCATTGTCCATTTGGAAGACTCATTTGCGACCAAGCTTTAACTTCCTGGCTGATGTCTTGAGATGTTGCTTCAATGTATCCATATAATTTTCCTTCCTCATGATGCCATCTATTTTGTGAAGTGCACCAGTCCCTCCTGCAGCAAAGCACCCCCACAACACGATGGTGCCACCCCCGTGCTTCACGGTTGGGATGGTGTTCTTCAGCTTGCAAGCCTCCCCCTTCTCCTCCAAACATAACGATGGTCATTATGGCCAAACAGATCTATATTTGTTTCATCAGACCAGAGGACATTTCTCCAAAAAGTACGATCTTTGTCCCCATGTGCAGTTGCAAACCGTGGTCTGGCTTTTTTATGGTGGGTTTTGGAGGAGTGACTTCTTCCTTGCTGAGTGGCCTTTCAGGTTAGGCCGATATAGGACTCGTTTTACTGTGGATATAGATACGTTTGTACCTGTTTCCTCCAGCATCTTCACAAGGTCCTTTGCTGTTGTTCTGGGATTGATTTGCATTTTTTGCACCAAAGTACATTCATCTCTAGGAGGCAGAACGCGTCTCCTTCCTGAGCGGTATGACGGCTGCGTGGTCCCATGGTGTTTATACTTACGTACTATTGTTTCTACAGATGAACATGACACCTTTAGGCGTTTGAAAATTGCTCCCAAGGATGAACCAGACATGTGGAGTTCGAGAATTTCTTTTTCTGAGGTCTTGGCTGATTTATTTAGATTTTCCCATGATGTCAAGCAAAGAGGCACTGAGTTTGAAGGTAGGCCTTGAAATACATCCACAGGTACACCTCCAATTGACTCACATGATGTCAATCAGAAGCTTCTAAAGCCATGACATAATTTTCAGGAATTTTCCAAGCTGTTTAAAGGGACAGTCAACTTAGTGTATGTAAACTTCTGACCCACTGGAATTGTGACACATTGAATTATAAGTGAAATAATCTTTCTGTAAACAATTGTTGGAATAAATACTTTTGTCATGCACAAAGTAGATGTCCTAACCGACTTGCCAAAACTGTCACGCCCTGGCCATAGAGAGCCCTCTGGGTTCTCTATGGTGTGTTAGGTCTACTTCTTCAGACGATCGTGACAAAAAGTTTGTTAACAAGAAATTTGTGGAGTGGTTGAAAAACTAGTTTTAATGACTCCAACCTAAGTGTATGTAAACTTCCGACTTCAACTGATATCTTCTCTTAAATCTCAGTATTATTGGAATATGCACACAATTCCTCCTGGTAACAAAACAGGCAACGTTTTTTTTTGCTCCTTTGCACCCCATTATCTCTACTCGCACACTCATCTTCGGCACATCTATCACTCCAGTGTTTAATTGCTATATTGTAATTATTTCGCCACTATGGCCTATTTCTTGCCTTACCTCCCTTATGCTACCACATTTGCACACACTGTATACAGTGAGGGAAAAAAGTATTTGATCCACTGCTGATTTTATACGTTTGCCCACTAACAAAGAAATTATCAGTCTATAATTTTAATGGTAGGTTTATTTGAACAGTGAGAGACAGAAATACAACAAAAACATCCAGAAAAACGCATGTGAAAAATGTTATAAATGATTTGCATTTTAATGAGGGAAATAAGCATTTGACCCCTCTGCTAAACATGACTTAGTACTTGGTGGCAAAACCCTGGTTGGCAATCACAGAGGTCAGACGTTTCTTGTAGTTGGCCACCAGGTTTGCACACATCTCAGGAGGGATTTTGTCCCACTCCTCTTTGCAGATCTTCTCCAAGTCATTAAGGTTTCGAGGCTGACGTTTGGCAACTCGAACCTTCAGCTCCCTCCACAGATTTTCTATGGGATTAAAGTCTGAAGACTGGCTAGGCCACTCCAGGACCTTAATGTGCTTCTTCTTGAGCCACTCCTTTGTTGCCTTGGCCGTGTGTTTTGGGTCATTGTCATGCTGGAATACCCATCCACAACCCATTTTCAATGCCCTGGCTGAGGGAAGGAGGTTCTCACCCAAGATTTGACGGTACATGGCCCCGTCCATCGTCCCTTTGATGCGGTGAAGTTGTCCTGTCCCCTTAGCAGAAAAACACCCCCAAAGCATAATGTTTCCATCTCCATGTTTTACGGTGGGGATGGTGTTCTTGGGGTCATAGGCAGCATTCCTCCTCCTCCAAACACGGCGAGTTGAGTTGATGCCAAAGTGCTCCATTTTGGTCTCGTCTGACCACAACACTTTCACCCAGTTGTCCTCTGAAT
>QNTS01001144.1:387781-410435 GCA_003317085.1 Hucho hucho | reverse complement strand
CGAAAACAAATCAATTACCTGTTGAAGAACTGCTGAGGTCTTCCTAAGTGTCCAACGAAGACAATCCATGGTTCTTTTGTTAGAAAAAGTCATGTATTTTATCCATAAATCTCCATTTGGTTCGCGCGTTATAATCAGAAACTACAGCGTCCACTACTCCATTGAAACGTGACGAGAACTCGTTCATCTTATGCCTATAAACTTGTCCAAGAACAATCAAACATAGTTTTAAATGTATCCTTAGGAACACTTTTACGTATATTTACTATAATAAATCAACCGGAATATAAACTGAGCTCTAAAGACGGAAAAAAACACAGTGCGCGCTTGGCGAGAGCGCGCGTCCACTCCTATAGACTTCCAAAGAGACACTTCCTGATTTCCTCTTCTTCTCTGCTCTAATTCATCTGAACAGAATCAAAACACTTTCTCGAGACTGTTGACATCCAGAGGAAGCGATCAGTACTGCATTCATATGCCCTTATAAGGGCATTTTCATGAGGGAGGGGTTCCAAATGAGGCACTCTGTGAAAACCACTTTTTCCAGGACAGAAATTCCTCGGGGTTTCGCCTGCCATATCCGTTCTGTTTTACTCACAGACAAATGGTTAACAGTTTTCCAAAATTCAGAGTGTTTCCAATCCAATGGTACCAAATATGTGCATATCCTATTTTCTGGGCCTGAATGGGAGGCATTTTACTTTGGGCACGCCAGGCTCTCCAAAACGGTCACCTCGTGTGTAATTACACCATCCAAAGTGTAATTAATAACTTCACCATGCTCAAAGGGATATTCAATGTCTGCTTTTTTTATTTCTACTTATCTACCAATAGGTGCTCTTCTTTGCGAGGCATTGGAAAACCTTCCTGGTCTTTGTGGTTGAATCTGTGTTTGACATTCACTGCTCACCTGAGGGACTTTACAGCTAATTGTATGTGTGGAGGTACAGATATTAAACGATCATGCTAATCACTATTATTGCCCACAGATTGAGTCCATGCAATTTATTATGTGACTTGTTAAGCACATTTTTACACCTGAACTTATTTAGGCTTGCCATAACAAAGTTGTTGAGTACTTATTGACTCAAGACATTTCAGATTTTCATTCTTTATTAATTTGTAAATGTTTTGAAAAACATAATTCCACTTTGACATTATGGGGTATTGTGTGTAGGCCAGTGACCAAAGATCTAAATGTAATCCATTGGGTGGATGGGATGGCCTCCATGGTTCTAAACGGGAGTAGATATTTGAATGGCATTTCCTCCAGAGCACGCTCTAAAGAGCATGCAGTAAGGAGAGTCATGTGGTGTGCACATGACTGCCCCAGACCCAGACCATGCCTCTGTCCATTACTAATCTGCTTAAGGAAGGCAGAAGAAGACAAAGGGACTGAGCATCGGCCTTCACTTGCTCAGTCGTACCCAATTTGCCCCTATCCCTTCCCCTTGGCCCTAACCATTCAATGATTGTAGGTGAAGGGTTTGGAAGCAATTTGGCACTGGCTGATTCAGGCATGATGTTGTGTGTTAGGACTGGCTACAACTGGCTATGGTTAGGCCACAAACTACCACTCACTACTACATATACGTAAGAGCACTCAACTTGTACTGCACTGACTCAGATGAATGATAGCTTAATTAAATGGATACTAAGATGATTGTTGGAGCTGTATTGTTAGATTTCAGTGCAGCCTTTGATGTTATTGATCATCATTTGTTATTGACTTGTTATGCCTTTACATCACATGCCATCACATGGTTGGAGAGGTACTTATCCAATAGAACTCCGAAGCTTCTCTAACATCAGATATGTACAGTGCAGTATCCCTCAGGGCAGTTGCCTTACTCTTCTCTATTTTACAAATGATTTGCCACTTGTCTTACAATAAGCTACAATGACTATGTATGCATAAGATTACACAAACTACACATCAGCACCTACAGCCAGTGAGCTTACTGAGACTCTTAGCAAGGAGTTACAGTCAGTGTCAGAATGGTCTTAAATACATCTAAAATGAAAAGCGTTGTATTTGGTTCAAAGCATTCTCTTAGGCCTAAACCTCAACTGGAGTTGTACATAAAGGGTGTGACCATTGAACAAGTTGAAGAAACTGAACTCCTAGGAGTAACATTAGATGGTCAGTTATCATGGTCAAGTCATATTGACAAAGTTGTTGTAAAGATGGGGAGAGGTACAGTACATTCGGAAAGTATTCAGACCCCTTTACTTTTTCCGCATTTTGTTACGTTACAGCCTTATTCTAAAATGGATTACATGACATTTTTCCTCATCAATCTACACACAATACCACATAATGACAAACGTGAAAACAGTTTTTTTTTTATGTTTGCGAATGTATTCAAAATAAAAAACAGAAATACCTTATTTACATAAGTATTCAGACCCTTTGCTATGAGACTCGAAAGTGCATCCTGTTTCCATTGATCATCCTTGAGACGTTTCTACTTCTAACTTGTTTGGAGTCCATCTGTGGTAATTTCGATTGATTGGACATAGGGCTGTGTCGGTCACGAAATTTTGTCAGCCGGTGATTGTCAGTCAAATAACTGTCTGTCTCAAGGTAATTGACCGTTAATTAACATAAACACATTTAGCATCTCCTGGCTTCCACACACAGCCTACAAGACACTGATGCAAACCGTTGGAACATCTACATATTAAAAAGTCTAATAAATCCATGTAATGTAGCCTACACCTTTACAATAAATCCATTATTTATTTTAGACAGCCATGGATTTACATTTTAGTAATTTAGCAGACTCTTATCCAGAGCGAATTACAAGAGCAATTAGTGTTAAGTGCCTTGCTCAAGGTAAAGAGGCGACTCCGGGATGCTGGCCTTCTAGGCAGAGTTGCAAAGAAAAAGCCATATCTCTGTCCAGTGTCTGTGTTCTTTTGCCCATCTTAATCTTTTATTTTTATTGGCCAGTTTGAGATATGGCTTTTTCTTTGCAACTCTGCCTAGAAGACCAGCATCCCGGAGTCGCCTCTTCACTGTTGACGTTGAGACTGGTGTTTTGCTGGTACTATTTAATGAAGCTGCCAGTTGAGGACTTGTGAGGCGTCTGTTTCTCAAACTAGACACTCTAATGTACTTGTCCTCTTGCTCAGTTGTGCACCGGGGCCTCCCACTCATCTTTCTATTCTGGTTAGAGCCAGTTGGCGCTGTTCTGGGAAGGGAGTAGCACACAGCGTTGTACGAGATCTTCCGTTTCTTGGCAATTTCTCGCATGGAATAGCCTTCATTTCTCAGAACAAGTATAGACCGATGAGTTTCAGAAGAAAGGTATTTGTTTCTGGCCATTTTCAGCCTGTAATCGAACCCACAAATGTTGATGCTCCAGATACTCACTTGAAGGCCAGATTTATTGCTTCTTTATTCAGCACAAATGTTTTCAGCTGTGCTAACATAATTGCAAAAAGGTTTTATAATGATCAATTAGCCTTTTAAAATGATAAACTTGGATTAGCTAACACAACATACCATTGGAACACAGGAGTGATGGTTGCTGATAATGGGCCTCTGTACACCTATGTAGATATTCCATAACAAATCAGCAGTTTCCAGCTACAATAGTCATTTACAACATTAACAATGTCTACACTGTATTTCTGATCATTTTTATGTTATTTTAATGGACAAAAAATGTGCTTTTCTTTCAGATATAAGGACATTTCTAAGTGACCACAAACTTTTGAACGGTAGTGTATGTGGATAACTTCATGATGATGTCATCATCCCAGCTGTAGTGGACAACACCAAAGGAGGGGGAGAGCGTGAGAGTTGTTGACCTGTTCAAACAAACAAGTTGGGAAGAACTTGGAAGAAACAACCATGATAGAAAGATCCCTTTCAGAAAGAAACAGTCCCACAAGTCCTGAAGTTCCACTCCTCTGCTGGAGACGGAACAAAGGAGTACACAGCTGTAAACTACTGCAGCTCAGGTCAGTAAGAGAATACACACTTCCAAAAACGTGACTTTCTCATAAACAAGACTGGCAAAGAAGAGCAAGCTGTCTCCAAATGGCCCCTAGTTCCATTCCAAATGGCACCACATTCCCTACATGGGCCTCGTTAATAGAGGCAGTCCAATTCTGATCTTTTCCCCAATTATTCTCAAAATATCAATTAGTGGAAAGAGATCAGAACTGGGTTGCCTGTGTAAACCTAGCCATAGTGCACTACTTTTGACCAGGGCTCATAGGGCTCTGGCCAAAAGTAGTCCACTATGGCTGCACTATGAATGGTATAGGGTGCCACTTAGGACGGGCCCTCTGTAACAATTTCCATGGTTCACTACAGGTTAATAGGAAAACATCTGACGTTATGATCTCAGAATATAGAGGTTAACATTTTCACTGTCCCATAGCCTATTTACTGTAAATTCACATTATAAACTATGCTACGAGTGTGTTCTGTAGAGAGCTACAGTAATGGAATGTTTGATTTGATAACAACTGCATAAAGACGTCTTGTCTCTGTCATGCGCTATACCAGACCTGAGGGCAGGAGGGGGAGGGTAAATATGAATAAATATAAATACACTATTTCATATCAAATCCTACTAATTTCATACATGACCCCTACCTAACCCCACTCTTTCTCTTTGTGTGTGTGAAGATTGGAAGTGACTGTTTTCCCCCCTACCATGTCTTTAGTGATCATATTTCTGTATACCAATATCTACAGGGTCTCCCGAGATAATGGCACCGCGGTCTAAGGCACTGCATCTCAGTGCAAGAGGCATCACTACAGTCCTTGGTTCTATTCCAGGCTGTATCACATCCGGCTGTGATTGGGAGTCCCATAGGGCGGCGCACAATTGGCCCAGCCTCATCCGGGTTTGGCCGTCATTGTAAATAAGAATTTGTTCTTAACTGACTTGCCTAGTTAAATTAAGGTTCCATAAAAAAAACAAATGTGTATCTATTGATTGGGTGTTGCTCCAGTTACAGTGGTGATCATTAGGAGAAAACGTGTGACAGTAATAAGACAACAGATGTTATAGATAGGGAGCATGAGGCTGTAGTTTAGTTTATTAGGATCCCCATTAGCTACTGGTAAATGCAGCAGCTACTCTTCCTGGGGTCCACATAAAACATACACGACAAAGTACAGAACAGCTATACACAAGAACATGAGATATTATATTACATTAAATGTAAAACATTTAAAATAAAGAGTTATATATAGGATAGACACCAAGAGACACCAAAAATACTATTTACACACTATTCATAAATACATATTCATATTCTTATATAGTTTGGTTAAATTAGAGGCGCTGTGGTACAATATGTTTTTTTGTATCTGTTTTTTAAAGCTAAACTTGCTTTTTGCCTGAGTAACCTCTGGTGGCAGAGCATTCCACAATGACATGGCTCTATACATAACTGAGCGATGCATTACATCTGTTTTTGGTTTGGTAGTGACAACTTGAACATGGCAAAATATCTTTAAATCGAAACAAAGTGACTAGTTTCCAGGTTTCCTTGCCTTGCAGCCTTTTGGGTGGCACAGGAACAGGCACACCTCCTTCCTTTACTTTGGGCCTGCAGTATGCAGAAGTAGGTTAAAGGTACCAAAACAGACCTGCTTCCCTCGCCTGCCAAGTGCCTCATAATCTCACCGTCAGAACAGAACGTGACTCAGAGACACATGGTAGTTCAAATACTGGTACGTCTCTGGTGTCAATTATACAAAAACGTGTCAGTCAAGATTCTCTCTCACATTCTGAGTTTGAACAGGAGCAGTGTTTTCCTTTTTCTTACACCTGTGATGTGGGTGACACACCTGCCCCTCTATCCTAATGGTGTTGTAATTGCCTGTATTTGCACCAGGGTTTGAATTAGTCTCATGGGAATTAGGATTTCCATAACAGGGAATTGGACGTTGAAAGCTCTCTCATTAAATGTGCTGTGTCCTGTCCTCAACAAGTAAACACTAGCCTTCATGACACGATGTACACTCGAAGACTTACAAGAACATTCAACAGACTAAACGTATTACATCACCTTCACTGATAAAGAAATTAAGATAAGGATCACCAACAACACTCCATGAAAGTATACTAAATGGTAGCACAAGTCTGTGCCAAAGCTTCATTAGAAATGAAAAAACCTCAAGAACAATGTGTGGTCAGGGTCAGTGCACTTCATTTGCAATGTGCTGTTAGGCAGCACTGATAATGCTGACAAGGCAGAATAACTGACAGAGGATAGCAATGTCTAGACTGCAGAAAGATAGGTGACTACCAAGTGCCCATTGTCTTCAGTCACATAATCAGATACTTTCTCCCCCACTGAATCTTTGAAATAGAGATTAGTAAATGTTGATTTAAATAGGCATCTATTTAAGAAAGTATGTTCTTTGCCATCATAAGAATTCAGTATGCATCAATCATTTGTACATTGCTCACTGACATTTCCTACAGTAAGTCATTACACTAAGTTCATTCAGTCGCTTCAAACTAAGGAACAGTCAAGCAGGCCAAAGGTCCACCTGAATGGACAGGAAACAAATTGTAGTCTTTCACCACATTGATTGAGCCTCCTGATTAAAGGCTAAATTGAGAAGCACATGTCACCTCAGTGTTAATCTGACAAGGTTACCTTTAGTCAGCAAGTCTTACAAAAGATTGCATGTAAACTAAAATTAATCTCTGCACCACTGTACTTTGAAACCTGATTCATGAAAAAATGAAGGCTCTACAAAGACACATTTGTTTGAGCTCTACCATTTACTTTAACATGGACAAATGATACTGTACAATTAAAGAAGGAGATTGTTAAACATTTATTAATGTTCCAAATAAGAAAATGGGTTCGAGACAACTAATGGATGGTAGACAAAAACACAGATGCACCTTGGATCCTTTTGGGGTTTGTGTACCACATGAGCCAGACCACACACGGCATAGTCATGAATCTACAGAATCTTGGTTAGTATATCATGTTAAACACGAGTAGCAAATTTACACAAAACTAGAAATAGGAAACATTTCACCCTCCGACTGACATGTCTGGAATCATTCCATAGCAATATTGGCAGTGACCAAGCTAAAAAGGTAGGGACAACGCTACCCTGAACACACACGGCAGAATACAGCAAGCATACTCTCATTCATCTCAAGTAAAATATATATATTTTTAATGGTAAAAAAAAAGCAAGCCCTACATGGATGGTCAAGACTTGCAATTTACAAGGAGTTTCCAAAGCCACAGACAAAACAGTACTGGGAATGACACTTCATGAGGCATAGCTCAAGAAGAGAGAAGGGAGATTATTTCAGTCCAACAGAGTACCTAGTTTATTTGCTGTATTCTGTAGGCTCCTCCCCCACTTCACTGAGCAAACATGTGCGTATCATGGCTTCTGTGACTGCATATGGGTCACAGTTAGCAGACGGGCGGCGGTCCTCGAAGTAGCCCTTCTTGTCCTGACCCACTGAGCGGGGGATGCGGATGCTGGCGCCGCGGTTAGCCACACCAGCCGAGAACTCATGGATGTTGGACGTTTCGTGGTGACCGGTCAACCGGCGCGCGTTGTCCAGCCCCCCTTTGGGGTCGTAGGCACAGATGTGGTAGCGGTGTCTCTTTCCCAGCTTCTCAATAGACTCCTCAATGGCCCTTTGTGGACAAGGGAGGGGGGTTAATCCACCGCTAAAGAGATTTAAGACTAAAAACCTTGTGACAGTTTCCCAGACAGATTTAGCTCTTGACTTGTCTTTGACTAAGAGAGATCTGTATATAATAACAAGATGCTCATGTCTCCACCTTAACAATGTGAGTTGTCACCTGCCTTCCTGCATTAGGGACAAGGTTCAAGCCCAATGGGTTTATTTTGGACAGATTTTCCCTCGCATCACCTCTTCCTCTCTGCTAAGAAGCACTTTCAATGGAAAATTGCCATTGAAGTCTAGGCCTAGGATTAATATGGGTCCAGGGAAAATGTCCTTTAATGCATTTACAGCACAAACTCAATTCATGCCTACCTCAACCCACCATCTTCTCTCATCTCCTTGGTGCTGAAGTTGGTATGGCAGCCAGCACCATTCCAGTTCCCAGGGATGGGCTTGGGGTCGAATGAAGCCACCACACCAAAGTCCTCACACACCCGGTGCAGGATGAACCGAGCTGCCCAGAGGTGGTCTCCCATGTTGATCCCTTCACAGGGACCCACCTGGAACTCCCACTGGAAGACACAATACAGACTGTACATGAGAGATACTAGCTTGAAAGTTTAAAATGTTTTAGAACACTGGGCCATTTCCCAGTCACAAATTAAGCCTAGGCCAGGACTAAAAATGCAGGTTTAATCTGTGTCTGTAGTAAAAATTGGCCCCAATAGAGTTTCTTTTGATATAATGTGCAGTGTTTCCTACCTGAGCTGGCATGACTTCAGCATTGGTGCCACATATCTGAACCCCAGCATACAGACAGGCCCTGTAGTGGGCTTCTACAATGTCTCTACCGTACGCCTTGTCTGCTCCTACTCCACAGTAGTAGGGACCTGTTCAGAAACACCACATCAGGCTTAATGACAGTGTTCTTTTGGCATTGGTTAAAACAGTGAACAGTTTAAACTCTCAAACTTAAGTACTTTAGTTGAATGTACCATTTTCAAGTCACGCTGGATAAGGGTCTGCTGAAAAACCAAGGCTATGTCCGAAATGGCAGCCCTTTTCCTCTATACATCTGGTCAAAAGTTGAGCCCTATATAGGGAATTGGGTGCCATTTGGGACACAGACAACTCTCAAACTGACCTTGGGGACCAGGGAAGCCATTAGAAGGCCAACCAAAAGGATGTCCGTCTGTGCCCAGGATGGTGTACTCCTGTTCCATCCCGAACCAAGGGACCTGGTTCTCTACCATCTCCATGATCTTCTTACACGTCAGCCGGAGATTGGTTTCTGGTGGGAGACAAATATAGGAATACATTACACTGAGCCAACTGGAACTGGATTCAATGGCCATTCAAGGGAGGGATGTGTTCAGTAGGCACAAAATGAAAGACATTAACTGTCAGTAGAATTCTGAACTTGTCCAATAAGAAACACTAATATAAATTATCTTTTGCAAACATTTGTGTCCCAAGGTCACTTTACTGCTTAGGCTTACCTGCAGGCTTGCGGTTGTATTTGAGCACTTGACACAGGACCAGTTTGTTGGGGTCTTTCCTGAATGGGTCTCTGAACATAGCAGCAGGGATCAGATACATGTCGCTGTTAGAGCCCTCTGACTGGTACGTACTGGAACCATCAAAGTTCCACTCTGGAAGATCTGGAGGAGAGCGGGGGAACTGAAATTAACAGAACTAAAAGGGATTCAACTACTCTTTAGGTTCAGGGTAATGTAAGGACTATCATCAATCAGAATGTGATCATTCAATGAGTACTCAATCTGTATAAAACACAGAATGTATTATTGAAGTAAGCCTAAACATTTGTGAAGATCTATGAACGTAAACATCTCATTTTATGCATCTCAAATCACATCACATTAAGGGGAAGGAGTTCCCATTGGCCGTTTGTTTTCTTAAAGGGTTGCCAAACTTACCATCAATGGTCTTGGGTTCAGAATCCAGAGTTCTGGTCTTGCAGCGGAGCCCCTCTCCAGTCCCGTCTATCCAAATGTACATGGCCTGAACCTTGTCTCCTTGAGGAAGATCCATATACTGCTGCTTCACAGCTTTACTCAAGCTGGCACTCTCTGAAGTGGCCATTTTCACTGAGCCTTGAAAACCTTGGAACAAAGTGCAATACATGTATTTGATGCTTAAAATTTAAACATTGGAGGTCTACAGTTATTCTATTGTGCCTGTCCAGTGATTCATAGTGAAAATTGAATCTACTCGAAACAACCAGATGGACCATGTGTGAGCCCTAAAACATACGAGTCCATGCATGTGCGCTACACCTGATGCTTCCCCTCCACCACCACCCGGTTTCAAGACAGCTTGGTCAGCAACCAGGGATTTAATCTGAACACCAAAAACAATAGGATTTATATGCGGATGTTTTGTAAGAGTAGCTGCCAAATTAAAATTGCACTAACGTGTTATAATTGAAATCACTATCAACATCCTGGTAATATCGAGTCAAATCCATGAAGGTTTGTAGCTATAACAGCATACCGCTGTGTGGTTATGGTTACTTACAACGTTACTAATCCCAGTTCACAATGAAGGAAATTAAAAGCGCACTGTGGCTTCTGTCGTCAGGCAAACACAAGTCTAGAACACACTACCCATCAGATTAACACAATAAAAAGCGGCACACAATCATATAACTAGGAAGTCAACAAACCATAGTAATAGGATTTAATAAAATACCTTATTAGATAAAGAAATTAGGCTAAGAGGCGCAAAACTAAAGAAAACACCAATTAGTCTAATTTAATAAACATACACAATGAAATTGTCACAGTTTATCCTAGAACTTTGAACATTATTTAGAAATAATTACCTTATATCAGGTAAAGAATAGGATTAAAACCCTGGTACAGCCTTCTGTAAATATCCTGTATAATCCCAAATGGTTACCTTTCATTCACCTACACAAACAGTCCGATTTATAAAAGGGAGCTGGGATCCCCTTGCCTCGGATTGGCTGGAGAGAAACGTGATCCCTTCGTGCTAAAGTAATGCAGAGCTCATGGGTTGCATTCATTGGTCGGCACGAAAAAACAGCAGTTTGTTTCAATATCCTGGCCACAATCCAGCCCAAACAAGTCTTTGTTGAAAGTCTCAAAACAACGAATTGTTTGCTAAATTAATGGTAAATATCCTTAACTAAACATCAAATAAGTTTGTTAATATTAGGATATAAAAAAAAATATGAAACGGGAAATAGACAATCCATTCAATCATTTCTATTATATGGTAATTATAAGGAATGATGAAGTAAAGACGCCCCCTGGCGGCATGAAAACAATTATTTATGAAATGAATGATTGTCCGTGCTATCCGGGTCATTGGGACCTCCCTACTCCTACCCCACTTAAATTGACATTTACAATGTTTAAGGGTTATAGTTAAGATTAGGTTTACACTAGATATCACAGATACAAAGTCAAAATTGGCTATATCGTAAAAATTCATGAAAAGAAACATTTGCTTTTTGGTCTTCATTTAAGATTAGTGTTAGGCAAGGTTAGCATTGTGGTTAGGGTGCAGGTTGTTTGAAATCACAGGTTGGGACGCTGACATGAATCAGGAGAGTGCCACGTTTTTGTTCTCCGTTCCATGCGCCATCGCCTGTGAACATCAAGATTACGTAGGGTTTCCCACCTCTTCCTTATTCGCCAGATGAAGTTCGCCCCTATTCATTTTCAACGGTGGCACGCGGAGCAATGGGAAGGTGTGAGCGATACAAAAAGTTCTGCTCTGCTCTACATTATGCAAATTGCACGCGGCCACCGTTAATTAACCATCAGGTGAGGAGCATATGTTTGCTTGAAAATCTTCCCTTCATAAAACATAGTTACGCCTGTCATTAGTTCTGGCCAAGCACAATCCAAAACATATGGAGGAAAACCAATCATCGCTGTGTCTGGTTTTCCAATTCTATATGATTTTGCTTTGCAAGAATACAGAGACAAATCATAAAGTCAATGGCATGGAGGAGGATTGTATAGGTTGTTGGCGCTGATGGTAGGTGAAGAGAGACTTGCACAACACATTTTTGTTTGTGCTGCCTGCTATCTATGAACATCAAGCAAACTAAACTTCAAAACTGCAATCAAAGCCACCAGTTGTGAATGTGTTGACTAAATGACATTGTGAAATTTGCCCCCCAAAGGATAGAAAACACCAGTAACACTCATTATAATATTGTAAATTATACACTAAGCACGAATTTCCCATGTAATATGCTACCAGTTGGATTATGGTATCTTAACATGAATCTCATATATTATAGTTTTTCATTATACTGGTGTCATGACATCCGTTTCACCTGTCCTTGTGATTGTCTCCACCCCAGGTGTCGCTTATTTTCCCCAGTGTATTTATCCCTGTGTTTCCGGTCTCTCTGTGCCAGGTCGTCTTGTATGTTTCCAAGTCAACCAGCGGTTTTCCCGTTCTCCTGCTTTTTGCATGCTCCTTTTTCTAGTCCTCCTGGTTTTGACCCTTGCCTGTTTCTGGACTTTGTACCTGCCTGACCATTCTGCCTGCCTTGACCACGAGCCTGTCTGCCACTCGGTACCTCCTGGATTCTGGTTTTGACCTTTTTGCCTGTCCACGACCATTCTCTTGCCTACCCCTTTGGATGAATAAACATTGTAAGACTAACCATCTGCCTCCTGTGTCTGCATTTGGGTCTCGCCTTGTGCCTTGATACACTTCCTGTAAAATACATAGGCCTACAAGGACATGAATGGGAACTTTGGGTAAAGGAAATTGTGGCTTTGACTTGCAAACATTGTTGTGCAAATTTCTCTTTACCCACCATCAAATAAAATGTTATTGGTCACATACACATTCAGCTGATGTTATTGCGGGTGTAGCGAAATGTTTGTGTTCCTAACAGTACAGTAGTATCTAACAATTCACACATCTTAAAGTAAAAGTATTTTAGATTACAAAGACAAAATCAGAAGGTCAATGACATGGAGGAGGATTGCAGAGATGTTGGCTACCAGCCGGATGTCACCTGGTTAGTCAACCCTGCACCTTAAAGGCTGCTGCCCTATGTACATAGACATGGAATCACTGGTCACTTTAATAATGTTTACATACTGCTTTACTCATTTCAAATGTACAGTTGAAGTCGGAAGTTTACATACACTTAGGTTGGAGTCATTAACTCGTTTTTCAACCACTCCACAAATTTCTTGTTAACAAACTATAGGTTTGGCAAGTCGGTTAGGACATCTACTTTGTGCATCTACTTTTCCAACAATTGTTTACAGACAGATTATTTCACTTATAACTCACTGTATCACAATTCCAGTGGGTCAGAAGTTTACATACACTATGTTGACTGTGCCTTTAAACAGCTTGGAAAATTCCAGAAAATTATGTCATGGCTTTAGAAGCTTCTGATAGGCTAATTGACATAATTTGAGTCAATTGGAGTTGTACCTGTGGATGTATTTCAAGGCCTACCTTCAAACTCAGTGCCTCCTTGCTTGACATCATGGTGAAAATCAAAAGAAATCAGCCAAGACCTCAGAAAAAAAATTGTAGACCTCCACAAGTCTGGGTCATCCTTGGGAGCAATTTCCAAACGCCTGAAGGTACCACATTTATCTGTACAAACAATAGCACGCAAGTATAAACGCCATCGGACCACGCAGCCGTCATACCGCTCAGGAAGGAGACTCGTTCTGTCCCCTAGAGATGAACGTACTTTGGTGTGAAAAGTGCAAATCAATCCCAGAACAACAGCAAAGGACCTTGTGAAGATGCTGGAGGAAACCGGTACAAAAGTATCTATCTATATCCACAGTGAAACAAGTCCTATATCGACATAACCTGAAAGGCCGCTCAGCAAGGAAGAAGCCACTGCTCCAAAACCACCATGGACAATGACCCCAAGCATACTTCCAAAGTTGTGGCAAAATGGCTTAAGGACAACAAAGTCAAGGTATTGAAGTGGCCATCACAAAGCCCTTACCTCAATCCCATAGAAAATTTGTGGGCAGAACTGAAAAAGCTTGTGCGAGCAAGGAGGCCTACAAACCTGACTCAGTTACACCAGCTCTGTCAGAAAGTATGGGACAAAATTCACCCAACTTATTGTAGGAAGCTTGTGGAAGGCTACCCGAAACGTTTGACCCAAGTTAAACAATTTAAAGGCAATTCTACCAAATACTAATTGAGTGTATGTAAACTTCTGACCCACTGGGAATGTGATGAAAGAAATAAAAGCTGAAATAAATCATTCTCTATACTATTATTTTGACATTTCACATTCTTAAAATTAAGTGGTGATCCTAACTGACCTAATACAGGGAATTCTTACTAGGATTAAATGTCAGGAATTGTGAAAAACTAAGTTTAAATGTATTTGGCTAAGGTGTATGTAAACTTCTGACTTCAACTGTATATCCCCCCGCAAGCAGATAACAAGACGGCCATCAAGGAAATTCACTGGACTTTATACAAACTGGAAACCATATATCCTGAGTCTGCATTTATTGTAGCTGGGTATTTTAACAAAGCTAATTTGAGAACAAGGCTACCTAAATTTTATCAGCATATCGATTGCTGTACACAAGCGAGTAACACGCTCGACCATTGCTACTCTAACTTCTGCGATGCAAACAAGGCCCTTCCCTGCTCTCGTTTTGGCAAATCTGACCATCTCCATCATGTTGCTCCCCTCCTATAGGCATTAACTAAAACAGGAAGCGGCCGTGCTTAGG
Source organism: Hucho hucho (assembly GCA_003317085.1). Classification (NCBI taxonomy): domain Eukaryota; kingdom Metazoa; phylum Chordata; class Actinopteri; order Salmoniformes; family Salmonidae; genus Hucho; species Hucho hucho. The sequence continues at coordinate 396,037 of QNTS01001144.1, read as the reverse complement.
TCTATCCAACGCTGGTCTGACCAATCGGATTACACGCTTCAAGATTGCTTCGATCACGTGGACTAGGATATGTTCCAGGTAGCCTCAGATAATAACATTGATGTATACTCTGACTCGGTGAGCGAGTTTATAAGGAAGTGTATAGGAGATGTTGTACCCACTGTGACAATTAAAACCTTCCCTAACCAGAAACCGTGGATTGATGGCAGCATTCGCGCAAAACTGCAGGCACGTACCACCGCATTAAATCATGGCAAGGCGACTGGAAATATTACAGAATACAAACAGTGTAATTATTCGATCCTTAAGGCAATCAAACAAGCAAAAGTGTCAGTATAGAGACAAAGTGGAGTCGCAATTCAACAGCTCAAATAAGAGACGTATGTGGCAGGGTCCACAGACAATCACGGATTACAAAAAGAAAACCAGCCCCGTCGCGGACATCGACGTCTTGCTTCCAGACAAATGAAACAACTTCTTTGTGTGCTTTAAAGACAATACAGTGCCACCGACGCGGCCCGCTACCAAAAACTGGGCTCTCCTTCTCCGTGGTCGATGTGAGTAAAACTTTTAAACGTGTTGAACCTCGCAAGGCTGCCGGCCCAGACTGCATCCCTAGCCGCGTCCTCAGAGCATGCGCAGACCAGCAGGCTGGTGTGTTTACGGACATATTCAATCAATCCCTATCCCAGTCTGCTGTCCGCACATGCTTCAAGATGGCCACCATTGTTCCTGTTCCCAAGAAAGCTAAGGTAACCCGCTGCACTCACTTCTGTCATCATGAAGTGCTTTGAGAGACTAGTCAAGGATCATATACCTCCACCCTACCTGTCATCCTAGACCCACTTCAAATTGCGTACCGCCCCAATAGGTCCACAGATGATGCAATCACCACCACACTGCACACTGCCCTATCCCATCTGGACAAGAGGAATACCTATGTAAGAAAGCTGTTCATTGACTACAGCTCAGCATTCAACATCTAAGTACCCTCCAAACTCATCATTAAGCTTGAGACCCTGGGTCTTGACCCTGCCCTGTGCAACTTGGTCCTGGACTTCCTGACGTGCCACCCCCAGGTGGTGAAGGTAGGAAACAACATCTCCACTCCGCTGATCCTCAACACTGGGGCCCTACAAGGGTGCGTTCTCAGCCCCATCCTGTACTCCCTGTTCACCCACGACTGCGTGGCCATGCACGCCTCCAACTCAATCATCAAGTTTGCAGACAACACAACAGTGGTAGGCTTGATTACCAACAATGACGAGATACAGGGAGGAGGTGTGGGCCCTCAGTGTGTGGTGTCAGGAAAATCAGCAAAACAAAAGAGATGATCGTGGACTTCAGCAAAACAAAAGAGATGATTGTGGACTTCAGGAAACAGCAGAGGGAGCACCTCCCTATCCACGTCGATGGGACATTAGTGGAGAAGATGGAAAGTTTTAAGTTCCTCTGTGTTCATATCACCGACAAACTGAAATGGTCCACGCACACAGACAGCGTGGTGAAGAAGGCGCAACAGCGCCTCTTCAACCTCAGGAGGCTGAAGAAATTCGGCTTGTCACCAAAATCACTCACAAACTTCTACAGATGCTCAATCGAGAGCATCCTGTCGGGCTGTATCACCACCTGGTACATCAACTGCACTGCCCACAACTGCAAGGCTCTCCAGAGGGTGTGCGGTCTGCACAACGCATCACCGGGGGAAAACTACCTACCCTCTAGGACACCTACAACACCTGATGTCACAGGAAGGCCAAAAAGATTGAGGACAATAACCACCCGAGCCACTGCCTGTTCACCCCGCTTCCATCCAGAAGGCAAGGTCAGTACAGGTGCATCAAAGCTGGGACAGAGAGATTGAAAAACAGCTTCTATCTCAAGGCCATCAGATTGTTAAACAGCCACCACTAGCGCAGAGAGGCGCCTGCCTACCTACAGACTTGATATCATTGGCCACTTTAATAAATGGAACACTAGTCACTTTAATAATGCCACTTTAAGAATGCTTAGATATCTTGCATTACTCATCTCATATGTATATAATGTATACTGTATCATTCACTATCTATTATTTACAATTTACCTTTTTTACAGGACCCTGTCTTTCAAAGATAATTTGTACAAATCCAAATAACTTCACAGATCTTCATTGTAAAGAGTTTAAACACTGTTTCCCATGCTTGTTCAATGAATCATAAACAATTAATGAACATGCACCTGTGGAACAGTCGTTAAGATACTAACAGCTTACAGACAGAAGGCAATTAAGGTCACAGTTATGAAAACTTAGGACACTAAAGAGGCCTTTCTACTGACTCTGAAAAGCACCAAAAGAAAGATGCCCAGGGTCCCTGCTCATCTGCGTGAACGTGCCTTAGGCATGCTGCAAGGATGCATGAGGACTGCAGATGTGGCCAGAGCAATAAATTGAAATGTCCGTACTGTGAGACGCCTAAGACAGCACTACAGGGAGACAGGACGGACAGCTGATCGTCCTCACAGTGGCAGACCACGCGTAACAACACCTGCACAGGATCGGTACATCCGAACATCACACCTGCGGGATAGGTACATGTTAAGTTTGCTGAAAATAAATGCAGTTGACAGTGAGAGGACGTTTCTTTTTTTGCTGAGTTTATTTTATACTTATATATTCTTTTTGTGGAATTGTTAGATATTACCTGTTAGTTACTGCTTCACTGCCGGATCTAGAAGCATAAGCATTTCGCTACACTCGCAATAACATCTGCTAACCATGTGTATGTGACCAATACAATTTGATTTGATCTACTGGGTGAGCAGACTTCTATTCCAGCCCAGCAATAATACACATTATTATCAATTAGGTTTGATAAGTTGAATCAGGTGTGTTAGTGCTAGGCTATAACAGAAGCACAACCAGCATACCTCCAGCGGAAGGATTGGCCTGCTACAGTTGTAATAAGTTTGTAGCCTACAATGTTGCAGAAACTGAGGTTTTGTATGAAACCGTCGGTGAGCTAATAGCACAGAAAGTGAGACAGTGGGTTACAGTGGCGAGGAGAAAGGGAAACAATAGAAGTAAAGCTATGGTGGAAAATAGGAAACCACTAGACTAGTTTTTAGTCTGAGTGAGAGTTTTGGATCCATGCTACTTGGGAAATCTGTTTAACATCTCAAGGAAAATCTGGAATGTGTTGGGGAAAGTGAGGGGTCGGTGAGAGACACAAGAAGTGGTTTTATTTAGATTTTTGGTGTGTCTACGGAGAAGAAGCGTGTTTTAAGACTCATAAAGATATCAGAATGGAATGTTTCCTGTATGAATTTTTGTAGTAGGGCGCCTATCAAGGTCAAGGTGGTTATTTCTGGTATGGCGCAAGAAATAAAGGCAGAGGATATTACTGAGGATATCGATGGAGTGGTTGGTGCACGTCGACTGACCTGTATGGTTGATGGACAAAATAAATTCACTTCATCCATGCTACTGTTCTTTGATGAAGTCTCTCCCATCTTATATAAAGTTAGGATTCATGAGATATCCTGTAAGAGCTTTTGTGCACAAGCCCCTTCAGTGCCATAAACGTAAAATATTTGGTCATGTGTCAAGTGTTTGCAAAAGGGAAGAGTATTGTATGCCTGATGAAGTGAAATGCTGCAACTGTGGAGGTGAACATGCGCTTGAATTTCTGGAGTGCCCTGTTAGGGTGAAGGAGAATGAGGTGGCAAGGGTAAGGAGTGTCCAGCGTGTCACCTAACTGGAGGAGGTGAGAAGATTGGAAGGAACGAGTGGCGGGGAAGAAAATGGTAGTAGAGCCACCACGACTAGTGGAGGTTTCTCATCAACCGAGGGATAGTGAAATGCTACATGTTAAAAAGGTGGACTTTGTATTATTTATTGCAGTGGTCATAAACTGTACAGCAGAAGCGGAGAAGAAGTCATTGTGAATTTCGCTGAATGTTTTGGGGGGTCTTCGTGATTTCAGTCGAGGCCGTGCAAGAAATGTGTTTGGTGAATGTACTGCCATCACAGGCCCCTGAGCCTGTGTATGGATATATTTTGGAGTGGACTGTGATTGAAGAAGTGGGATGGGTTTTCTAAGTTGACGGGTTTATATTTTGTACGATGTTGTTTTCCCCCTTTCCCGCAATAGTTTTTTTGTTTCTTATTCAATACCCCGTCCAGCTGGTGGCGGTAATGCACCATTAACATTGGATGCCAACTGCTGTTAAACCCCATTGAAGAAGAATATGTTCACTCCCACAAAGAAGACAATATTTTGGAGCGCAGAGTTGTCAAACGGATGCACTGCTACTGGTCGAAACGTACCGTTAGGCCACAATGATCAACAGCCTCTCTGCCAGCTGTTGAAAGTTAGTCGCAGCATGATGATGGCGGAAGCTGATACCGAGTTTGAATCGGATAGCGCTAAGATGAAAATTAGAATGAAGGTGATGAGAATACTGGATGGACTAAAGTCGCTAAAGGAGGGGTAAAGAGAGCTAAAATCACAGTTAAAACGCCATTTGGTAAGCCTACAGCTCAAAGCGCAACGACTTCACAGTTTGTAGTAGGAGTACGGTTTGAGGATAATAAGAATCTGGGAGATCCATTTGATGTTGTCAAGATGGTGAAGAAAGTGTTGGGTACTGTTGAATATGTGAGGGTGACCAGAAGTGGAATTTTATTGATTTGTTGTGTGTGGGCAGAATAAAAGGAGGGCACGTTGCGCCTCACCGGAATCAAGGTCAAAGAGATGACTGTCAATCAATCAAGCGTGTGATTTCTGGAGTCTATGGAAGTTGGGGCTTAGAAGAAAATTACTGGAGTATTTGGGGCTCGACGATTGACTCGTATGTTCAATGAAGAGAAGATAGTGTTTGTTACTGTTTTTTGATGAGGAGTCACTTACACATGTCAAGATGGGATAGGGATATGTGTTACCTTGTGAGGGAATTTATTCCCTGGTTATTACAGTGTTCCATATGCAAAGCGTTTGGGCATGTGTCAAGTGTTTGCAGAGAGTATGACTTGAGTGATTATTGAGTTCCCTGAATGTCCTGTAAGGGTAAAGGAGGCAGAGATTGCTAGGATAAGAGCTGTTCAGTGTGTATCCTATGTCGAACAAGCAAGAATAGTTAAACAATGTTGGAGTGGTTCGGTTGCCGTGGAGACACCGCAATCCAGTGCTGTGGGGATTTTGGGACATTTATTGCTATCGTGATGAATTGCACTTCATGAGTGAATAAGAACTCAAGAAAGGTCGATATTGTATCTGCAGCTGAACACTTCTTGGGAATGAAGAATGTAACATGTGAGGAGCTGCACGGCTTATTTACTGGAGCAGCAGTTCTGTCCTCTCAGGTCATTGCATCTAAGTAGGCCTTTGAGTGTTTTTGAAGGACTGTTTTATTTTTGTTGGATGTTTGAGTGGACAAAACGTTTACATTTTATTTCCCTTTTCCGTTTTGGATTTCTCCCTTTTATATTTCGTGTATCCAGTAGTGGGCGACAATACACCATTTCCGGTGTAGTCCGCCCTAAAACACAACAGAAAAAGAAGGCTCTTTGCCAAGTTGCCTGCATACTGATGGAATACACACATGCACACAATAGAGTGCCATTTAGGATGCACCCAATGAGTGTCAACATGTTGGCCAAGATGTTTGCCATAATCCTTACATCATGTAGATCTAAAAGCAACACAGACTGCTCCAAGAAATGATTTCAATGGTTATTGGACATGATAGTAAAAGGCATTCAGTGGTCATTGTACATGAGAGTGAAAGAGAAAAACATGTTGCTGTTAGTTAACCTCTGTACCCCCTAAGGTCATGTGCCAAAGATTCCATATTGATCTAAGACAGAAGTTTAACACAATGTTTGCGCAACCATTAGGCCACCATTGTTGGAGAAAAACATAATTTCAAGATTGGAGGAGATTGACAATGTAAAGTTGTGTCCTCAACTGGTCATAGTGCTGATCAAAGCAGCATGATTCAGCATACCATCAGCAGGATAAAATAGGTCACAACAACATTTGCAGAGGCGATTTTAGCATGTAAATCTTGGTGGGGCCAGAAAAATATAATTGCGGATGCATGCCAGCAAAGCCACTACACAACACTAAATAATACTTTAAATGCACTGTTGTGTCTCTGACTATGATTCAATTATATGACATGTTATTTTATCGAATCGATTACCCAACGTTTATTTGATTACGTGATTGAATTAAACCATGCAACAATTAAACCATTAATAACCTGGGGCACCATGGAAGCATTAATTTATATAGAGCGGTTATCTCCCGAATCCACTCTCTTAAAGATATGAAGATCTTGTATATCAATAGCAGTCAATTATTAATCGTCACCTCGATCGGTCTCATTCTGATTGTCGTAAGTACTTGGCTATCTGCACGAACCATCGCTAACAAGTTGAATCAGCAATACACAAATTGGCTTAATTATTTATTTACTAAATACCTAAATAATCACACAGAATTACATATATATACACAGGATAGATCATACATCGATTAGTAATCATGTCATGAAAATCCCCTAGTGGGCTAACCCGATATGACGGCTGGTTACACAAAAAAAGGGGGTTGGGTTTGAATGAAAGAGTGGGAAGACTGTGGGACAAAGGGGATTGGGATTCTATCAGACCTTGAGAAGCTATACTACCGTAAATACAGAATCTTATGCATTCTAATAACCGCCCATTCGGAAAAGGAAAATGCTAGATATATAACCTCAGCAAAAAAAGAAACGTCCCTTTTTCAGGACCCTGTCTTTCAAAGATAAGTCGTACAAATCCAAATAACTTCACAGATCTTCATTGTAAAGTGATTAAACACTGTTTCCCATGCTTGTTCAATGAACCATAAACAATTAATGAACATGCACCTGTGGAACGGTCGTTAAGACATTAACAGCTTATAGACGGTAGGCAATTAAGGTCACAGTTATGAAAACTTAGGACACTAAAGAGGCCTTTCTACTGACTCTGAAAAACACCAAAAGAAAGATGCCCAGGGTCCCTGCTCATCTGCGTGAACGTGCCTTAGGCATGCTGCAAGGAGGCATGAGGACTGCAGATGTGGCCAGAGCAATAAATTGCAATGTCCGTACTGTGAGACGCCTAAGACAGCGCTACAGGGAGACAGGACGAACAGCTGATCGTCCTCGCAGTGGCAGACCACGTGTAACAACACCTGCACAGAATCGGTACATCCGAACATCACACCTGCGGGACAGGTACAGGATGGCAACAACAACTGCTCGAGTTACACCAGGAACGCACAATCCCTCCATCAGTGCTCAGACTGTCCGCAATAGGCTGAGAGAGGCTGGACTGAGGGATTGTAGGCCTATTGTAAGGCAGGTCCTCACCAGACATCACCGGCAACAACGTCGCCTATGGGCACAAACCCACCGTCGCTGGACCAGACAGGACTGGCAAAAAGTGCTCTTCACTGACGAGTCGCGTTTTGTCTCACCAGGGGTGAGGAATGAGCGTTACATCGAAGGAATGAGCGTTACACCGAGGCCTGTACTCTGGAGCGGGATCGATTTGGAGGTGGAGGGTCTGGGGCGGTGTGTCACAGCATCATCGGACTGAGCTTGTTGTCATTGTGGGCAATCTCAGTGCTGTGTGTTACAGGGAAGACATCCTACTCCATCATGTGATACCCTTCCTGCAGGCTCATCCTGACATGACCTTCAAGCATGACAATGCCACCAGCCATACTGCTCGTTCTGTGAGTGATTTCCTGCAAGACAGGAATGTCAGTGTTCTGCCATGGCCAGCGAAAAGCCCGGATCTCAATCCCATTGAGCAGGTCTGGGACCTGTTGGATCGGAGGGTGAGGGCGAGGGCCATTCCGCCCAGGTGCCTTGGTGGAAGAGTGCGGTAACATCTCACAGCAAGAACTGGCAAATCTGGTGCAGTCCATGAGGAGGAGATGCACTGCAGTACTTAATGCTGCTGGTGGCCACACCAGATACTGACTGTTACTTTGTGATTTTGACCCCCCCTTTGTTCAGAGACACATTATTCCATTTCTGTTAGTTACATGTCTGTGGAACTTGTCAGTTTATGCCTCAGTTGTTCAATCTTATGTTCATACAAATATTTACAGTTTGCTGAAAATAAATGCAGTTGACAGTGAGAGGATGATTTTTTTTTTGCAGAGTTTATTTACTCTGAGCTGCGCTTCGATAGATGGGTCGAAGATGGAAGACTGGCTTGCCCAGCAGAGATGGCCA
>QNTS01001144.1:366920-382637 GCA_003317085.1 Hucho hucho | reverse complement strand
CCTCTTCTGGCTGTGCCGGGTGCAGATTATAACAGAACATGGACAAGATTTTAAAATGTTCATAAAACAGGCAGAACAGTTGAAACTGGAGAAGCAGCATGGCCAGGTGGACTCGGGACATCAAGGAGTCATCAGGCCAGGTAGGCCTTGAGGAATGGTCCTAATGCTCAGGTCCTCCGAGAGAGAGAAAAAAAGAAAGAGAGAGAGAGATAATTAGAGAGAGCATACTTAAATTCACACAGGACACCGGATAAGAGAAGAGAAATACTCCAGATATAACAGACGGACCCTAGCCCCCCGACACATAAACTACTGCAGCATAAATACTGGGGGCTGAGACAGGAGGGGTCGGGAGACACTGTGGCCCCGTCCGACGATACCCCCGGACACGGCCAAACAGGCAGGAATAAGGCTGTACGTAACAAAATGTGGAAAAAGTCAAGGGGTCTGAATGCTTTCCGAAGGCACTGTACAATTTCATAAAATACATAAAAAATAAAATACAATATAAAACAAATAAAATACAGCACAACACATATTGAACAGACAAACATAAATGTACACAATATACACAAAACACACAATATACACAAAACCCAGTCAACTAAAACAAACACATTCTTCATTATAGAAATCCTCTGTCTGCTGCCTGAACTGCCCTAGGGACACTAACGCATGAATTCTAAATGTATTTTGGAGATCATTCCAATCATGTGGAGCATTACCTAACTCTGTAGACAAAAAATGAGTCTCCAGAGTTAACCAACCCTGTGAACAGCTTTGATAACTTGTCATTTTAAATCTTAACAGTGTATTTTGATAGGTCGGAATCTTGTGGAGCAGGGCATTGTAAACAAAAAGAGTGTAATGATGTGATCTATGTGACTTGAAAGAGGTCCATCCAACCTTTTGGTAAAGAATACAGTGATGAGTAATAAAACTGTCTCCTGTAATAAAACAAATGGCACTATGGTAGATGGCATCCAAAGATTTTTAAGAGTAGTAGCAGCTGCACTTTGATAAATCATATGACCATAATCAAGAACAGAAAAACGGTTGACTGAATAATCCTTCCTACTGCTTAGAGAAAGGCATGATCTATTTCTGTAGAAAAATTCCAACTTTAAATCTTATCTTCTGCTTCTGGAAGGCTTATATTTAGCCTAGGCATAATTCCACAAGCCCTGAATTCATTAGATTATTGCTGATTTACCCAGGAACAGAGTACCTGAGGGAGAACGCAGAGAGGGTAGGCCTCCTGAAGAGTGACACCAGCAGGCAGCTCTGTAGACTCCTGCCCTCTTGAACACGCATATCGTGGATATGCACAGCCAAATATGAGGTCTGTAAGGTAAAGACAGCAGGTTTGATATATACACTACCGTTCAAAAGTTTGGGGTCACTTAGAAATGTCCTTGTTTTTTAAAGAAAAGCACATTTTTTGTCCATTAAAATAACATCAAAATGATCAGAAATACAGTGTAGACATTGTTAATGTTGTAAATGACTATTGTAGCTGGAAACGGCAGATTTTTTATGGAATATCTACATAGGCGTACAGAGGCCCATTATCAGCAACCATCACTCCTGTGTTCCAATGGCACGTTGTGTTAGCTAATCCAAGCTTATCATTTTAAAAGGCTAATTGATCATTAGAAAACCCTTTCGCAATTATGTTGGCACAGTTGAAAACTGTTGTGCTGATTTGAAAAAGCAATAAAACTGGCCTTCTTTAGACTAGTTGAGTATCTGGAGCATCAGCATTTGTGGGTTTGATTACAGGCTCAAAATGGCCAGAAACAAATAACTTTCTTCTGAAATTTGTCAGTCTATTCTTGTTCTGAGAAGTGAAAGCTATTCCATGCGAGAAATTGCCAAGAAACTGAAGATCTCGTACAATGCCGTGTACTACTCCCTTCACAGAACAGCTCAAACTGGCTCTAACCAGAATAGAAAGAGGAGTTGGAGGCCCCGGTGCACAACTGAGCAAAAGGACAAGTACATTAGAGTGTCTAGTTTGAGAAACAGACGCCTCACATGTCCTCAACTGGCAGCTTCATTAAATAGTACTCCCAAAACACCAGTCTCAACGTCAACAGTGAAGAGGCAACTCCGGGATGCTGGTCTTCTAGGCAGCATCCCGGAGGTGCTTTGAGCATTTTACAATTCCTTTTGGATGAAGTCTGGTGCAGTACACACCCCTTAGCTGATGTTCTCTCCTAAAGCATAGGTGATTACCCCAACCACTCAACCGTCAGACTCCCCTGCCCCTCCTAAAGAAGAGGGGGATGCCTCCCACATGAAGAGACGGGTCATCAATTGTAAAGACATCATCATTGACTTCCTCATCAACTATTTGTCTTTCTACCTGGAGAGTGAGAGGTAAGATTGAACCACCGCACAAGTTCACAAATATGTTTTCCTTCTTACATTATTGACATTCAATTCGTTTCAACATTTAATTTACAGTTTCAGCTTAAAGGTAGACTCAGCAATATGACGTAAATGCAGAAAGTAAACAGCATAGTGGATAAATTTCCACAACAACTAAGAGTGCTGAAGCGCAAGGCTCAACTTCTCAGCTGTTTTGGTCCTGTGTCTACCACTCTATACATGTGAACATTTGCATATACTGTGCGTGACTGTGTGAGAGCGAAGTGTTGCATCTCGCCCATCTTAATATCACCGGTTCTGCTCATGGCAACGTAATTTAGCTGAGTCTACCTTTAAGCAGTTTTAGCTTAGTATTTGTGTTGTTTGCATAGTTTCAGTGTATGTTTGTTTTGTGGCATTAAAAGTTATAGTTCTGTCTGTGCTGTTAATGTATGTTTCTGTCCCTGTTTTGTCCCTGTGTCTTGACGCCTCTCTAACCTGTTGTTGTTTTTGCTGTTGTCATTTTGTTGCAGGTTTAGGTACCTGACAGATTCAGGCACAGTGATGGCGTCTGCAGGGATGTATGGAGATACAGACTATGCAACGCTACATCAGAATGCTGATATGCTCATCAAGCTCTTCCTTAAATCAGAGGTCTCTTCCAATCTCAGATTAGGACTACTTTTATATGATATGATGTTTGATATGTTTTTTGTTTTTTTGTCTAGTGAATCTGTTTTACTACAGGTAATTAGTTTGTTTTACAGGAAAAAAAAAGGTGCTCTCTAGAACCTTAAATGGTTTTTCGGTTGTCCACATAGGATAACCCTTTGAAGAACCCTTTTTGGTTCAAAGTAGAACCCTTTTGGGTTCCACGTAGAACTCTTTCTACCTGGAACCAAAAAGGGTTCTGTGTCACGACTTCCGCCAAAGTTGGTCCCTCTCCTTGTTCGGGCGGTGTTCGGCGGTCGACATCACCGTTCTTCTAGCCATCGCCGATCTACCTTTCATGTTCCATTTGTTTTGTCTTGTTTTACACACCTGGTTTCAATTCCCCAATAATTATGTTCATTATTTAACCCTCTGTTTCCCCCTTGGTTTTGTGCGTGATTGTTTTGTGTTTTGGTCCGTATTGTGGGCTTGGTGATTTTCTATTTGTAATGAGTATGTTTTTTTTGAGTAAAATTACTTTGGTACTCATCTCTGCTGTCCTGCGCCTGACTCCTCTGCACCAGCTACACCCAGACCTTTGACATTCTGCCTGGAACCAAAAAGGGTTCTTTAAAGGTTATCCTATGGGGACAACCGAAGAACCCTTTTGGAAACCTTTTTTCTAAGAGTAACATTGCACCAGATTCGAGCTAGTGCTTATTCTCATCTGCAGTCCCATTGGGTGTCTTTTATATCCCATGCCATGTTATGGTTAATATCACACGGTAACTCTGTGTTTAATTGTTTTTAGCTAAACATAGCTGAGACCCATATATAATCAATTTTAGAATAAGGCTATAACGTAACAAAATGTGGAAAAAGTCAAGGGTTCTGAATACTTTCCAAGGGCACTGTAGATAATATTTAGACATGTATAGAGTACAAACAGTTTGGCTAAAGACTCTCAGATTGGTCGTTTGAGAAGTGACATGAGAATCTGTCTTTTAAATCTCTCCGTCGACAAGAGTACCACACCACTCTCAAACTTGCTACTTGTCTCATTTATTTTGGAGAATGCCTAAATTATTAGTCATTGCCTTTGTTGTTGGAGTTCACACTCACCACCAGCAGAGAGCAGCACAAGCCCAGACGGATTCTCTCTCTGATCAGTGACAAAGTTGAGAGCAGCCAGTTGTGTTGAAAACAATACTCATTTCCTCATGAATTAGATATTCTTATTTTATTTTTTCAAATGGTAAGATCACAAAGATATTATTACTTACTTTTGCTAATTTGTTTCACACAATTTCTATGAAATAAAACAAGATCATAAGTAGGTAGTTGTACAGCTTATTTTCTAAAGGCAGAATTAATAACCAGTAAATGGTTTATTCTGCTCTCTTCCAAGGCCGTGCTTCTAGAATGCTAAATATTTTGGGGCTAGCTCAAAGCCATTAATTAAGTCAGGCACTTATATTGCCTTGAGAAAGTATTCACACCCCTTGACTTTTTCCACATTTTGTTGTGTTACAGCCTGAATTTAAAAAGGATTACATTTAGATTTTGTATCACTGGCCTACACACAATACCCCATAATGTCAATGTGGAATCATGTTTTTAGAATTTTTTACAAATTTGTTAAAAATGAACAGAGATGTCTTCAGTCAATAAGTATTCAACCCCTTTCTTATGGCAAGCATAACTAAGTTCAGGAGTAAAAATGTGCTTAACAAGTCACATAAATTGCAAGGAAACCACTCAGGGATTTCACCATGAGGCCAATGTTGACTTTAAAACAGTTACAGAGTTTAATGGCTGTGCCAGGAGAAAACTGAGGATGGATCAACAACAAGTTACTCCACAATACTAAATGACAGTGTGAAAAGAAGGAAGCCTGTACAGAATAAAAATGCATCCTGTTTGCAATAAGGCACTAAAGAAAAACTGCAAAAAACGTGCCAAAGAAATTAACTTTGTCCTGAACACAAAGCGTTATGTTTGGGGCAAATCCAACACGTCACTGAGTACCACTCTTCATATTTTCAAGTATGGTGGTGGCTGCATCATGTTATGGGTATGCTTGTCATCGGCAAGGACTAGGGAGTTTTTAGGATAGAAATAATCTAAGCACAGGCAAAATCCTAGAGAAAAACCTGGTTCAGTCTGCTTTCCAACAGACACTGGGAGACAAATTCAAATTCAGCAGGACAATAACCTAAAACACAAGGACAAATATACACTGGAGTTGCTTACCAAGACGACATTGAATGTTCCTGAGTGGCCTAGTTACAGTTTTGACTTAAATCAGCTTAAAAATCTATGGCAAGACTCTAAAATGGCTGTCTAGCAACGATCAACAACCAACTTGACAGAGCTTGAAGAATTAAAAAAAATATATTTATATGCACATATTGTACAATCCAGGTGTGCAAAGCTCTTAGAGACTTACCCAGAAAGACTGAAAAGGTGATTCTAACATGTATTGACTTGGGTGTGAATACTTATGTAAATGAGATATTTCTGTATTTCATTTTCAATTAATTTGCAAAAAAGTCTAAAAACAAGTTTTCACTTTGTCATTATGGGGTATTTTGTGTAGATAGGTGAGAGAAAAATCTCAATGTAGTCCATTTTGAATTCAGGTTATAACAACAAAATGTGAAGAAAATCAAGGGGTATGAATACTTTCTGAAGGCACTGTAATTGAGAATCCAGACTCAACATTGGTCATTTTCTCCTGCTAACATAAATGGTAATTGGCATATTTCAGCTGCAACATGTGCAATAAAATCCCTTACTATCCCTGTTAATTAAGCCTCAGTGAAAAGCCTTGCTTTGCAACAATAAAAACGGTGTCAAATCAGTGTGCAAAACAGTGCTGTACATATCAGAAATTAATCTACACAGCGGTTTGAATTAAAAAGTTTCTAACAGGGAATAACTAGGACAGACCAGCAGAGAATGGTTATTGTATGTGGACTGGGCGCCTTGTAAATTAACTCCTTTGTTACCACTGTTGAAAAGCAACTAAAACAGAGGGGATTTGAGCGATTCTATTCTCCAAGAAACTGTCAGCGTCGCCGTGTAATTTATATATTTTTTAAGAAAAATAAAAACATTTCCTAGTGCCCACTCTGTTTAAATTAAAAAGCAGGCCCATTTATATTGTGACTTTTGAGTGAATTAAAGTCTGAGAGGAGGTAAATGTTTGACTGGGGAACACTTGAACAGAGTCGCTGCCTGCCACTAATTCTTGGCGACGCCAATGGTTACAGAAATCCTGATTCTGTGCATTATTGTTACAGAGAAGATGAGTCTGATACCTTGTCAGATTTATTAAAAATGATGGTGTGCACACTGGGAAACTGAAAGCTGCCTTAGGCCCTGTTTTTATTAAGTATAGTGAAGTTGGTTTTTATTTAACTTCCTCATATTACACTTATGTGGCGCTGCTGGTGTCAATGTTCAGTTTGAGAGAGAAATGCCACTCTAGCAGGCAAGGGGAAGGGCCGTACCGTCAGCGAGTGACACGGGGAGCAGGGAAGAGGGAGGGAGAGAGAGACGAGAGACCAGTAGACTAATAGCTGCCATAGCTAGGTTATTTATCATCAAATATGATAACGTCGTACTTGTTTTGACTGCATCAAACCGTGAGAAGCTAGTTAAGCTACCTAACGTTAGCTAGCTAGGCTAATTGAGGAACCAATGCATGCGCTTTCTCATCCTACAGTTACAAATAACAACTATTTTCAGAATATTAAGTAGCAGCCTACCTTTAACTTTAAATTCCGTAATTTTAATTGAATAGATACAGAGTCTCCTAACTTTGTTACACAAGGAGGCTCTATGACTGTAGCCTATTGCCACTTTGTTGACTTATGATTGGCCAACAACAACAAGCGCATAATTCACTCTCGTGAAAAGCAAGAGCATCAGCATATAACATTTCTCTCCACTGCAGCAGTCGCTTTCGGATCTGGACCTTCCAGAAAAGTCTGTTAAAATTACTCACACCAGAGAAACGTGACAATCATGTCAGATCCGTCCCAGACCCATGACATTGTTTAGAATTCTGGAGATGGACCCACTCGGGTCCAGGATTGGGTCTGGGGTATCCATGAAGACTACCTGGCTGGCCCTAATTACAAAGCTTCTGGAAGCACCATCCAATGAAAAAAATAAACACACAAGTACATCACAGAGTACATGTGATATCTGCATAAGTACAATGTAATTACTAAGTTTTACACAGGATTTTGCTAGTTAAAATGAAGCATATCTTGAGGAGTACATATTTGTAATTAATGTGTACTTATATTACATTACCCATCCTGACAACCAGGCCCTAATTGTACAACTTCTGGAAACACCATCCAAGTGAGAAAATAAAAACACTAGTACACCACAGAGTACATGTAATATCTGCATAAGTACTTTATAATTTCTAGGTGTTACACAGGATTTAGCTAGGTAGAATAAAGTGTATCTTGAGTGGTACTTACTTGTAATTATTGTGTACCTACAAACAGTGGTGTAAAGTACTTAAGGAGAAATACTTTAAAGTACTACTTAAGTAGTTTTTTTGGGTATCCGTACTTTACTATTTATATTTGACAACTTCTACTTTTACTTCACTACATTCCTAAAGAAAATAATACTTTTTACTCCATACATTTTCCCTGACACCCAAAAGTACTCGTTACATTTTGACAGGAAAATGGTCCAATTCACACACTTATCAAGAGAACATCCCTGGTCATTCCTATTTCCTCTGATCTGGCGGACTCACTAAATACAAATGCTTCGTTTGTAAATCATGTCTGAGTGTTGGAGCGTGCCCCTGGCTATCCGTCAAAAAAAATAAAAATTGTGCCGTCTGGTTTGCTTAATATAAGGAATTTCAAATGGTTTATACTTTTGATATTTAAGTACATTTTAGCAATTCCATTTACTTTTGATACTTAAGTATATTTAAAACCAAATACATTTAGACTTTTACTCAAGTAGTATTTTACTGGGTGACTTACAATCTTACTTGAGTCATTTTCTATTAAGGTATCTTTACTTTTACTCAAGAATGATTCATTACAAACAAAGCTATAGGGCTACTCAATAACATAAGTAGCCTATATAGCTAATTTATAAAAACGGATTGTGTTTTTCTTCCTCTTTTAATATTACAATTAACAATGGAAATCAACAAAATCTCTGTCTTCATCTGTTTCTTTCTTATAAGCATTTTCCCATCCTAGAGTGAGACCTTGTGGGAATCTGTAGTAGAGAAAAAGAATGTAGCTATGACAATTTATATTAACCTATACTAGTTATAATCATCATGATTTCTATAGTTTATGCCTGCTACCTAGCCTGTTAAACTCTGAGCCATTGCTTTGGGCCCTGTACAGGTGTTTTTTTTAAATCAGAAAATAGAAAGTGACATATCGTTTGAAATCTACAGGCCTTTTTGGAAATCAAACTCAAATCTTACTGCTGGCAACGTCATAAGAATCTCCCCCTCCTCCACCCCCATAAAGACCATAAATCATGCGTTATTAGCAGAACTCAGGATAAGACCCAGATGCAGACAGTTAGAATCACAAAAGTTTATTTACAAAACGGGGCAGGCAAATGACAGGTCAAGGGCAGGCAGAGGTCGGTAATCCAGGGCAGTCTGTAAGGTACAGAATGGTAGGCAGGCTCAGGGTCAGAGCAGGCAGAGGTCAGTAATCAAGGGCAGTGTCAAAAGGTACAGAATGGCAGGCAGGCTCAGGGTCAGGGCAGGCAGAATGGTCAAAACCGGAAGAACTAGAAAACAGGGACTAAAGAGAACAGGAGTACGGAAAAACACGCTGGTAGGCTTGATGATACAAGAAAGAGACAGAGGTTTAATCCTTGATACATGAAAAGTGGGATGTATACGGAGGGTGCGGGGCAACAGAAGACGAACAGCAGATGGGCTAAGAATCTTAGAGATGGGGAAAGGGCCGATAAAACGGGGCAAAAGTTTGTGGGACTACACCCGGAGGGGCAGATCCCGAGTGGACAGCCATACCCTCTGCCCGAGATGATAGTGGGGTTCCGGGGTCCGGTAGCTGTCCGCCTGTTGTAGATACCTGGAGGTGGTCTTGAGAAGAGCAGACCGGGCTCTTTTCCAGGTACGGCGACAGCGGCAGATGGACATTTGGGCTGAGGGTATGCTGACCTTTTCCTGTTGCTCAGGGAAGAGCGGGGGCTGATATCCCCTCGAACACTCGAAAGGCGAGAGACCAGTGGCTGAGCAGAGTAGGGTGTTGCGGGCTTATTCCACCGACACGAGATGCTGGCTCCAGGTGGTGGGGTCGGCGGAGACGAGGCAGTGAAGAGTTGTTTCCAGGTCCTGATTGGCTCGCTCCGACTGGCCATTAGACTGAGAGTGAAACCCGGAGGACAGGCTGGCCGACGACCCAATGAGTGTGCAGAAAACGCCTTCCAGAACAGGGACAAGAACTGATGACAACGGTCGGAGACCATGTCCACCGGAAGTCCATGTATCCGGAAGACGTGCTGCACCATGAACTAGGCCCGTCTCTTTGGCTGAGGGTAGCTTGGGGAGTGGAATGAAATGGGCGGCTTTGGAAAACCTTGTCCACCACCGTAAGGATAGTGGTGTTGCCATCAGACGGAGGGAGACCAGTGATGAAGTACAGAGATATGTGATCAGGGACAGTGAGGTACAGGCAGTGGTTGAAGGAGGCCAGACGGAGCTTGCCGGTGAGTCTTATTCTGAGCACAGACAGTGCAGGCGGTGACGGACGCAGAGACGTCAAGGAATATTCTTGGGCCCTGGGCGGTAGGAGATGGTAAAGTTGAACTGAGTGAAAAGCAGGGCCCATCGAGCTTGCCCGGAGTTGAGACGCTTGGCGGTGTGGAGATATTCCAGGTTCTTGTGATCCGACCACACAATGAATGGATGTTCCGCCCCCTCTAACCAGTGCCTCCACTCCTCCAATGCCATCTTCACCGCAAGTAGTTCTTGATTTCCCTCATCGTAATTCCTCTCCGTGGCGTTAAGACGATGGGAGAAGAAGGCGCAGCTTAAGGTCCAGGGCAGAACGCTGGGACAGGACAGCCCCAACTACAATGTCCAAAGCGTCGACCTCCACCACGAACTGACGGGACGGGTCCAGATAGATTAATACGGGAGCTGTGGTGAAGCGGTGCTTAAGGTCCAGGAATGCCCGGTCAGCAGCTGGGGACCACGTGAACAGGACCTTGGGAGAGGTGAGTGCTGAAAGGGGGAATCCAGGGTGCTGTAACCTCGGATAAAACGGCAATAGAAATGGGCAAATCCCAGGAAGCGTTGCAGCTGCACTCTGGACGTCAGTTGGGGCCAATCCACCACCGCTCTCACCTGTCCGGGATCCATCTGCACATTACCAGCAGCGATGATGTATCCAAGGAAGGAGATTGGGGAGGGATAGAATTCGCATTTTCGCAGATTAACCCTGCACTGGGAGGCAGAAGGACGGACACACCCTGCAGCCAGGGAGTCCTCGATGTACATTTCCATAGCCTTGGTCTCCGGACCTGACAGTAAGTACAGCTGTCCCCGGGCTGGTGTAGTTCCCGGGAGAAGGTCAATCACACAGTCATAGGGTTGTCATAGGGTTGATGCGGAGGAAGCAAAGTGGCCTGGGCCTTGCTGAAAACCTCCTGGAGGTTCTGGTACTCTGCGGGAACGACGGAGAGGTCCGAGGCTTCTTCCGAGCCCACAAGAAGACGTCCCGGGGCAGGCTGCACCAACTTCAGACAATGAGCGTGGCAGAACGGGCTCCAGCCCATGATAGCACCAGCAGTCCAGTCGATGAGAGGATTGTGACGCTGGAGCCATGACAACCCCAATACCACGGGTAACTGAGGAGACTTGATGAGCACAAACTGCATAGTCTCACTGTGGTTCCCTGACACTCGCAGGTTGATAGGAGTGGTATTGTGGCTGACTCTGCCTATGGAGCGTCCATCCAGCGCTCTAACGTCCATGGGAATGGAGAGGGGCTGAGTGGAGATGCCCAGCTCTGACACCAGGGTAGTGTCCATGAAACTCTCATCAGCCCCAGAGTCAATGAGTACCCTTGAGAGATTTCGACTGGTCGCCCCACCGCAGGATGGCATGGAGAGGGGTACGAGTAAAGAGAGAAGGAAAATTCTCTGTATGGCCCACCATAGTACTCGTACCTACTGATGAGCCTGGTCTTTTAATGGACAGGTAGAGACGTAATGATTGGTTGTCCCGCAATGCAGACAACTTTTGGTGTTAAGTCTGCGTAAACGTTCGGCTGGAGACAACCTAGCTCTGCCGAGTTGCATCAGCTCCGGAAGAGGCGAGTCGGCAGACCTCGGAGACTCTTGGGGGAACTCAGGTAAACTTGGATTCTCTTGGAAACGTAGACACTGGGGACTTCCGGGATTCCTCTGAAGTGAGGTGGGATTCTTGGGCGAGCAAGTGGGGCCGGAATCAGACCTCCTCTCCCTCCTACGTTCCCGTAGCCGCCCATCAATCCGGATGGTCAAGGCTTTGAGCAAGTTGAGATCCGTAGGCAGCTCCCGGGCTGCGAGCTTGTCTTTAACCTCTTCCGATAATTCATGGACGAACGTGTCGAA
Organism: Hucho hucho; assembly: GCA_003317085.1. Classification (NCBI taxonomy): domain Eukaryota; kingdom Metazoa; phylum Chordata; class Actinopteri; order Salmoniformes; family Salmonidae; genus Hucho; species Hucho hucho. The sequence continues at coordinate 370,973 of QNTS01001144.1, read as the reverse complement.
CAGGGATTCCGGGTTCGAGGCACTCTTGGTAGCCAACCTGCGGAAATCAACAGCATAGTCTGCCACACTGCGGGAGTCTTGATGAAGCTGGGGTAACTTCCGGGCAGCCTCTCTCCCGGACAACGGATAATCAAAAACCATTTTCACCTCAGCCACAAACTCCTCCAGACTGAAGCACATGGCAGATTGTTGTTCCCACACAGCCATAGCCCAGGCAAGGGCCCTCCCGGACATCAGTGCTATGAGGTATGTTCAAGTGGTCCGAGTGAAAGGATGAGGGCTGCAGCTCGAAGATGAGGGAACACTGGGAGAGAAACGCCCAACAGTTTCCTGACTCTCCAGCGAAGCATTCTGGAGGTGGCAAGCGGGTTCTCGGGAAGCTGGAGTGGCTTGGAGTGACGCGCAGCTGACAGCGGGGTTACTGAGTGGTTAGGAGGTTACTGTCGTGGCTGGCTGCCTAACAGACAATCTGCGGAATTGCTCCGGCAATGTATTCAAGGCACGGTGATGGCGTTCCGCCAAGGTCTGGAATCCTTCTATAAGACCTCAAAGTAACTCCTCGTGTCTCCCAATGGTGGACTTCTTGGGAGGAGACAGCGTTGCGGAGCTGGTCCGAGTCTGTCATGGCAAGTTCGTACTATCAGAACTCAGGATAACTCAGATGCAGACAGTTCGAAGCACAGAAATGTATTTACTAAACAGGGGGCAGGCAAATGACAGGTCAAGGGCAGGCAGAGGTAGTTAATCCAGGGCAGAGTCCGTAAAGTACAGAACGGCAGGTAGGCTCAGGGTCAGGGCAGGCAGAGGACAGTAATCCAGGCCAGTGTCAAAAGGTACAGAAAACAGGGACTAAAGAGAACAGGAATACGGAAAAACACACTGGTAGGCTTGACGAGACAAGACGAACTGGCAACAGACAAACAGAAAACACAGGTATAAATGCACATCAGATAATGGGGAAAATGGGCGAAACCTGGAGGGGGGAGGAGACAAGCACCAGACGGGTCAAACAGATCAGGGTGTGACAGCTATGGACATATTCACAGAGAATGCAATGCAGGTCAAGTCACCAAAAGTGCAAACATTTAGTATGCATGGAAAGGATACATCCTGATTGTCATTGTAAAGCAATGAATTCTGAATTCTGACGTTGTTTAACCCGGTCAAGTTCTGTTTCAGTGCAATCCTCAGACACTCTAGAAGGCAACCAAACATGTTTCATCATTCTACGTTATGTATTGGCTACACAACACGTCAATTAGCCCATGAAGGTCAGCCATCAAATCAAATCAAAGTGTATTTGTCACGTGCGCCGAATACAACAGGTGTAGACCTTACAGTGAAATGCTTACTTACAGGCTCTAACCAACAGTGCAAAAAAGGTAGTATGTGAACAATAGGTAAGTAAAGAGATAAAAACAACAGTAAAAAGACAGTGAAAAATTACAGTAGCGAGGCTATATACAGTAGCGAGGCTACATACAGGCACCGGTCAGTCGGGCTGATTGAGGTAGTATGTACATGTAGATATGGTTAAAGTGACTATGCATATATGATGAACAGAGAGTAGCAGTTGCATAAAAGAGGGGTTGGCGCGTGGTGGGTGGCGGGACACAATGCAGATAGCCCGGTTAGCCAATGTGCTAACCGGGCTATCTGCATTGTTGGTCGGGCCAATTGAGGTAGTATGTACATTAATGTATAGTTAAAGTGACTATGCATATATGATAAACAGAGAGTAGCAGCAGCGTGAAAGAGGGGTTGGGGGGGGCACACAATGCAAATAGTCCGGGTAGCCATTTGATTACCTGTTCAGGAGTCTTATGGCTTGGGGTAAAAACTGTTGAGAAGCCTTTTTGTCCTAGACTTGGCACTCCGGTACTGCTTGCCATGCGGTAGTAGAGAGAACAGTCTTTGACTAGGGTGGCTGGGGTCTTTGACAATTTTTTGTGCCTTTCTCTGACACCGCTTGGTGTAGAGGTCCTGGATAGCAGGCAGCTTAGCCCCAATGATGTACTGGGCCGTACGCACTACCCTCTGTAGTGCCTTGCGGTCGGAGGCCGAGCAATTGCCGTACCAGGCAGTGATGCAACCAGTCAGGATGCTCTCGATGTTGCAGCTGTAGAACCTTTTGAGGATCTGAGGACCCATGCCAAATCTTTTTAGTTTCCTGAGGGGGAATAGGCTTTGTCGTGCCCTCTTCACGACTGTCTTGGTGTGTTTGGACCATTCTAGTTTGTTGGTGATGTGGACACAAAGGAACTTGAAGCTCTCAACCTGCTCCACTACAGCCCCGTCGATGAGAATGGGGGCGTGCTCGGTCCTCCTTTTTCTTGTAGTTCACAGTCATCTCTTTAGTCTTGGTTACGTTGAGGGATAGGTTGTTATTCTGGCACCACCCGGCCAGGTCTCTGACCTCCTCCCTATAGGCTGTCTCGTCGTTGTCGGTGATCAGGCCTACCACTGTTGTGTCGTCTGCAAACTTAATGATGGTGTTGGAGTCGTGCCTAGCCATGCAGTCGTGGGTGAACAGGGAGTACAGGAGGGGACTGCGCACACACCCCTGGGGGGCTCCAGTGTTGAGGATTAGAGTGGCAGATGTGTTGCTACCTACCCTCACCACCTGGGGGCGGCCCGTCAGGATGTCCAGGATCCAGCTGCAGAGGGAGGTGTTTAGTCCCAGGATCCTTAGCTTTGTGATGAGCTTTGAGGGTACTATGGTGTTGAACGCTAAGCTGTAGTCAATGAATAGCATTCTCACATAGGTGTTCCTTTTGTCCCGGTGGGAAAGGGCAGTGTGGAGTGCAATAGAGATTGCATCATCTGTGGATCTGTTTGGGCGGTATGCAAATTGGAGTGGGTCTAGGGTTTCTGGGATAATGGTGTTGATATGAGCCATTACCAGCCTTTCAAAGTACTTCATGGCTACGGACGTGAGTGCTACGGGTCTGTAATCATTTAGGTAAGTTGCCTTCGTTTTCTTGGGCACAGGGACTATGGTGGTCTGCTTGAAACATGTTGGTATTACAGACTCAATCAGGGACATGTTGAAAATGTCAGTGAAGTCACCTGCCAGTTGGTCAGCTCATGCCCGGAGCACACGTCCTGGTAATCCATCTGGCCCCGCAGCCTTGTGAATGTTGACCTGTTTAAAGGTCTTACTCACGTCAGCTATGGAGAGTGTGATCACACAGTCATCCGGAACAGCTGATGCTCTCATGCATGCCTCAGTGTTGCTTCCCTCGAAGCGAGCATAGAAGTGATTTATCTCGTCTGGTAGGCTCGTGTCACTGGGCAACTCGCAGCTGTGCTTCCCTTTGTAGTCTGTAATAGTTTGCAAGCCCTGCCACATAAGACGAGCATCGGAGCCGATGTAGTACGATTCAATCTTAGCCCTGTATTGATGCTTTGCCTGTTTGATGGTTCGTCGCAGGGCATAGCAGGATTTCTTATAGGCTCCCGGGTTAGAGTCCCACACCTTGAAAGCGGCGGCTCTACCCTTTAGCTCAGTGCGAATGTTGCCTGTAATCCATGGCTTCTGGTTGGGGTATGTACGTACACTGTGGGGACGACGTCCTCAATGCACTTATTGATAAAGCCAGTGACTGATGTGGTGTACTCCTCAATGCCATCTGAAGAATCCCGGAATATGTTCCAGTCTGTGATAGCAAAGCAGTCCTGTAGTTTAGCATCTGCTTCATCTGACCACTTTTTTATAGACCGAGTCACTGGTGCTTGCTTGTAAGCAGGAATCAGGAGGATAGAGTTGTGGTCGGATTTACCAAATGGAGGGTGAGGGAGAGCTTTGTACGTGTCTCTGTGTGTGGAGTACAGGTGATCTGGAATTATTTTTCCCTCTGGTTGCACATTTAACATGTTGATGGAAATTAGGTACTAGGTCTGATTTAAGTTTCCCTGCATTAAAGTCTCTGGCCACTAGGAGCGCCGCCTCTGGGTGAGTGGTTTCCTGTTTGCTTATTTCCTTATACAGCTGACTGAGTGCGGTCTTAGTGCCAGCATCCGTCTGTGGTGGTAAATAAACAGCCACGAAAA
>QNTS01001144.1:345477-366559 GCA_003317085.1 Hucho hucho | reverse complement strand
TGCTTCCTGCTTTAATTTTTGCTTGTAAGCAGGAATCAGGAGGATAGAGTTGTGGTCGGATTTACCAAATGGAGGGTGAGGGAGAGCTTTGTACGTGTCTCTGTGTGTGGAGTACAGGTGATCTGGAATTATTTTTCCCTCTGGTTGCACATTTAACATGTTGATGGAAATTAGGTACTAGGTCTGATTTAAGTTTCCCTGCATTAAAGTCTCTGGCCACTAGGAGCGCCGCCTCTGGGTGAGTGGTTTCCTGTTTGCTTATTTCCTTATACAGCTGACTGAGTGCGGTCTTAGTGCCAGCATCCGTCTGTGGTGGTAAATAAACAGTCACGAAAAGTATAGCTGAAAACTCTCTAGGCAAGTAGTGTGGTCTGCAATTTATAACAAGATACTCTACTTCAGGCATGCAAAATCTAGAGACTTCCTTAGATTTCGTGCACCAGCTGTTGTTTACAAATATGCACAGACCGCCCCCCCCCCTTGTCTTACCGTAGTGTGCTGTTCTATCTTGCCGGTGCAGCGTATATCCCGCTAGATGAATATCCATGTCATCATTCAGCCACGATTCCGTGAAACATAGGATGTTACAGTTTTTTGATGTCCCGTTGGTAGGATATTCGTGATCGTACCTCGTCTAATTTATTGTCCAATGATTGCACGTTAGCGAGTAATATTGATGGTTACGCACCAATGAGACAAGCAGTGTTCACTTGATTGGCAGTGTCTTGGTTCAATGAATACCTATCATTTGGAAACATAGCTAGCTAGATAGCCAATGAGCAGGGCTTTCCAGCAGTATGTGAACGCACTTTGTACGACAAACAGTCATCATGCTAGAGATGTACGCAACAGTGTTAATTCTCAGGTGAAAGCAAACAGGACGCACGGTAGTTTACATTACGCAGCGCTTGGTTCTCTTCTACAAACTTTTCTCAAAACTAAAAAATTTAAAACATGGCTACTTAGAGTGGAAATTCTAAATTGAAGTCCAAGGATACACATTTGAATGAGATTATTGCAGAAATTGACCAGGAGAGTGAAACAGAACGAATGGATGAGGACTGTGTGAGTGAGCACAGTTTTGATTCCAGAGCAGAATAAATGTTTTTGGAAGGAAAAGATCCACTTTTAGATCACAAAGTAAAAGACGGTATTCTCATGCTTATGCAGTTTAAATAGTTGCGTATTCATTTGAGATATTTTTCTTTTATTTCTATATACTTTTATAAAGATTTAGAACACCTACTCATTCAAGGGTTTTTCTTTATTTTTACTATTTTCTACATTGTAGAATAGTAGTGAAGACATCAACACTGAAATAACACACATGGAGTCATGTAGTAACCAAACAATATTTTATATTTGAGATTCTTCAAATAGCCACCCTTTGCCTTGATGACAGCTTTGAACACTCTTGGCATTCTCTCAACCAGCTTCATGAGGTAGTCACCTGGAATGCATTTCAATTAACAGGTGTGCCTTCTTAAAAGTTAATTTGTGGAATTTCTTTCCTTCTTAATGCGTTTGAGCCAATCGGTTGTGTTGTGACAAGGTAGGGGGGGGGGGGGGGGGGGNGGGTATACATAAGATAGCCCTATTTGATAAAAGACCAAGACCATATTATGGCAAGAACAGCTCAATTAAGCAAAGAGAAACGACAGTCCATCATTACTTAAAGACATGAAGGTCAGTCAATACTTTGAAAGTTTCTTCAAGTGTAGTCGCAAAAACCATCAAGCGCTATGATGAAACTGACTCCCATGAGGACCGCCACAGGAATGGAAAATCCAGAGTTACTTCTGCTGCAGAGGATAAGTTCATTAGTTACACCAGCCTCAGAAATTGCAGCCCAAATAAATGCAGAGTTCAAGTAACAGACACATCTCAACATTAACTGTTCAGAGGAGACTGTGTGAATCAGGCCTTCATGATCAAATTACTGCAAAGAAACCACTACTAAAAGACACCAATAAAAAGAAGAGACCTACTTGGGCCAATAAACACGAGCAATGGACATTAGATCGGAGGAAATTTGTCCTTTGGTCTGGAGCCCAAATTCTTTTTTAGTTCCAACTGACGTGTCTTTTTGAGACGCGGTGTGGGTGAACGGATGATCTTCGCATGTGTATTTCTCACCGTAAAGCATGGAGGAGGAGGTGTGATGGTGTGTGGGTGCTTTGCTGGTGACAGTCTGTGATTTATTTAGAATTCAAGGCACACTTAACCAGCATGGCTACCACAGCATTCTTGCAGCGATACGCCATCCCATCTGGTTTGGGCTTAGTGGGACTATAATTTGCTTTTCAACAGGACAATAACCCAACACACCTCCAGGCTGTGTAAGGGCTATTTTACCAAGAAGGAGAGTGATGGAGTGCTGCATGAGATGACCTGGCCTCCACAATCCCCCGACCTCAACCAAATTGAGATGGTTTGGGATGAGTTGGACCGCAGAGTGAAGGAAAAGCAGCCAACAAGTGCTCAGCATATGTGGGAACTCCTTCAAGACAGTTGGAAAAGCATTCCAGGGGAAGCTGGTTGAGAGAATGCCAAGAGTGTGCAAAACTGTCATCAAGGCAAAGGGTGGCTACTTTGAAGAATCTAAAATCTAAACCTTTTTGCAGATTTGTAACAAGGTCCCCTTAAAATTAAGTGTTACCAGATGGGGTATTCTGTTAAATACACTTATTTACATTTGGAATTCATGAGTGCCAGTAGTGTGTATAACTGTGAATTTTAAATCATCAAAGGTTAACATATTTAACATAAAGTATTTAGAAATGTGTACTTATACCTTATTAATACTGAAATGTTCAGAATGAGTACACGCCACAGAATATTTCTATAAAGATCTCTACACTCACTGAGTGTTTCATATGCGATCTCTTGCCTCAACTCAGTCAGTCTGCCATGCAACCCCCTCTTCTTTACTCTCATCTTCTCAGCTAAATGTCAGCAGTCTCCAGTTTGTAGTCTTGGTGAGTGATAAAGAGAGAGAGAGAGGGACCTGCCAGAGGCTTTAGATATCGAACATCTAATTTCCCTAAAACACACTTTTAATTAAACAAACGACCATGAAAAGAGGAAAAAGGAAAAGGGGGAGACTGGCTGCTATGGTCTTTAGTACTACCAGTAACGAGGGTGATGTGGCCCCTGTAGAATGGTTACATAGTAGCAGGGGCTGCTGGCATAGCCCTGGCCCCAGTGTCGGCCTACTTGACCCTAGTACATGGTGGTGGTGACATATACAGGAGCAAGATACTGAGTAGTACCTGTTTAACTCACTGTGTCGTATTCAGCTATTACCTGATTAGATTGAGTGTCAAGTGTTTGTCTCTTTTCAGACGTATTCATATTATTAATTTAACACACCAGGATGCAAGGTGCAGGACGCATATCACACACACACATCTGTAGCCATGAAAACCTTTGAAAGGATGGTCATGGCTGACATCAACACCATCATCCCAGACACCCTGGATCCACTCCAATTTGCATACCGCCCCAACAGATCCACAGATGATGCAATCTCTTTTGCACTCCACGCTGTGGAACATCTACGTGAGAATGCTGTTCATTGACTACAGCTCAGCATTCAACACCATAGTGCCCTCCAAGCTCATCACTAAGCTAAGGACCCTGGGACTGAACACCTCCCTCTGCAACTGAATCCTGGACTTCCTGATGGACAGCCCCAGGTGGTAAGGGTAGGCAACAACACATCTGCCACGCTAACCCTCAACATGGGGGCCCCTCAGGGATGCGTGCTTAGTCCCCTCCTGTACTCCCTACTCCAGCACCATCATTAAGTTTGCCGACGACACGACGGTGGTAGGCCTGATCACTGACAACGATAAGACAGCCTATATGGAGGAGGTCAGAGACCTGGCTGTGTGGTGCCAGGACAACAACCTCTCCCTCAACGTGAGCAAGACAAAGGAGCTAATCGTGGACTACAGGAAACGGAAAGCTGAGAAAAACACCCATTCACATCGACGGGGCTATAGTGGAGTGGGTCGAGAGCTTCAAGTTCCTCCGTGTCCACGTCACTAAGTATCCATTATGGTCTACTCACACCAACACAGTCGTGAAGAGGGTACGACAACGCCTCTTCCTCCTCATGAGGCTAAAAAGATTTGGCATGGGCCCTCATCAGAAAGTTATATAGCTGCACCCTTTAGAGCATCTTGTCTGGCTGCGTCACCGCTTGGCATGGCAACTGCTTGGCATCCGATCGCAAGGCACTACAGAGGGTAGTGCGTATGGCCCAGTACATCACTGGGGCCAAGCTCCCTGGCATCCAGGACCTCTATACCACGCAGTGTCAGAGGAAGGCCCTAAAAATAATGTGACGCCAAAGAGGATGGCTGACGTTTTACATGCTCCTAACTAAGTGTTCTATTTCGTTCGTTTTTTGCATTGTTTGTAACTTATTTTGTAACTTATTGTATACATAATGTTGCTGCTACCGAAAATAACTTCTGGACATCAGAACAGCGATTACTCACCACAAACTTTAGATATACTGCTCTCCCAGTAACATGCCCAAATCCCCGTCATTTGCGTAAAGAAAAGATGAAAGAAAAGAGGACGCAGATAGGGCTGTCTTCTGAGAATCCGTAGGCAAGCAAGTAAACTCCCACTGCCATCCATTCTACTTGCTAACATGCAATCATTGGAAAATAAAATTGATGACCTACGATTACGATTGGATCCTACCAACGGGACATTAAGAACTGTAATATCTTAACATTATGAAGTGGATATGAACACACATACTCAATTACATGCTTGCTAACACATACGGACGTATACATACACACACACCTGATCTCGCTTTCTTCTCTCACTCTCTCTCCTTTTTCTTCTCTTCTCTCCTGCTCTCTATTGTCGAGAACTGTTTTATAATTTAATGTGTTTATTGTTTGTCTATCTTTTTTATGTATTTGCCTACAAGTTTATATATGTTTACAACATGCAAGGGGAAGATATCAGAATAGGGGCATTGGGGAATAATAACATATTGTATGGAATACATTTGTACTGTAGTGAAGCCGTCTCTAGAGTAATGTAAGGTCTCTTTCATGATCATGTGAAACGTCAATTGCTATGGAAATGCTGGGATGTGTTTTTCAATTATGTTAAAGGTAATTATGATGCAACTATGATGGTGATACGATATGGATTACAATTATCATGAATATTAAGGCTATACGCACTACATGTTACACACATACACTCAACCATGCAAATTGGCAGAGTTATTATTTATTTGGAAATCACTCATTATAGTCTTACTCTTATACAGACATCGTACACACTCATTATATCACATCCAATATCATACACATCAACCTACTCAAATTTGTTACACACTTAATATATTATCTCAATTTTCTAACATCTGTGGCATTGGCTCACAGGCAAACAGGCAAGGGAATAAAGCAAATATTTCTTGAATTCTAAATATTATACATTTGAAAGCTCTAGTTTTGAAGCACTAATTATGGTCAATTTAGACCGAAAATAGTATCTAGTTATGGTAAGGGGTGAAATAAGTATAGCCAGTAATAATTGTAATGGTTTAGCAGATTATAAAAAAAGAAGATCAGTCTTTACATGGCTAAAAGAAAAGGAATATAACATATACTGTTTACAGGAAACTCACTCTACATCCTTAGATGAAGTTGCGTGGAAAAAGCAATATGGTGGTGATATAATTTTCTGTCATGGACAAAGGAACTCAAAGGGTGTGATGATATTAATTAACAAAAATTTCAAATAGTCAGGAATGATTCGCAAGGAAGGTGGATAATTTGGGATATGAAAGTGGACGAAAAAGAGATTTGGCTCATTAATCTATATGGTCCAAATCAGGATGATCCACACTTCTTCGAAACATTTATACCAATTTATTGAACTTATAGGCAACAAATGATTTAATCATTATGGTAGGAGACTATAACACAGTGTTAAGTACCTTAATGGACTGTAAAGGTAATCACTTTACAAACTATCATCACCGTGCCCTTAAGGAAATCACAAATATTATGGACAAATTAGAAATAGTGGATATTTGGAGACAAAAAAACCCTGACCTAGTGAGATATACATGGAGGAGACTTAATCAAGCTAGTCGTCTTGACTACTTTCTTGTCTCTTTCTCTCTTGCATCAAAGGTTAAAAAAGTTTTAATAGGAGACAGAATGCGACCGGATCATCATCTAATTGGCATTCACATAACTTATTGATTTTCCACGTGGATGGGGATATTGGAAATTTAATCAAAGTTTACTGGAGGACAACTTATTTTTAACTAAGACAAAATAATTTATAATTGAATTTTTCCAGTATAATACAGGTTCAGCAAATCCCCTTATTATTTGGGATACCTTTAAATGTACCTTCAGGGGTCATTCAATTCAATATTCATCAATAATAAAAAAGCAGTTTCTGGCTAAAGAGACAAGATTAACAAGGGAAATCCATGAACTAAAAGAACAGGTAGATAGCAATGAAAACGATACTACATAATAAGTTAGAGGAAAAACAAAAAGAACTTCAGGAACTTATTCAAGAACGATCTAATGTAATCTATTACAAAAATAAAGCAAACTGGATGGAATATGGAGAAAAATGCACAAAATTCTTCCTGAATCTCCAATACAGGAACACTAACAAAAATAATTTGCAGAAACTCGTTACTGAAGACGGAGTCATCTATGATTCTCCAAATTATATTTTAAATGCGGAAGCTAATTATTTTAGGCAGATATTCTCTTTTCCATCTCACCCTCTCCCACTGAATGAAGATTATGGTAAGGAATTCTTTCCAAAAAATGGAAAATTAACAAATGTACAGAAAGATCAGTGAGAAGGCCAAATTACAGAGGAAGAACTTTTTGAGGTTATTAAATCCTTTCAGTCTGGAAAAACCCCAGGGCTTGATGGCTTACCGGTAGAGGTATATCAAGTATTTTTTGATATACTAAAAGCTCCATTGTTAGATTGTTTTAACTACTCCTATAGAAATGGTAGTCTGTCAGGTACTCAGCAGGAAGGTCTGATTTCTCTATTATTAAAACAAGACCCAGATGGCAAATATAAAGACAGTCTATCTAAAAAACTGGAGGCCCCTTACACTTCAATGTTGTGATGCAAAAATACTAGCAAAATGCATAGCACTCAGAATTAAAAGGGTTTTTACCAGGTATTGTTCATCCTGATCAGACAGGTTTTTTACATGGACGATACATTGGAGATAATACGACAACTACTAGAAATAATAGAACACCATGAAACATAAGCCAGGAATGGTATTTATAGAGGATTTTGAAAAGGCATTTGATAAAGTAAGACTGGATTTTATTTATAAATGCCTGGATTTTTTTTTATTTTGGTAAATCTTTTATAAAATGGGTACAAATAATGTATAGCAACCCCAGGTGTAAAATAGAAAATAACGGCTACTTCTCAGAGAGTTTTGAATTGTCAAGAGGAGATAAACAATGGTGTCCGCTGTCACCATATCTATTTGCTATGGCCATCGAAATGCTAGCTATTAAAATCAGATCCAATAACAACATTAGAGGATTAGAAATCCAAGGCTTAAAAACAAAGGTGTCCATGTATGCTGATGACTCAAGTTTTATGTTCAGTCTGCAAGCTAGATCCCTGCAATGTCTCATTAAAGATCTAGATAACTTTTCTGTACTCTCTGGACTAAAACCTAATTATGAAAAGTGTACAATATTACGTATTGGATCCTTAAAAAATACATTTACATTACCCTGCAGCTTTCCTATAAAATGGGTGGATGGTGAAGTAGACATACTCGGTATTCATATCACAAAATATATAAATAAGCTCTCCACAATGAATTTCAATAGAAAACTTGTAAAAATAGACGAGATCCTGCAACCATGGAGAGGTAAATACCTGTCTACTTATGGAAAAATTGCCCTGATTAACTCCTTAGTCATATCGCATTTTACTCACTTATGGCGCTGCCTACTCCTGATGATTCGTTTTTCAAATCATATGAGCAAAAAATACTGGGACGCTAAACCAGACAAAACAAAACGAGCCTATCTATATAATGAATATGTGTCATGATTTCCTCTTGGGACAGACCAAGGCGCAGCGAGGTATCCAGAATACATATTTTATTTACGAACGTGACTTTAAGGAACAAAACAATGAACGAAGATCATGACGTGGAACCGAACTAGAGAATCTAACTAAGCTATGAAACAAACACTGTGGCATAAACCTAAACACCATGGCATAAACCTAAACAATGAAGCATGACCTAAACGAACAAACACTACAATACTAAATCCTGAACTAAACACGATGGCAAGAACCTAAACACGATGGCAAGAACCTAAACACGATGGCAAGACCCTAAACACGATGGCAAGACCCTAAACACGATGGCAAGACCCTAAACACGATGGCAAGACCCTAAACACGATGGCAAGACCCTAAACACGATGGCAAGACCCTAAACACGATGGCAAGACCCTAAACACGATGGCAAGAACAATCACTACAAACAATAACCCACAAACCTTAGTGCAAAACCCCAAACATATATATTGTTCCCAATTAGAGGCAACGAGACTCAGCTGCTTCTAATTGGGAACCATTACCCCAACATAGAAATACACACCCTAGAACAGAAGAAACCCTACACCAAAACAAAACTAAACACTCCAGCCTGAACACTCAGGCCTGGACGTTACAATATGAATTGGGTGGGTTGAGATTATTAAATATAAAAGCACTAAAGCTCTCTCTAAAAGCTTCACTTATTCAACAGTTTTATTTGAACCCTAAATGGTTCTCAAGTAGATTACTAAGAAAAGCTCATCCATTGTTTAAAAATTGCCTTTTTGCCTTTGTGCAGATTACCATGTCTCATTTTCGATTAATTGAAAATGATACTTTATTCAAAGTATCTTTCTTTTTCAAACAAGCATTGCAGAGTTGGCTAAAATTTCAATTTCATCCCCCTGAAAAGATAGAACAAATATTACAACAAATATTATGGCTGAACTCAAATGTGCTGGTTGATAAAATACCTGTATGTATGGGAAAGATGTTTGAAAAGGGTATTTTGTTCTTAAATGATATTGTAAATTGTAATGGTAGAGTTATGTCCTTCATGGAGTTATCAGAATGTACGGGAAGGTCTGCTGAATCCAAGAGTACAACCAATTGACTACACCATTGCCCCAAAAATGGAGGAGGCAGGTGGCAGCGGGAGGAGGTACGGAACTGGTCTGTCCGCCCAATATAAAGGATCAAAACTGACGGAGGAATAAAAATAGCATAAATAGGAAAGTATACCAGTTTCATTTGAGGACCAGGATGTTGACAACTGTGCCATACAGATTGCAAAATAGTTGGGAAGAGATTTTTGATGTACCGATTCCATGATACAGGGTGTATGAGTTGATATATAAAACAACGCAATATTCAAGACTTCGTGCTTTTCAGCTAAAATTATTATATAGAATTCTTGCCACCAACAAAATGTTGAATATTTGGGGCATAAAATCATCAAAGCAATGCAGATTTTGTTGTGAGGATACAGAACCAATAGACCATTTATTTTGGTATTGCCCTCAGGTAGCCTGTTTCTGGTCTGGTCTTCAGGAATGGCTGAAAATGCATAGCATTGATCTAAAATTGACCCTAGAAATAGTACTGTTAGGAGATCTGGAGAGACCGGGTCAGCCAATTACTAATATACTAATACTCTTAGTAAAAGTATTTATCATCAACTCGCAATCTGGGGATTCTGTTCGATTAGATAGATTGAAATTGTACATTAAACATCACAGCATAGTTGAAAGATATGTGTTGCGTAGAAACCCGAAGTGGGTGGCCAGCAGAGATAGATGGGATGGGCTGAGGGAAGCCAAGGGTTGGTATGTGGATTTGGAGACAAGTGGGAGTTGAGTTGCTGTGTGAGAGAGAATGATGGCCAAAAATAAAATACAATAAAAGTCCAAATAAAACATAATAAAAGTACATTTGAATGACACTAAGTGGCAGTGTCTTTAAACTAATGCCGGTTTGCCTGAGGCTGATGCCGTGCAGGTGTTTGTACACATACGTATACACACACTCTCATTCAAATAAACACATACAAGAACACACACATACATGTGATAGTGCCAGACATGCACACAAACATATACAATTGGCATTACTGTTATGATTTTAGTCGTCCTTGATGTCCTTTGTTTTACATTTATTATTTTGTTTTACGTTATTTTTGTTGCATTGTTGTTTGCTGTTTTCTTCTGTATTTTCCTTTTTTCTCCTTAGTTCATTCTCTTGGTTGTTGGTGCATTGGGGGGGTTCATGGGGTTGGGGAATGGAATTAATTGTATTAAAAGAAGAAAATAAAAAATAACTGTAATATCTAATGTTTCACGAGTCGTGGCTGAACGACGACACGGATAATATAGAGCTGGCGGGATTTTCCAAGCACCGGCAGAACAGACAAGCTACGCCTGGTAAGACGAGGGGTGGGGGGTGTGTGTCTTTTTGTCAATAACAGCTGGTGCGCGATGTCTCATATTAAAGAAGTCTCGAGGTATTGCTCGCCTGAGGTAGAGTACCTTATGATAAGCTGTAGACCACACTATCTACCAAGAGTGTTCTCATCTATATTATTCGTAGCCGTCTATTTACCACCACAGACTGAAGCTGGCACTAAGACCTCACTCAACCAACTCTATAAGGCCATAAGCAAACAAGAAAATGCTCACCCAGAAGCGGTGCTCCAAGTGGCCTGGGGACTTTAATGCAGGCAAACATACGTCAGTTTTACCAAATTTTTACCAGCAAGTCACTTGTGCATCCAGAGGGAAAAAAATACTAGACCACCTTTACTCCACACACAGAGATGTATACAAAGCTCTCCCCCGCCCCCCATTTGTCAAATCTGACCATAATTCTATCCTCCTGATTCCTGCTTACAAGTAAAAACTAAAGCAGGAAGTACCAGTGACTCGCTCAATACGGAAGTGGTCAGATGACGCGGATGCTACGCCACATTACTATTTTGCTAGCACAGACTGGAATATGTTCCAGGATTCATCCAATGGCATTGAGGAGTATACCACCTTAGTCATCAGCTTCATCAATAAGTGCATCGATGACGTCGTCGCTACAGTGACCGTAAGTACATATCCCAACCAGAAGCCATGGATTACAGGCAATATCCGCATCGAGCTAAAGGCTAGAGCTGCCACTTTCAAGGAGTGGGACACTAATCCAGACGCTTATAAGAAATCCCGCTATGCCCTCAGACAAACCATCAAACAGGCAAAGCGTCACTACAGGATTAAGATTGAATCCTACTACACCGGCTCTGAAGCTCATCGGATGTGGCAGGACTTGAAAACTATTACGGACTACAAAAGGAAACAGACGCGAGCTGCCCAGTGACGCAAGCCTACCAGACGAGCTAAATGCCTTTTATGCTCACTTCGAGGCAAGCAACACTGAAGGATGCACGAGAGCACCAGCTATTCTGGATGACTGTGTGATAACGCTCTTGGTAGCCAATGTGAGCAAGACCTTAAAACAGGTCAACATTCACAAAGCCGCGGGTCAGATGGATTACCAGGACGTGTACTCAAAGCATGCGCGGATCAACTGGGAAGTGTATTCACTGACATTTTCAGTCTCTCCCTGACTGAGTCTGTAATACCTACATGTTTCAAGCAGACCACCATAGTCCCTGTGCCCAAGGAAGCAAAGGTAACCTGCCTAAATGATTGCCGTCCCGTAGCACTCACGTCATTAGCCATGAAGTGCTTTGAAAGGCTGGTCATGGCTCACATCAACAGCATCCTCCAGGACCCTAGACCCACTCCAATTCACAAACCACCCCAACAGATCTACAGATGACGCAATCTCAATCGCACTCCACGCTGCCCTTTCCCACCTGGACAACAGGAACACCTATGTGAGAATGCTGTTTATTGACTACAGCTCAGTGTTCAACACCATAGTGCCCACGAAGCTCATCACTTAGCTAAGGACCCTGGGACTAAACACCCCCCTCTGCAACTGGATCCTGGACTTCCTGACGGTCCACCCCCAGGTGGTAAGGGTAGGCAACAACACGTCTGCCACGCTGATCTTCAACACTGGGGCCCCTCAGGGGTGTGTACTTAGTCCCCTCCTGTACTCCCTGTTCACCCATGACTGCATGGCCAAACCCGACTCCAACACCATCATTAAGTTTTCTGATGACACAACAGTGGTAGGCCTGATCACCGACAACGATGAGACAGCCTATTGGGAGGAGGTCAGAGAACTGGCAGTGTGGTGCCAGCACCTCAACCTCTCCCTCAATGTGAGCAAGACAAAGGAGCTGATCGTGGACTACAGCAAAAGGCGGGCCGAACAGGACCCCATTAACATCAACAGGGCTGTAGTGGAGCGGGTTGGGAGTTTCAAGTTCCTTGGTGTCCACATCATCAACGAACTATCATGGTCCAAACACACCAAGACAGTCGTGAAGAGGACACAACAAAACCTTTTCCCCCTCAGGAGACTGAAAAGATTTGGCATGGGTCCCCAGATCACAGCTGCACCATCGAGAGTATCCTGACTGGTTGCATCACCACCTGGTATGGCAACTGCTCGGCATCTGACCGTAAGGCGCTACAGAGGGTAGTGTGCATGGCCCAGTACATCACTGGGGCCAAGCTACCTGCAATCCAGGACCTATGTAATAGGCAGTTTCAGAGGAAAGCCCATAAAATTGTCAGAGACTCCAGTCACCCAAGTCATAGACTGTTTTCTCTGCTACCACACGGCAAGCGGTACCAGAGCGCCATGTCTAGGACCAAAAGGCTCCTTAACAACTTCTACCCCCAAGCCATAAGACTGCTGAACAATTAATCAAATGGCCAACGGACTTTTACAGTGGGGCAAAAAAAGATTTTCTGGATTTCTTTTTCTCATTTCGTCTGTCATAGTTGAAGTGTACCTATGATGAAAATTACAGGCCTCTCCCATCTTTTTAAGTTGGAGAACTTGCACAATTGGTGGCTGACTAAATACTTTTTTGCCCCACTGTACATTGACCCCCCCCCCCCTTCCATTTGTTTTTACACTGCTGCTATTCACTGTTTATTATCTATGCATAGTCACTTCACCCCTACCTACATGTACAAATGACCTCAACTAATCTGTACCCCCACACACTGACTCGGTACCGGTACCCCATGTATGTAGCCTCGTTATTGTTATGTTATTGTGTTATTTCTTATTATTTTTAATTTTTTACTTTAGTTTATTTGGTAAATATTTTCTTAACTCTTCTTGAACTGCACTGTTGGTTAAGGGCTTGTAAGTAAGCATTTCCCGGTAAGGACTAACACTTGTTGTATTCGGCACATATGACAAATAAAGTTTGATTTGATTAGATTAGAAAATTGTTGAAGACTCCAGACACCCAAATCATAGACTGTTCTTTCTGCTACCGCACGGCAAGCGGTGCCAATGCACCAAGTCTGGAACCAACAGGACCCTGAACAGCTTCCACCCCCAAGCCATAAGACTGGTAAATAGTTAGTTAAATAGTTAACCAAATAGCTATGCCGATTACATGCATTGACCCTTTTTGCACTACCTCAATGACCTCGTACCCCTGCACATCATCTTGGTACTGGTACCCCTTGTATGAAGCCAAGTTATCGTTACTCATTATGTATCTATTATTACGTGTTTTACTTTTCTATTATTTCTCTATTTTCTCTGCATTGTCAAGAAGGGCCCATAAGTAAACATTTCACTGTTAATCCACACCTGTTGTTTACGAAGCATTTGACAAATAACATTTGATTTGATTTGACACAGATCATAGAAATGTCTTAATTGTGTTCTGTGCACTGGAGTTACAAGGCTGTAAATAGTCACGGTGCATGTTGAGGCCTTGTGTTACCATCTGAACATTAGGGTCTATGGATTGTCTGGCATCTATCCCCATTCATTCTCATGAACTAGTATCTCACTTTAGATTCCAGCCAGAGGCTGTGGAGACCAGGGGCCAGTGGATGTATCTTCTCCTTACAGCCCTCAGTAGTCCGGTGGCCCACAGCCATTCCAGCTCTGTCAGGTGCCGGTTTTAGTGAGCGTCTCACTGAGACAGGATGGAAAACAACCGTACAGTTTGTAAGTGCTGCATTTGCTTTTAATTACAGGGTAAATCACATCATAATACAGAGCCACTGAGCCAGATCCCCCAAATAGAAATCTCTGTCCAGCTCCAGCCTCAACACTTGTCTTGCATATGTCGTAAGCACAGTAAATCTCATAATTAGCTTGTGGCCTTGTTGTCAGTGTGTTGCAGCCAGTCGGAAGGAAAGGAAGGAGGGAGGAAGGGGTAGTGGCATGGCTTAGGTAGATGGCTGCATGTTTCCTCGTCGAGGAGGAGGACGTGCAGGATGAGAGGGAGGAAGAGAGGAGGATGAGAGGAAGGAGTGAGGAAAGGAGAGGAAGACCATGTCAGATGCTACTTCTTCAGGCAGGCGATCAACCACCAGCATCCTCCCTCCTCCCTCACCTCCCCCCGACAGCCACAGGAGCAGAAGG
Source organism: Hucho hucho (assembly GCA_003317085.1). NCBI lineage: Eukaryota > Metazoa > Chordata > Actinopteri > Salmoniformes > Salmonidae > Hucho > Hucho hucho. The sequence goes on along the minus strand of QNTS01001144.1, from coordinate 351,928 downwards.
TAAGAATAGAACAAGTCTTGTCAGATTGCATGTAAATACATCCCATGTTTAGAGGGATGATACAGTATAGTATATACAATGCCTATTCCCGAAACAAACAACTCTCGCCTCGGATCTGGGATCTGTAATCCAGAGAGTATTTCCTCTAGTTATTAGTCCCTGTTAGTACTGTCACATATCTATACCTCTTAGACTTGAGCTCGGGGACCAAAGTTGGCCCCCTTTATTAAGCTGATTTCATTACAGTGTGAATATGCTACTGGATGATGTGGGACTATAAATCCCGCGTGTCTCAGTTGGTAGAGCATGGCACTTGCAACGTCAGGGTTGTGGGTTTGATTTCCACAAGGGACCAGTGGAAAAAATGTATGCACTCACTACTGTAAATCGATCTGGGTAAGAGCATCTGCTAAATGACGCTTTGTGCAGTAAAATGTCACATTACATGTTTCCCTTTTATGTCACAAGAGTGTGACCAGAATTAGCTAATAAAATGAGTAAGAGCTTGTTCCACTACAGAATTAAATACTTGTAGTGTTATAACGTCTAGTCCATTCTGAACTGACCTGGGAAATTAAAAAAAAATATGATTCAGTAGCCTGTCCCCAGGAGATTAACGTGCTTTTGAGATCCGGACTAGGGTTTAACCTGGGTCTGGGAAACTGGCCCTGATTCTTCAAGTGAAAGTGAAAGGTCCAGAAACAGTACAAAAGGCAGTACAGTATAAAACACTGATTCTAGAGAGGGAAGGCAGCTGTAAAAGTCAGTCTCCCTCAATTGACCACTCCTGAAACTCATCCACTATATTAGGGCTAAATGATGGCTCCTGTAAAGACTCAGCTGCCTTCAGTCATGGCGTGTGTCTCAAATGACACCCTATCCCCTATATAGTACTCATGGGCCCTGGGCAAAAGTAGTGCACTATATCGGGATCAGGGTGTCATTTGGGACGCAACCTTGGCTAATTAAGATGGGGAGAACAACAGAGAGCGTTGGGCCGGGGAACTTATCTCTCCTGCCTCCCTCCAGATGTTGAACTTGATTTGAAAAAAAAGGAGGGATCCGGGGGATTGGTGGAGTGTGAGTGTATATATTTATGTGTATTTGTGCGTGTGTTTGTGTGTGTGTAGCGGCAGCAACAGCACCTGTCGAAGAGGAAGCGGACATCAGGAATTATTGTGTTACCATGATGCCAAATGGTGAGATAGATAGGTCTAAATCTGGGGCCGTGGCTGCAACGACCAATTAATTAAATTAAAGAAGTGATTGTCAGATCTTGTTGTGGTTGATGAGACCCTCATGACAGCGACCCTCTTGTCTTATTATTCTCTAAATATTGGTTTTCTGATTTCTGTCAGCAACAGGAAACCCACAACTAATGCTGTTGTTGTTGTACTACATGTTGTGGAACATGTTGGCTTCGTTTGTTTCACAGTGTTGTATTTCTGTTGGCTGTAACTCCATATGTAAATCTGTATCTGTCCTTGATGTATCAATGCTATAGGAGGCAATTTAAAAAATGTATAGTTGTTTTTGGGGTAAGAGAAGGTCCTGAAGTGACACTGCTGTTTTTATCAAGCGTTTTTGTGTTTGAGACAATTATGTCCATGGTTTGAGCGTGAGGTGACTCCTGGACCTTTCCTGGTCATACTGTAGCTATTTGTGTGGTGATTGATTTGGATGCCTGGGAAGGTCTGTGCTGTCATTGATACAGTAGCTCTCAGTACAGAGACAAGGGCAACAGACTATTGTCAACTTATGGCTAGGATGTGGCTATGGGTACTTGTAAGAGGCTGAAACTGCATGCTCAATGAATATGTTTGTGATTTTGTCTAAGTATGTTATTTCTCCTCTTATCATTTTAAACATTATTATGATTGTAATAATGATTATTATCACTATGCTAACATATAGCCTAATATAGAATGTTCTATTGTCAAGGTTGTCAGTGTCACATAATATAACTGAAAATGTCTAGTGTCAATGGTGTTGAGATGTTCTTTTCTTTGAAAAGATCTGATTGTAAGACCTGCATATAGTTTAAAAGTCGGACTGTCCTATATTGCTGAGTTTAATTAAATGATATCCAATGATATATATATTTTTTTAATTTTCAATTAAAGAACCATTATTGGAAAAAGGTCATTTCAAAAACGGTGTTTTCTATTACAAATTCAATTACCGGCCTCAGAAAGGAATGATGAGAACGGGAGGTGTCATTGGGTATAATTCTTAATGACTCCGGAATGTAATAACTCTGCCAATTAACATTTTTTTTTTGATTTAGGTAGATTTTCTGATATTCTTTCACAATATCAATTACATGAAGTGGTTTGTATGGCCGATGTTAATACTAGGGGAGATTGGAGGGAAGAATCCGTTACTAATTATGTATCCTTATAACTAGTTTCCATTTTGGAACTTTAATCAGTAAAAAGCATTTGTAGGTCATTACTCACGAGACCGTAGCTTAATGTACAAAGAAAACATAGGGATATGGATTGTGTGTCATTTTACTTATTTATTTGGTTATAGAAAACATTTACATCATGGTAATAATTATCCATAACATAATAACTATTTCATATAAAATATGACATGTTTTACTTTTAGAAAAATATGCAAAATCTAGTGCATTCATGAAAATAAACCATTTTTTTTGTTACCATAAAGACAGTCTTTCATTTATATGGTGCGTCAAATCATCGTCGGCCTCACGTTTGTAAGGGAAGTCTTCCCTCAGTCTGTCTGGTTAGGACTACTAACAGTTGTGACAAAGAGATATCAATCAATCAATGACAGTCAGATTTCAATTCAGTGCAGCAATAGTTGAGATCAGCTCTTTTAATTTGCTCACACTGCGTTATTCTGAGAACTGAATATTCAGCACTTTGATAGAGCTTTGCTGTTTGTGCAGATTGCACAGATTAATTTGCTTGCATTATTAAACATTCCCTCAGCTGCAACTGTTAACATGAAGTCCCAGAGAGAGATCAATGACCAGAATACTCACGCTACATAATGTAAAAGAAACTGAAGGTCTGTTGTTTCAAATCCTGATAATAGGTCATACATTGTATTAGCAATATATGTTATTCTATATTACTTTAAATGGCGTTTTTCTTTCAACTTTTAATGCAATAGTAATGTAAACTACTGTCAGTGGCCATTTGCACAGTCTGTCTGCCAGAGGGCAGTATAACCCAGAGAGGTGATCAGTTGATCTTTCCTCCACCCCAAGTACAGGGAACAACAAAAGAACATAATTATCTCAAAACGGCATATACAGTAAAAATAGGTTAACATTCTTTGAAAGCTCTCAAGGTTGCACATCAGGATCTCTTTTTTTCATTTGGTGAGTGCTTACTTTTGCATAATTCTATTTTATCAAATAAAGAAGTTAAGAATTCAGGAGCAAAATACATTTCCCTAATTTGTAAATACATTATGATGTAATTTCACATTTGCTATTAAGTGTCAAATATATGATTACAGAATGAAATAACACAATACCTTTTATTTGTTCAGGTTTTTGATGTCCGCTTCCTCTTCTACAGCTGCTGCTGCTGCCGCTACACACACACAAATACACATAAATATATACACACACACACACTCCACCAATCCCCCCGATCCCTCCTTTACTTTTCAAATCAAGTTCAACATCTGGAGGAAGGGAGGAGAGATAAGTTCAGAATCAAATACAAATTAGATATAACATTTGAAAACAATTACTAAGTCACTGAATATGACCAGATTCATGCATTCATGAATAAGCATTACATATTAGTACTTAATAATGAAAAGGACTCATAGTAGGCTACCGAAAACACAGTGGATTCATATTTTAATTTTCCTGTATGAATTAATTTAATCATTTTAATTAACAATGGATGAGGTATGCGAGTAAACTTTTCATCATATCAAGCTGATCAAAGTAGAATTGTTCTCTCACATCCCTGAGTTCAGGGTATATTACAGTGCCTTCAGTAAGTATTCACACCCCTTGACTTTTTCCACATTTTGTTGTGTTACAGCCTGAATTTAAAATTTATTAAATTGAGATTTTGTGTCACTGGACTACACAAAATACCCCATAATGTGAAAGGGGAATTATGTTTTTAGAATTTCTTTTACGAATTCATTAAAAGAGAAAAGCTGAAATGTCTTGAGTCAATAAGTATTGAACCCCTTTGTAATGGCAAGCCTAAATAAGTTCAGCAGTAAAAATCTGCTTAGATACAGGCGTCCTTCCTAACTCATTTGCCAGAGAGGAAGGAAAGAGTTTAATGGCTGTGATAGGAGAAAACAGAGGATGGATCAACAACATTGTAGTTACTCTAAATGACAGAGTGAAAAGACGGAAGCCTGTACAGAATAAAAAATATTCCAAAACATGCATCCTGTTTGCAATAAGGCACTAAAGTAAAACTGCAAAAAATGTGGCAAAGAAATTAACTTCATATCCTGAATACAAAGTGTTGTGTTTGGGGCAAATCAAACACAACATATCAGTGAGTACCACTCTTCATATTTCGAAGCATGGTAATGGCTGCATCATGTTATGGGTATGCTTGTCATTGCCAAGGACTAGGGATTTCTTTTAAGATAAAAATAAATGGAATAGAGCTAAGCACAGGCAAAATCCTAGAAGAAAACCTGGTTCAGTCTGCTTTCCAACAGACTGGGTGACAAATGTACCTTTTAGCAGGACATTAACCTATAACACAAGGCCAAATATACACTGGAGTTGCTTACCAAGACAACATTGAATATTCCTGAGTAGCCTAGTTATAGCTTTGACTTAAATCTGCTTGAAAATCTATGGCAATACTTGAAACTGTCTAGCAATGATCAACAAACAACTTGAAAGAGCTTAAGTGTAAGGTAAAGAACAATGTGCAAATATTGTACAATCCAGATGTGCACAGAAAGACTCACAGCTGTAATCACTGTCAAAGTTGATTCTAACATGTATTGACTTCAGGGGTGCGAATACTTAAGTAAATGATATATTTCTGTATTTAATTTTCAAGAAATTTCAAAAAGCATGTTTTCACTTTGTCATTATGGGGTATTGTGTGTATACAGGGGAGATTCTTTTTTATTTATTCCGTTTTGAATTCAGGCTGTAAACAAAATGTGGAATAAGTCAAGGGGTATGAATACTTCTGAAGGCACTGTATAATCTCACACACTGGCACTGTATTTCTCAGCGAGGTGGTAGAAAAACCTTCACAGAATTATAAGGGATTTTGTTCAATATTTAGGTACAGTATTATGATCATAAATCCCTTTCATTTTGCCAATTGTAATTCTGTGAACCCTGATCTAGAAAACAACTTCACAGAATTACAATTGCTTACATATGGAAAGGTATTTTTGTAAAGAATTTAGGCCACAATATCAGACGTGAGTTGACTGAATTCATTGACATTATGATCAAATCAAATCAAATCAAATGTTATTTGTCACATACACATGGTTAGCAGATGTTAATGCGAGTGTAGCGAAATGCTTGTGCTTCTAGTTCCGACCATGCAGTAGTATCTAACAAGTAATCTAACAAATTCACAACAACTACCTTATACACACAAGAGTAAAGGAATGAATATGAGTATGTACATATAAATATATGGATGAGCGTTGGCTGACCGGCATAGGCAAGATGCAGTAGATGGTATGGAGTACAGTATATACATATGAGATGAGTAATGTAGGATATGTAAACATTATATAAATGGCATCCTTTAAAGTGGCTAGTGATACATTTATTTCATCCAATTATAATTATTAAAGTGGCTAGAGATTTGAGTCGATGGCCGAACGGCATAGGCAAGATTCAGTAGATGGTTTAGAGTACAGTGTATACATTTGATATGAGTAATGTCGGATATGTAAACATTATATACAAAATTGTTTAAAGTGGCTAGTGATACATTTGTTACATCCAATTCCTATTTTTAAAGTGGCTAGAGATTTAAGTCAGTATGTTGGCAGCAGCCACTCAATGTTAGTGATGGCTGTTTAACAGTCTGATGGCCTTGAGGTAGAAGCTGTTTTTCAGTCTCTCGGTCCCAGCTTTGATGCACCTGTACTGACCTCGCCTTCTGGATGATAGCGGGGTGAACAGGCAGTGGCTCGGGTGGTTGTTGTCCTTGATGATCTTTTTGGCCTTCCTGTGACATCGGGTGGTGTAGGTGTCCTGAAGGGCAGGTAGTTTACCCCCGGTGATGCGTTGTGCAGTCCTCACTACCCTCTGGAGAGCCTTACGGTTGTGGGCGGAGCAGTTGCCGTACCAGGCGGTGATACAGCCCGACAGGATGCTCTCGATTGTGCATCTGTAGAAGTTTGTGAGTGATTTTGGTGACAAGCCGAATTTCTTCAGCCTCCTGAGGTTGAAGAGGCGCTGTTGCGCCTTCTTCACCACGCTGTCTGTGTGGGTGGACCA
>QNTS01001144.1:325390-336841 GCA_003317085.1 Hucho hucho | reverse complement strand
ACTTCTCTCCAGGAAAAACATCAGGGACAGACTGATATTCTGCAAAAGGTACAGGGATTGGACTGCTGAGGACTGGGGTAAAGTCATTTTCTCTAATGAATCCCCTTTCCAATTGTTTGGGGCATCTGGAAAAAAGCTTGTCCGGAGAAGACAAGGTGAGCGCTACCATCAGTCCTGTGTCATGCCAACAGTAAAGCATCCTGAGACCATCCATGTGTGGGGTTGCTTCTCAGCCAAGGGAGTGGGCTCACTCACAATTTTGCCTAAGAACAGCCATGAATAAAGAATGGTACCAACACATCCTCCGAGAGCTACTTCTCCCAACCATCCAGGAACAGTTTGGTGATGAACAATGCCTTTTCTAGCATGATGGAGCACCTTGCCATAAGGCAAAAGTGATAACTAAGTGGCTCGGGGAACAAAACATCAATATTTTGGGTCCATGGCCAGGAAACTCCCCAGACCTTAATCCCATTGAGAACTTGTGGTCAAACCTCAAGAGGCGGGTGGACAAACAAAACCCCACAAATTCTGACAAACTCCAAGCATTGATTATGCAAGAATGGGCTGCCATCAGTCAGGATGTGGCCCTGAAGTTAATGGACAGCATGCCAGGGCAGATTGCAGTGGTCTGGAAAAATAGGGGTCAACACTGCAAATATTGACTCTTTGCATCAACTTCATGTAATTGTCAATAAAAGCCTTTGACACTTATGAAATGTTTGAAATTATACTTCAGTATTCCATAGTAATTAGGCACATTTGGGCAGTCTTGATACATCATTTTGAACATAGATACAATGGTTCATTGGATCAGTCTAAAACTTTGCACATACACTGCTGCCATCTAGTGGCCAAGATCTAAATTGCACCTGGGCTGGAATAATACATTATGACCTTTCTCTTGCATTTCAAAGATGATGGTACAAAAGAAATACAAATGAACGGTTGGATTTTTCTTTGTATTATCTTTTACTAGATCTATTGTGTTATATTCTACTGCATTCCTTTCACATTTCCATAAACGTTCCTTTCAAATGGTACCAAGAATATGCATATCCTTGCTTCAGGGCCTGAGCTACAGGCAGTTAGAGTTGGGTATGTCATTTTAGACGAAAATTGAAAAAGGGGGTAATCCTTAAGAGCATATAAAGATATACACGTTGTCACTGTAACTCCTATGATTTATGAATTTATGTCGTAATTATTTTTAGCCTAGCTGATTCTATACTCTTACTCTCACAGACCAAAAGGTGCCTATCTGATGCAGGGATAGAGATGAGAGAAGAGAGATAGATCTCCCATAATGCATAGTCTTGGTGAGACAATGAAAAATGGCCCCCACCAGCGACTTGTCAATACTAGGGCCGGAGATGCACCGATGGTCGTAAGTCCTTATTTAATACGATTTTCCTTAATATGACAGCTCTTGTTACATTTTCACTGCTTGTCTGTCAGTTTGACATGGCCTACTCCCCCTCTCCTCGCTTTCCTGGTCGGTTTCATTTATTTCCAAACACTATTTCACACCTGGGTGGCTTTAACAAGGTATTATACAGTATTAAGGCAGACTCAGGGAGATAAAATTGTGACAGAAACACTTTTTGCGTGAAAATACAGAATCTTGTAAAAAGTCGGCAGTCTATAGAGATGGCAGAGCTTACTGTAAAAAACTGCCCTTATACAGTGGCTTCAAAAAGTATTCAGACCGCTTGACTTTTTCCACATGTTGTTACTGTATGTCGTTACAGCCTTATTCCAAAATGGATTAAATAAATAAAAAATATTCCGCATACTACACACAATACCCCATAATGACAAAGTGAAAACAGGTTTTTAAAAAAACTGAAATATCTTATTTTCATAAGCATTCAGACACTTTGCTATGGGACTCCAAATTAAGCTCAGGTGCATCCTGTTTCCATTGATCATCCTTGAGATGTTTCTACAACTTGATTGGAGTCCACCTGTGGTAAATTCAATTGATTGGACATGATTTGGAAAGGCACACGCCTGTCTATATAAGGTCCAACAGTTGACAGTGCATGTCAGAGCGAAAACCAAGCCATGAGGTCGGAGGAATTATCTATAGAACTCCCAGACAGGATTGTGTTGAGGCACAGATCTGGGGAAGGGCACCAAAGCATTTCTGCAGCATTTGTATTTGTTTTTAAATTGTATAAACTGCCTTAATTTTGCTGGACCCCAGGAAGAGTAGCTGCTGCTTTGGCATGAGCTAATGGTGATCCATCATAAATTCAAATACAAATGCTGCAGAAATGCTTTGGTGCCCTTCCCCAGATCTGTGGTGCCCTTCCCCCTTCCCCAGACAGTGCATGTCAGAGTGAAAATCAAGCCATGAGGTCGGAGGAATTGTCTGTAGAACTCTGAGACAGGATTGTGTTGAGGCACAGATCTGGGGAAGGGCACCAAAGCATTTCTGCAGCATTTGTATTTGTATTTATTATGGATCACCATTAGCTGATGCCAAAGCAGCAGCTACTCTTCCTGGGGTCCAGCAAAATTAAGGCAGTTTATACAATTTTAAAACAAATACAATTGCTGCAGAAATGCTTTGGTCATTAAAGGGCTTTGTGATGAATGAGGCATCTGACTCAATAAATGAAGGAGCCTAGTTGGTTTTTTTTCCCAAAATGTAATTTAAGGTGCCCCAAAGCTTTTTACTATCATTCTTTATATAATTTATCTTTGTTTCATAGTGTAGTTTATTTTTTATTTCTATTTAGTTTAGTCACATGATTTCTTAATTTGCAGTACGTTTTCCAATTAGTTGGGCTGCCAGACTTAATTGCCGTACCTTTTGCCTCATCCCTCTTAACCATGAAATGTTTCAATTCCTCATAAATCCAAGGGGATTTAACAGTTTTTAGAGTAATTTTCTTTATGGGTGCGTTCTTATTAGTAACTGAAATAAGTTGTTTCATAAATGTGTCAAGTGCAGCGCCTGGTTGCTCCTCGTTACCCACCACAGACCAGCAAATATCATCATCAACATATGAATAATTACAAAACTTCTTGTATGACCTCTTATACACTATATTAGGCCCAGCCTTTGTAACTTTGTTTTTCCTAGATATGGCCATTATATTGTGATCACTACATCCCATGGATTTGGATACTGCTTTAAAGCAAATATCTGCAGCGTTAGTAAAAATGTGATCAATACATGTTGATGATTTAATTCCTGTGCTGTTTGTAACTACCCTGGTAGGTTGACTGATAACCTGATCCAGGTTGCAGGCACTTTTTAAAGTTTTTTCCTGAGGGGGCAGCTTGATGATAGCCAGTCAATATTTAAATCACCCAGAAAATATGCTTCTCTGTTGATATCACAAACATTATCAAGCATTTCACACATTATCCACATACTGACTGTTAGCACTTGGTGGTCTATAGCAGCTTCCCACAGGCAGATGAACCTGTAGCCATATTACTTCAACAGTACTTAACATTAGATCATCTCTAAGCTTTACAGGAATACAGTTCTGAGTATAGACAGCAACACCGCCTCCGTTGGCATTTCTGTCTTTTCAGTAGATGTTATAACCATGTATTACTACCACTGTATCAAAGGTATTATCTAAGTGAGTTTCAGAGATAGTCAGAATATGAATGTCATCTGTTTCAAGCAAGTTATTGACATTGAAGGTCCCCAAGAACACCGTGGCCTCCATCATTCTTCAATGGAAGAAGTTTGGAACCACCAAGACTCTCCTAGAGCTGGCCGCCCGGCCAAACGGAGAAATCAGGGGAGAAGGGCTTTGGTCAGGGAGATGACCAAGAACGTGATGGTCACTCTGACAGAGCTCCAGAGTTCCTCTGTGGAGATGGGAGAACCTTCCAGAAGGACAACCATCTGTGCAGCACTCCACCAATCAGGCCTTTATGGTAGAGTGGCCAGACGGAAGCCACTCCTCAGTAAAAGGCACATGACAGCTCGCTTGGAGTTTGCCAAAAGGCACCTAAAGACTCTCAGACCATGAGAAACAAGATTCTCTAATCTGATGAAACCAAGATTGAACTCTTTGGCCTGAATGCCAAGCGTCACGTCTGGAGGAAACCTGGCACCATCCCTACGGTGAAGCATGGTGGTGGCAGCATCATGCTTTGGGGATGTTTTTAAGTGGCAGGGACTGGGAGAGTAGTCAGGATCGAGGCAAAGATGAACGGAGCAAAGTACAGAGAGATGCTTGATGAAAACCTGCTCTAGAGCGCTAAGGACCTCAGCTTGGGGCGAATGTTTACCTTCCAACAGGACAACGACCCTAAGCACACAGCCAAGACAATGCAGGAGTGGCTTCGGGACAAGTTTCTGAATGTCCTTGAGTGGCCCAGCCAGAGCCCGGACTTGAACCCGATCTAACATCTCTAGAGAGACCTGAAAATAGCTGTGCAGCAACACTTCCAATCCAACCTGAAGCTTGAGAGGATCTGCAGAAAATAATGGGAGCAACTCCCCAAATACAGATGTGCCAAGCTTGTAGTGTCATACCCAAGAAGACTCGAGGCTGTAATTGCTGCAAAAGATACTTCAACAAAGTACAGAGTAAAGGGTCTGAATACTTATGTAAATGTCATATTTCAGTTTTTTAAATTTTTTATAAATGAGCAAACATTTCTAAAAAACGTTATTTTCTTTGTCATTATGGGGTATTGTGTGTAGATTGATGAGGGGGAAAAAACAACAACTTAATAAATTTTAGAATAAGACCTGTAACGTAACAAAATGTGGAAAAAGTCAAGGGGTCTGAATACTTTCCGAAGGCACTGTATGTTCCAGTGTTGCTTGGTTTCCAGGTTCCCTTCTGCCTGTGGAAATTATGCCAAATGTTATTTTTTCTACAGTGGGCTCCTTCGATCATTTTCACTAATATAACTTTTTGAAAATTTCAAGTAAATAAATGGCCATAAATTCAATAACATTTGCATCTTAACTTCCACTGAATTTTAATGGAGGAATAGAAACTACATCGGAATGCAGTTTTTTATGCTCCTTTGGGGAAATAATAATTATAAGGAAATATTTATTCAAAAAGAGCAACCCAGGGACTGGGTTTGTGTGTGGCACAGTTATGCAAGTTATTAATACATATATTATTTTACTATATTTGCACCGTGTTTATTATTTTCTAATGATGCTAGTACCGTACCGTATTGATAAATAAAATGGCGCCGGAGAACAAGGCTGACTTTTTACGAATTCCTAACCAAATGTTTTATTGAATGATATTCTGATTCCACGGGAACAGGCCAGGATCCCGTCATTTGCGTGAAGAGAAGGTGGAGAGAAAGGGGCCAGAGGGCGGGCTGCCTGAATAAACCCCCACTTCCTTCCATTCTGCTAGCAAATCTTTGGAAAATAAAATCGATGAACTACACGGAAGATAAAACTACCAACGGGACATTCAGAATTGTAATATCTTATGCTTCACGGAGTCCTTGCTGAACGACAACATTATCAACATACAGCTGGCTGGTTATACGCTGTATCAGCAGGACAGAACAGCGGCGTCTGGTAAGACAAGGGGCGGAGGACTATGTATTTTTGTAAATAACAGCTGGTGCATGATATCTAAGGAAGTCTCGAGGTTTTGCTTGTCTGAGGTAGAGTATCTCATGATAAGCTGTAGACCACACTATCTACCTAGAGAAGTTTGATCTGTATTTTAAGTAGCTGGCTACATACCACCACAGACTGATGCTGGCACTAAGACCACACTGAATGAGCTGTATTCTGCCATGAGCAAACAGGAAAACGCTCACCCAGAGGCGGCGCTCCTAGTAGCCGGGGACTTTAATGCAGGGAAACTTAAATCCGTCTTACCGAATTTCAATCAGCATGTGCAACCTGAGCGAAAAAACTCTGGACCACTTTTACTCCACACACAGAGACGCATAAAAAGCTCTACCCCGCCCTCCATTTGGCAAATCTGACCATAATTCTATCCTCCTGATTCCTGCTTACAAACAAAAATCAAAGCAGGAAGCACCAATGACTCAATCAATAAAAAAGGGGTCAGATGAAGCAGATGCTAAGCGACAGGACTGTTTTGCTACTACATACTAGAATATGTTCTGGAATTCCTCCGATGGCATTGAGGAGTACACCACATCAGTCATTGGCTTCATCAATAAGTGCATCGATGACGTCGTCCCCACAGTGACCGTACGTACATACCCCAACCAGAAGCCATGGATTACAGGCAACATCAGCACTGAGCTAAAGGCTAGACCTGCCGCTTTCAAGGAGCGGGACTCTAACCCGGACGCTTATAAGAAATCCCGCTATGCCCTCCGACGAACCATCAAACAGGCAGAGCGTCAATACAGGACTAAGATAGAATCGTACTACACCAGCTCTGGCACTCATCGGATGTGGCAGAGCTTGAAAATCATTACAGACTACAAAGGGAAGCACAGCCGAGAGCTGCCCAGTGACACTAGCGTACCAGATGAGCTAATCTACTCCTATGCTTGCTTCGAGGCAAATAACACCTTTAAAACTTCTTAGGGACTGGTGGGGTGCTAGTGCCCCACCTACGACAACATCCGGTAAAATGCAGAGCGCCAAATTCAAATTACAAAAATAGTCATATTAAACATTCATGAAAATACAAGTGTTGTACACCATTCAAAAGCTTAGAATCTTGGTAATCTCACAGCATTGTCAAAAAGGCTTTACGGCGAAAGCATAGCATTTGATTGTCTGAGGACTGCGCCCCGCATACTTCCTCCATTAGCATAATTTCATAACCAGCAGTGGTGTCACAAAACTCAAAAATAGCGATAAAATAAATTGCTTACCTTTGAAGATCTTTCTCTGATGGCAATCCAAAGGGTCCCAGCTACACAATAAATGGTCTTTTTGTTCAATAAAGCGCCTCTTAATATCCCAAAAACTCAGTTTGGTTGGCGTGTTTTGTTCAGTAATCCACCTGCTCAAAGGCTAAAAGGAAAAAACAGAAGCGCGCGCACTCAATCACGCGCGCCAAACAGTACAGTCCACTCCATAGTCCACTGGGAAAAACAGCTATTACTCGTTGGTTTTTCAAAAAACAAGCCTGAAACCTTGCCTATAAACTGTTGACATCTAGTGGAAGCCATAGGAACTGCAATCTGGGAGCTAAATCCCTCAGTATTGAATAGCATGTCAAAGGAAAAATCCAATTTTCCGGATGGATTTTCCTTGGGTTTTCGCCTGCCAAATCAGTTCTGTTATACTCACAGACATTATTTTAAGTTTTAGGAACTTCAGAGTGTTTTCTATCCAATACTACTAATATGTGCATATCCTAGTTTCTGTGCCTGAGTAACAGGCATTTTACTTTGGGCACGCCAGACTCTCCGAACCTCCGAACACTGCCCCCTAGCCCTAGAGGTTAGGTCAACATTCACAAGGCCGCTGGGCCAGACGGAATACCAGGACGTGTACTGCGAGCACACTCTGACCAACTGGCAAGTGTCTTCACTGACATTTTCAAGCTCTCCCTGTCCGAGTCTGTAATACCAACATGTTTCAAGCAGACTACCATGGTCCCTGTGCCCAAGAACACTAAGGTAACCTGCCTAAATGACTACCGAGCCGTAGCGCTCTGAAAGCCTGGTCATGGCTCACATCAACACCATTATCCCAGAAACCCTAGACCCACTCCAATTTGCATACTGCCCTAACAGATACACAGATGATGCAATCTCTATTGCACTCCACACTGCCCTTTCCCACCTGAACAAAAGGAATATCTGTGTGAGAATGCTATTCATTGACTACAGCTCAGCGTTCAACACCATAGTGCCCTCAAAGCTCATCAATAAGCTAAGGACCCTGGGACTAAACACCTCCATCTGCAACTGGATCCTGGACATCCTGAAGGGCCGCCCCCAGGTGGTAAGGGTCGGTAACAACACATCCTCCACGCTGATCCTCAACACAGGGGCCCCTCAGGGGTGCGTGCTCAGTCCCCTCCTGTACTCCCTGTTCACTCATGACTGCATTGCCAGGCACGACTCCAACACCATCATTAAGTTTGCCGATGACACAACAGTGGTAGGTCTGATCACCGACAATGAAGAGACAGCCAATAGGGAGCAGGTCAGAGACCTTGCCATGTGGTGCCAGGTGAACAACCTCTCCCTCAACGTGATCAAGACAAAGGAGATGATTGTGGACTACAGGAAAAAGAGGACCGAGCACGCCCCCATTCTCATTGACGGAGCTTATGTGGAGAAGGTTGAGAGCTTCAAGTTCCTTGGTGTCCACATCACCAAGAAACTAACATGGTCCAAGCACACCAAGACTGTCGTGAAGAGGGCACGACAAAACCTCTTCCCTCTCAGGAGACTAAAACGATTTGGCATGGGTCCTCAGATCCTCAAAGGTTCTACAGCTGCACCATCGAGAGCATCCTGACTGGTTGCATCACTGCCTGGAATGGCAACTGCTCTGCCTCTGACTGCAAGGGACTACAGAGGGTAGTGCGTACGGCCCAGTACATCACAGGGGCCAAGCTTCCTTCCATCCAGGACCTCTACACCAGGCGGTGTCAGAGGAAGGCCTTAACAATTGTCAAAGACTCCAGCCACCCTAGTCATAAACTGTTCTCTCTGCTACCGCACGGCAAACGTCTTCTAAACATCTTCTACCCCCAAGCCATATGACTCCTGAACATCTAATCAAATGGCTACCCAGACTATTTGCATTGCCCTGCTGCTACTCTCTGATGTTATCATCTATGCATAGTCACTTTAATAACTCTACCTCCATGTACATATTACCTCAACTAACCGGTGCCTCCGCACATTGACTCTGTACCGGTACCCCCCTGTGTATAGTCTCGCTATGTTATTTTACTGCTGCTCTTTAATTACTTGTTACTTTTATTTCTTATTCTAATTTCTTTTAAACTGCATTGTTGGTTAGGGGTTTGTAAGTAACATTTCACTATTGTATTCGGCACATGTGACTAATAAAATTGGATTTGATTTTATTTGACAGAGAGCAGTCAGGTAGTGTCAGTAGAGGTACAGTTTCCCTCTCTCTCTCTGCACCCTCCACGAAGCAGGATGGCAGCACTAGCTCTCCTGGTGGAACCACGGTGTGTAGTGCCTCACATATCAGTGATGTTTATTAAGAGACAAGTCCATCATGTCTCATAAGCCCGTTCTCGCAGGCACCACATCTTTTGTTTCTTTTGGAGGGTGTCATCAATCTTACTGCAGCGGCAGGGAGGCTGCTGCTTCGCTCTCCTGAGCCGCTGATGGGAGATCACGGATCCCTTCCTCCTTTCCATCCCTCCTTTCTTTTTTCCCCCATCCCTCCCTCCTTCCCTCCTATCTGAGTTGACTAGCCTGGCTCATCCATCCTCCCTCCCTCCATCCATCTCTCCCTCCTTGAGTTGACTAGCCCGACCCAGCTCGGCTTGACTCAGTGGTATACTGAGAAAAAGGGTTCCAAAAGGGTTCTTTGGTTGTTCCCATAGGAGAACACTTTTTGGTTTCAGGTATAAGCCTTTTTGCCTCCAGGTAGAACCCTTTTGGGTTCCATGTAGAACCCTCTGTGGAAAGGGTTCCCTCTGTGGAAAGGGTTCTACATGGAACCCAAAAGGGTTCTACCTGGAACCAAAAGGGTTCTACCCGAAACCAAAAAGGGTCAATCAAAGGGTTTTTCTATTGGAAGAGCCAAAGAACCCCTTTCGCTTCTAGATAGCACCTTTTTTTCTAAGTGTTGAGGTAGGTCGCTATACAGACAGCAGGGTAGAAAGAAGTTTACACACTCCAGTGATCCCCTCAATGATGGGATGGAGAGGCAAGAGGGGTTCTACTACTGTATATATGTAGACATGACACCCACATTCATCCTCTTTCACTAAAAGGGCTGTGCTTCCCTGCTGAAAAAAAAACAGCATAGACCAGCATAGAGTGGTGACCAGCCTTCATTGTATTTTTGCTGGTGACCAGCCTTCGTTGTGTTTTCGCTGGTGACCAGACTTCGTTGTGTTTTTGCTGGTGACCAGCCCTCGTTGTGTTTTCGCTGGTGACCAGCCCTCATTGTGTTTTCGCTGGTGACCAGCCCTCGTTGTGTTTTCGCTAGTGAAAGGGCTTGTTGTGTTTTCGCTGGTGACCAGCCCTCATTGTGTTTTCGCTGGTAACCAGTCTTCATGGTGTTTTGGACAATGGGTTTTAAGAAGGTGATGAGGAGAGAGGACGCAAGGATTATGCAATTGAGATCTTCTCCTGCGTCCTCTCTGGCCTCCTTTTGAAAAAAGGTCAAAGGTAATCGAGGAGAGGGAAAGTGAACTAAAATGTGCTTGTATAAAATGAGACTCTCCTTTGCCGATCAGTGGCGATTTTAGCATGTAAATCTTGGTGGGGAAAGAAATAAAATGTGGGATGCATGCCAGCAGCCACTACACAACACATCACTAAACAATACATTAATTGCACTATAACTGTGCCCACAAATTGTTAGGGCCTACATAAAGCTGTCCCAACAGCGGAGTCCCAACACCTTACCACTGCTACACCTGTCTATCAGCGGAGCCTTGTCTGGCAGCGAAACAGTTCATTCAGCCTAATTTACTGCCTTTTAAAAAAAACATAGCTGATATGGCTGACTTGCTTAAGCAATATTCAATGATTACATTTCTCAAAAACAGGTTATAGGCTGCATGTGCACCACCAAATCAGAACAGTAGGCGAAATTAGGAGGAGAAAATAGACCAAATTATTAGGGTGTGGCACATGGGCTACTAACAGCTTGCTACACAACATACACTTAGTATTACTTTCTTAGCTACAGTATACAAATCTCCCTGGCCTATTACATAATTTATGCAGCAGCATACAAGACATTTTTCGACTCACCTTGTGCTGTGCTCACTTGAACAGGAAAATGGCGCGGCGGTCCTTTGTGGGCAAATTTTGTCATCAAACTTTGTCATCAAAGTCTGACATTCTCTGGATTCATGGTGCTTTCAAGACAACTGGGAACTCTGAAAAAAATTTGACTCATGATGACGTCTGTGATCTTCAGGTCGTAGCTCTAGATAGAGGCCCGAGTTCCTGATTTACAATTCCGAGTTCGATGAATGTTCATTGAAGTTCTGAGTTAACAGTTGTTTTGAGCGCAGCACAAATCATGCTTCATTGACAGTATCAAATCAAATCAAATCAAATTTTATTGGTCACATACACATGGTTAGCAGATGTTAATGCGAGTGTAGCGAAATGCTTGTGCTTCTAGTTCCGACCATGCAGTAGTATCTAACAAGTAATCTAACAAATTCACAACAACTACCTTATACACACAAGAGTAAAGGAATGAATACGAGTATGTACATATAAATATATGGATGAGCGATGGCTGACCGGCATAGGCAAGATGCAGTAGATGGTATGGAGTACAGTGTATACACATATATATATATATATATA
>QNTS01001144.1:292594-323991 GCA_003317085.1 Hucho hucho | reverse complement strand
GTTTCTGGTTGGGGAAGGTTTTGATATTTGCTATGGGTACAACATCACCAATGCACTTGCTAATAAACTCGCTCACCGAATCAGCGTATACATCAATGTTGTTGTCAGATGCTATCCGGAACATATCCCAGTCCACGTGCTCGAAGCAATCTTGCAGCATGGAATCAGATTGGTCGGACCAGCGTTGAACAGACCTGAGAACGGGCGTTTCCTGTTTTAGTTTCTGTTTGTAGGCTGGGAGCAACAAAATGGCCAATGTTGAATGTTTACTTGGGACCACATTTACTTGGGACCACATAGCATGGCCAATGTTGAATGTTTACTTGGGACCACATAGCCACTCCACTGAATAGTAGGCTAATAATTGCTTTGCAATGCTTGCAGTTAGCCACTGATTCCTTCCTAACCATTCATTGATGAATTTGCGATTTCCAACTTGTTGTGTCATGTTTATGTCCAATGGCCGATGAGCACCGATACATTTTATCTATAATTTCTCTTCATTATTTCTCTTCATATGACAAGGATTAAAAAGGATTTGCCAGTAGATTGTCGACTTTATTCATGATGATGACTGCTAGCTAAGATTTTGAAAGTATGATGTTGACATGATCAGTCCAATCAAAGCTAATGTAGTTTTGACGTCATTTTATCTGTGGCCAATGACCTTGAGCCTTCTTGGATGGGCACTAATGTAACTCTATGGCAGCACCCACGGAGCTTGAATTTTCGAGCTCTAGCCTTAGACTTGGCGGTAACGTAGTGTCCCCATTAGTGACAGAACACTGAGCCAATTACGGCGCAACACTCTGTATTTTCTGATGGCTTGCCCCACCACCACAGAAAGCACTGAGCTAGTCTGAAACACCTGCATTTTGGAGCTCAAGAAAACAAAAAAGAGACAATGTTTGTATGCGGATTTATTAACTCAATGCTATATTTTTTTTTACATTGTTTGCAAACTGACATGTGACACATATTAATGCCAAAATAACATGCAAAACTGGCAAGCCCCCCCCCCCACAGGTCTGCCCTGAATGACGGGTCGCCACTGGGTAGGATAGATCCACTTGTGCTTACTCGCCAAAAGGAGGCTATCACCGACAGGAGGACCATCTTCCATTTGCCTACTAACGAAGTGACATTGTCCTCGACCTCTCAACCCCCTATCGTTTCAGGGTCAGGTAACAGAGAGGACAGAGGAGAGAGGGCGAAGGACAGACATTTACCCAAATGAGAAAAGGCTCATACTGGACTAGCATACAAAACAACAACAAAAAAGGTTCTTGAGTGGTTCTTTATCAGAGGTGAGGGTGATATGTGAAATAAAAATGTTGGGCATGTCAGGCAGGGTTCTTTACTGTTGTGATGGTGGTGAAGAACCATCCTGTTTTTTCCCTCTTCACCATGTTTTCCTTTTATGCAATGAAATGCTACCTTGTTAAAAAGTTCCTATAATTTTACTGTACACTACAGGATACTGGTTGCAGTGAAAGTAAGATAAGATGAATTAAGGTGTTATTGCTGTAAAAGTTGAGTATGTTTATCACGTTTTAGGGAAGACCCAGATACAGACAGTGTCAAAGTAACAGAACAGGGGGCAGGCAAAACGACAGGTCAAGGGCAGGCAGAGGTCAGTAATCCAGTGTGGTGGGACAAGGTATAGGACGGCAGGCAGACTCAGGGCAGACAGAATGGTCAAAACCGGGAAAACTAGAAAACAGGAACTTTTGAAAAGACAGGAGCAAGGGGAAAACCGCTGGTAGGCTTGACGAACAAAACAAACGGGCAACAGACAAACAGAGAACACAGGTATAAATACACAGGGGATAATGAGGGGAGATGGGAGACACCTGGTGGGGGGTGGAGACAAGCACAAAGACAGGTGAAACAGATCAGGGTGTGACAATTCTGCTGAATGCTGGTTACTTGAGAATATACCCAGAGCTGGGCGGCCCTATACCCTCACTACACTAGTTGCGTAGGGCCCCGCAAATTACGCAAGGGCCCCGCCTCCCTCTCGTGTCAAAGCATGTGTCAAATTTTTACAACTTCGATGAGAGGATGAAGCGGAACTATCCTTCTGGTCACGAAAAGAAAGAAAAAAACACCATGAGAGTGAATTGCGGGAACAGCAATCAAGTAAACTTGTGTTCTCTCCTCTCCAAGTTTGATGTCAGCAAATAACAGTAATGTTAAGTTGATGTGCTAGCTTGCAATGTATCTCTCTCTAGTCTGCCTGTCTTGCTAACCTAGCTGGGCAGTGCATCTCTTGGTCTGTCGGTGTCTTGCTTGCTTGCCAGCCACTTCCAGGGCTGTGTTCTGTGACTTTGTGCCTGACACAAGTGAGAGTGAAATACAACTATTTATTGCGTTTGATAAACACCAACGGGCAACGGTGTTTATAACCTGCAGCTCGGAAAAGATAACCGCGTCACGCGTGAACATGCCTTCATCTGCCCGTGAACGAAATGAAACTGCTTTCCAGCAGCAACCTCTGTGGGGACCAGTCCAGACAATATATGGGCGTGATGGCAATCCTCATAGGTGCACATCATTTTAAAACAAGACAATGATTATCTAGTCTCTCAGTCAAGGTTTAGTTACAACTCTGGACTAATGCAAGATAGAAAGCAATGGATTGAAATTGACTATTGATTTATATATTGAATTTAAAATGTTGACTAGCTGGGCATTCTGCGCAATATGGACGCACATCTCTCAGTAAATAATAATCATCAAGTATTCAGCCAAGGGGGGCGCTAGAGAGCGTGCTATGGAGTATATGTGTTTTGCTAGAGCTCGCTCAATTTTGAAACAAATTCACATTTATGTTAACCTCTCACAACCTATAACTTCAAACATTGTCTGGCAATATGACAAAGGGAAAAGGCACCAAAAAAGGGGGCGCTAAACAAGATCATTTGAATGAGATAGACAACGAACCAATTTCAACATCGCCGACCCACGAGGAGTTAGCTGAAGATGATAGCTCCCAAGAGTTCCCCACAGAACCTACTCAAAGTGACCTACTGGCTGATATAATCTCACTAAGCAAGAAGGTGGACACAAGGTTGGCTGATATCTTAAAGAGTATTGGGACTTTGACTGAAACTGTGAAGGCAACTAATGGCAGGGTGCATGAGGTTGAGCAGACAACAGTCGATCACGAGGCCAGGCTACAGGACATAGAGAAACAGTGCACAACGTTCAAAAATGACAACAAAACCCTGAAAGCCCGATTGGAAATGCTCGAGTCGCATTCAAGACGCCAGAACATCCGAATATTTGGGATACAGGAGGACACTGAGAAAGGGAAACCCACTGAATTCGTCTCGGAGCTGATACCGGCATTGCTGGGGAGTGAACACTTCAAAACGGCCATCCTGATCAACCGCGCACACAGATCACAGGCAACGAAGCCGACCAAGGGCGCGCCACCAAGGCCATTCATCGCACGGCTGCACTATCCCCAGACCAGGGATCTCATCCTCAAGCTGGCTAGTCAAAAGTTCCCCCTTAACTACAACAGAGCCAGGGTGTCTTTCTACCTAGATCTTACTTTGGATGTGAGGAACCAACGGAAAGAGTATGATGAGTTACGCAAGAAATGCAGGGCGGCCAACATCCGATATGGATTCCTCCTCCCAGTCGAGGGATCAACACGTACAGTTGACATCCCAAAAGAGGCCGATCGGTTCTTGTCAAGCAAGCTCCCTGGCTGAGGATACAGAACGTAAATTACCAAATACAGGCAGGATATTCAAACACATTCATAGCCTATGTCTTTTCGATCAGAATATCAGACATTGGGACTTATATGATGGATGAGATGTTATGGCTTACATAGCATTGTTTAGCCTATCATGTTTTAGCGCCACTCACCCCCTAACGTGAGAGTTAAGTGTTATTTAATATTAGTTTATATGCGGAGCATCTATAGATGACGAGTTAGTTCAAGCTGTATGTCTAGACACCCTAAGGTTTGTGTGTTAGTCAAGGAGTGCTTTCCTTTGGGGAAGTCACTCAGTGATGGGACGGGAGGGGGGATGGGGTCTGTGTTTTATGTTCACATTTAATACAGATGGCATGACAAGCTCCCGCATGGAAGGACGTTTTTCTTTTGGGTTTTGTATGACAGCAACAATTTACTCTAAATTTGCTCTAAAATAAGAAATGCCACATAGTGACCGAGCACAGAGTAGACATGGTGGAATAAAGATAGTCAGCTGGAACTGTAATGGCTTAGGTCATGTCGTGAAACGAGCTAAGGTTTTTTCTCATCTTAAATCACTGGGCTGACATAGTGCTTCTTCAAGAAACTCATATTAAATGCTCGGCTCAGGCCAAGCTACGAGTCGGCTGGATCGGTCAGATATACCACTCTAATTTTGATGCGAGAGGGGTAGCAATCCTGATAAGGAAAAGCATTCCTTTTGTTTACTCATTCTCGATTTCAGATCCTAATGGTCGGTATATTTTTGTGGCTGGTACACTGAATTCGAAACCAATAACCTTGGTCAATTTATATGGACCCAACTTTGATGATGCATTCTTTTTTCAAATGGTATTTAAGGCCATAACACCTTGTATCCGAGATATTTGGCATTGTTGGAGGTGACTTTAACTGTACGTTAGATCCTCTTTTAGATAAACCGCTATCAAGGTCACTTCAACAATCAAATGCCAGTGACTGTCTAAATGCATTGATGACATACCTTAACATTGTCGATATTTGGAGACTGA
Organism: Hucho hucho; assembly: GCA_003317085.1. Lineage (NCBI taxonomy): Eukaryota > Metazoa > Chordata > Actinopteri > Salmoniformes > Salmonidae > Hucho > Hucho hucho. The sequence goes on along the minus strand of QNTS01001144.1, from coordinate 319,245 downwards.
CGCACCCAACAGATAGGGATTATTCTTTCTTTTCGTCAGTTCATAAATCATATTCCAGATTTTTTTCTTTTTTGTTGGACTCCAAACTAATTTCAGCAGCTGCGTCGGTTACCTATCACCCTATTCTATTTACGGACCACTCTCCTCTGTCCATGGTGCTGAAACTCGACAATATGTCTACAGGTCGGCGACCTTGGCGCTTAAACGCATATTTGTTGAAATATTAAACTTTTTGTCAGTATTTGAAGGAGCAGATTGCCTTTTTCCTCGGAGCTAACGACACGGGGAAGTTGACGACTCCACCATTTGGGAATCTCTAAAGGCTGTGATTAGAGGTTACATTATTTCTTAGACATCAGAGAGGAAGAAACGCGCCAATACTAGGCTGAGAGAAATTTAAAGAGAGTTAGGGGAACAGGAGAACGTTTTTAGGACTAATTCCTCGAATGCAGTCCTTGAGAAGATCACAAAGTTGAAATATGAATACAACTACCATCCTTTCGAAACGTGTGGGCTCTTTACTTGCTAGAACGCAACAAAGTTACTTTGAACTGGGTGACAAACCAGATAAATTATTAGCAAGACAGCTAAGGCATGCACAGGCATCTAGAGCTATTCACAAAATAAAAGACAAGAAGGGTAAAATAGTAACAGATCCGCAGGATATTAATAAATGCTTTGCGCAGTTTGACTCAGAGCTATATCAATCAAAATGCGATGCTACTGATCCACAAGCTATGGAACGCTTTCTCACTGAATGTGAACTTCCTGAACTAGACAGGGGGGCATCTGCTGCACTCGATGCTGGGATAACTTTAGAGTAAATTAACACAGCGATAGCACAATTTCCAAACAGCGAGGCCCCTGGACCCGATGGATAAGTAATAGAATTCTATAAGAAGTACTGCGCCAGTCTAGCTCCACTTATGTTGCGAATGTTTAAACATTCCAAAGAAAATGCCAAACTCCAGCAAACACTGTATGAGGCTATTATAGCACTGATCTTGAAAAAAGATGGAGATTCCATGGAGATGTCGTCTTATCGCCCCGTGTAGTTACTCCCAATAGAAAAGAATGTGTTGACAAAGATATTGGCAAACCATTAGAAAAAATATATTTCTGACATCATACACCCTGACCAGACAGGTTTTATCCCAGGCCGACATATATACTACAATTTGAGACGCCTTTTCAACGTAATGTATCATGATCATAAAGTTGAGGCAGTGGTAATTGCTCTTGACGCAGAGAAGGCGTTTGATCAGATTGAGTGGAAGTATATGATGTCGGTTCTGGAGCATTTCGGGTTTGGAAAGGAATTTATTAATTGGATAAGAATTATTTATGCACACCCAATGGCATCCGTGGTAACCAATCAGGAAATATCGGGGTCATTCCACCTGTTCAAGGGCTGCCGACAGGGGTGCCCTATTTCGGCTGCTCTCTTCGCTATAGCCACGGAACCCCTTGCTACTCTCATTCGTGCATGTGCCGATATAGCTCCGGTTAAAATAAAAAAACATGCAGCACAAACTTTCCCTATATGCAGACGATGTTCTTTTATTTTTATCCAAGCCTAAAACTTCTATTCCCCCCTTACTTAACTTGATAAATACATTCGGCTCCTTCTCTGGCTACAAGATAAACTGGCAAAAAAGCGAATTGATGCCGATATCACAGCCTGTGGATATGCAATTTCTGCAATCTACCCCATTTAGAACAGTGATGGACAAGTTCACAAGCCTCGGCACTGTAGTGACAAGAACTTGATCAGCTATTGAAAGCAAATTGGGACATGAAAATGTATCAGCTTAAACAAAATATAGATTTTTGGAAAACTCTGCCTATCTCCTTGGTTGGTTGTATAAACGCTATTAAAATGGTTGTCTTACCCAGGTTTCTTTACCTCTTCCAATGTCTACCCAATTTCATACTACAAAGCTATTTTAAGAACTGGTCGTCTAGTGCATTGGGGACAGAGAATCAAAGGCATAATGTACAGACAAGGGTATGGTAGGATGTGAGTACAGTGGAGGTAAACCTATGACGATGAGAGAGGTTTAGTCTCTGGAGGCATCAATTAACGTAGGTGAGGTCTCCGCATGTGTGTGGGGTGGGACGAAAGAGCTATTTTTAGCGGGACTGAGTGCTCTACAGTGAAATAAAACAATAAAAACTAGCCAAGACAGCAGAAGACAAGGCATACCAGTGGATTATACCAGTGGAGGCTGCTGAGGCGAGGACGGCTCATAATAATGGCTGAAACGGAGCAAATGGAATGACATCGAACACATGGAAAACATATGTTTGATGTATTTGATGCCACTCCACTAATTCCTCTCCAGCCATTACCACGAGCTCGTCCTCCCCAATTAAGGTCCCACCAACCTCCTCAGGAGAATACCAAACATCCATTTCTCAATTGTTTCAAGGCTCAAAAATACTTCTCTTCCTCTACACTGATTGAAGTGGATTTAAGAAGTGACATCAATAAGGGGTCATAGCTTTCACCTGGATTCACCTGGTCAGTCTACTGTATGTCATGGAAAGAGCAGGTATTCTTCATTTGTTGTATACTCAGTGAATGTACATGTACAGTTGAAGTCGGTAGTTTACATACCCTTAGGTTGGAGTCATTAAAACTCTTTTTTCAACCACTCCACAAATGTCTTGTTAACAAACTATAGTTTTGGTAAGTCGGTTAGGACATTAATTTGTGCATGACACAAGTCATTTTTCCCAAATTTTTTTACAAACAGATTATTTCACTTATAATTCACTATCACAATTGCAGTGGGTCAGAAGTTTACATACACTAAGTTGACTGTGCCTTTAACCTGTTACGGATCCAATTCCGTGAACGGGATAGATTTTGACAACATCCGGTGAAATGAGGAGCGCCAAATTCAAATTACAAAAATACTCATTTCAAACATTCATGAAAATACAAATGCTGCACACCCTTCAAAAGCTTAGACTCTTGTTAATCTAACAGCATTGTCAGATTTCAAAAAGGCTTTACGGTGAAAGCAGAACATTTGATTGTCTGAGGACAGCGCCCCACTCAAACTCAATTAGCATAATAACAAGGAAGAAGCCACTGCTCCAAAACCGCCATACAAAAGCCAGACTACAGTTTGCAACTGCACATGGGGACATACTTTTTGGAGAAATGTCCTCTGGTCTGATGAAACAAAAATAGAACTGTTTGGCCATAATGACCATCGTTATGTTAGGAAGAAAACGGGGAAGGCTTGCAAGCCGAAGAACACTATCCCAAAAGTGAAGCACAGGGGTGGCAGCATCATGTTGTGGGGACGCTTTGCTGCAGAAGGGACTGGTGCACTTCACAAAATAGATGGCATCATGAGGAAGGAAAATTATGTGGTTGTATTGAAGCAACATTTCAAGACATCAGTCAGGAAGTTAAAGTTTGGTCACAAATGGGTCTTCCAAATGGACAATGACCCCAAGCATACTTCCAAAGTTGTGGAAAAATGGCTTAAGGACAACAAAGTCAAGGTATTGGAGTGGCCATCACAAAGCCCTTACCTCAATCCCATAGAAGATTTGTGGGCAGAACTGAAAAAGCTTGTGCGAGCAAGAAGGCCTACAAACCTGACTCAGTTACACCAGCTCTGTCAGAAGGTATGGGACAAAATTCACCCAACTTATTGTGGGAAGCTTGTGGAAGGCTACCCGAAACGTTTGACCCAAGTTAAAGAATTTAAAGGCAAATACCAATTGAGTGTATGTAAACTTCTGACCCACTGGGAATGTGATGAAAGTAATAAATCATTCTCTCTACTATTATTCTGACATTTCACATTCGTAAAATAAAGTGGTGATCCTAATTGACCTAAGACAGGGCATTTTTACTAGGATTAAATGTCAGGAATTGAGTTTAAATGTATTTGGCTAAGGTGTATGTAAACTTCCGACATCAACTGTATATCACATTTATTATGTATTATTCAGTATAGCAACCAGCTCTGGTTGGCCATAACACACAGCCATTGGGATACAGTACCAGTCTGTACTAAAAGGACAAAAATGCATCTACTGGACTTCTGGTTCTTATGTTCTCCTTTACACTTTTTCACAGATCTACTAAAATATAGATTTTTGTGTGGTGCAAGTGCAATCAATTTTTTTTATTAAATATACAGTGGGGTCCAAAATCATTGACACCCTTGATAAAGATGAGCAATAATGACTGTATCAAATATTATAATTCCAAATACTGAGCTACAGAGGTGGCAACAAAGGTTCAAAAGGGGTGTGGCAAAGTTAGTAGATGTCTTTTCTTGGGTCTGGAGTTTTTCTTGATCTCATGACCTAGTCAGGTAAATTGGAAACACTCCTGGCATAAGGTGGATCAAACCTTTTCAAACTACCACAAATCTTGTTATTATTCATTTTGAATCTGATATCAAAAGAGACAGAGACAACAACTACAATGGACAACATATTCTGTAGTTTAGCAGCCAGGTCTGAGCGTTATGCATATAATGGTTACAGTGTCTTTAAATGTAAATTTCACTCTATACACACCACAATATTAAGCAGTGGACTTTAAAAAACAAAAAAGACAGACAGGTTTCAATGTAGAAATGTCTGAATTTTATGTCATAAAACGCCATGATGGTTGCCTGTCTGTAAGTTATGGTGGTGCTAGAATCCATAAATTCTCTTTTTCTGCATTAGCCATCCCTCTGTTATGGTCGGACAAATGTGTTCATATTGTCTGTGTAGACTGTTCTGTGGTGGAATTAGGTAGCAGAAGCAGATTGTTTCATATTCTTTATCCAGTGGCAAACACATTAATTCAGTGAGTCTAAGTGATTAATAACGTTAGCAGCTGGCTGCATGATTGCATCAACCTAGCTAGCTAATGTTAGCTGGCTATCTAGTTAGGCTAACATTAGTAGTTTTGTTAGCTAGCTATAGATTGGACCATTCTAGCTATTTTTAGAGGATGACTAAACTGCTTTTATTAACACACCTTGTTTTCCTTTAAAATGTGTGTTAGGTCTCTCAAGAGGCAGGCAAGCAACACAGGAGAGTTTCCACTAGATAACCCAGCCACAAAGTCAGATTCCACAGACCGAAGAGGAGCGTGAGCGAAGAAAGAAACCAAGTGCAGAGTCAATCAACGAGGTGCTGGTGCAAGCAACTAAACTAAAATTGTTGAGAGCAGTGTTTCTTAAACTATGGTTTGGGACCCAAAGTGGGCCTGAGCATGTGAGAGGTGGGCTGCGAGTTATGAGTAAACATAATCACACACTATTTCTTCTTAATTTTGGTCGTTCTAGGACAGTACATTTTTCTTTTGGATCTTGAGCTGAAAAACCTTAAGAACCTCTGGTTGAGAGGCATCGTTGATGAGGCTCTGTAGGTTGTAGCTAGGAGACCACTGTTAATCCACCTGTCTCAGCAAGCGTGGGGATTACCGCGTGAAATTGGGGTAGGTACTATTTCAACTTGTCCAATAAGAAATGCTTGCTTTTTCCCCCATTGCAAAACATGTTTCTATGATGTGAACTAATTAATATGTCTGGTAAAAGTGTTTGGTGCAGCTTTGAAAGTGGTGATTGAAAGGTACTGGGGTAAATGCTATCTCGCCACACTTTTCCCGCTGTATGCAACAAAAAAAAGGGGAAATTATATTATTATAGTACTTTTTTTCTCTCAAAGGTAGTGGTCAAAATTATTGACACCCCTAAAGATTCTTTTAAATAAGTAGTCAAAAGTGTATTATTTGGTCCCATATTCCTACTGTAGCACATAATAACTACATCAAGCTTGTGACTACAAACTTGTCAGATGTATTTGCAGTTCATTTGGTTGTGTTTCAGATCATTTTGTTCCGAAGATTGTGTTGTTTTGGAGTAACTTTTATTATAAGGATACAATATGTTTCTAATGTTTCTAATGTTTCTAAACACTTCTACCATGATTAAACACTTCTACATTATTGTGAATGCTACCATGATTAAACACTTCTACATTAATGTGGATGCTACCATGATTACGAACAATCCTGAATGAATCGTAAATAATGATGAGTGAGATAGTTACAGAGGGTCAAAGATCATAGACATGCTAACCTCAAATCAAATAATGTCAAATTGATCTGTTCAGATTATTCTCACAATTAGCACTCCAACTCACTCCTGCTTCAAACAATGGACAAAATTAACCTGGGCCTGTCTGTCTGACATCTGACACATCAGCTCATCTGAAAGCATACTGTACCAAGACTAAAATATTATTAAAACGTTATGCTGGAATGTAAACGTCCCTTTGGGGTTTTAGTTGTTTTGTTGTGTGTATTTTTCTGCCAGATTAAATCCACACACAGATGGTGAAGTTAGAGGTAGGCCTAAATGACCAGACTGAAAAACTAACAAGGCCATCACAACTTACACAGTGCCCATGCAATGGTGACTTGTTTTTTTGGGGCATTAATACAATTTTTGTTAGATTCTCAGAGACTTTTGTATATCTATTATAGCTAGTGACCTCCATAACATAGGGAATAACATAGGACAACATGGTGACTTTATGTTGGCCCTGTTGAGGAACACTTACACAATCCTCCATCCTCACATCTATCGTACTCTGGATGATGCAGATTAAGTCACTCTTCTTGTACAATGATATAGAATGTTGAAGGTGATAAACCGGGTTAGGGTCAATTACACTAAATTGGGATTTCAGTTTACCGAATGACTGAATTGCAATGGAATCAAATCAAATCAATTGTATTTGTCACATGAGCCGAATACAACAGGTGTAGACCTTACTGTGAAATGCTTACTTACGAGCCCTTAACTCTATTCCTTGAAATGCATTGTTGGTAAGAAAATATTGACTAAATAAACAAAAGTGAAAAAAATTATAAAAAGTAACAGAGTACAATAACAATAACGTGGCGATATAATGGGCCTTACTCTGACACCACCTAGTAAATAAGTTCTGGGTGGCAGGAAGCTTGGCCCCAGTGATGTACTGGTCCATACGCACTACCCACTGTAGATCCTTATGGTCGGATGCTGAGCAGTTGCCATACCAGGTGGGGATGCAACCGGTCACAATGCTCTCGATGGTGCTGCTGTTTAACTTTTTGAGGATCTGTGGACCCATTTAGGCAGGTTACCTTCGCTTTCTTGGGCACAGGGACTATGGTGGTCTGCTTGAAAACATGTAGGTATTACAGACTCAGTCAGGGAGAGGTTGAAAATGTCAGTGAAGACACTTGCCAGTTAGTCCGCGCATGCTCTGAGTACAACATCCTGGAAGTCCATCTGGCCCTGCGGCCATGTGAATCTGCACCGAGCTTCAAGGTCTTGCTCACAATGGCTACGGAGAGCGTGATCACATAGTCGCCCGGAACAGCTGGTGCTCTCATGCGTGCTTCAGTGTTCTGGTTGAGATATGTATGTGCAGTCACTGTCGGGATGACGTCGTCGATGCACTTATTGATGAAGCCAGTGACTGAGGTGGTATACTGCTCAATGTGAATCCCGGAACATATTCCAGTCTGTGGTAGCAAAACAGTCCTGTAGCGTAGCATCTGCGTCATCTGACCACTTCCTTATTAAGCGAGTCACTGTTATTTCCTGCTATAGTTTTTGCTTGTAAGCATGAATCAGGAGGATAGAATTATGGTCAGATTTTCCAAATGGAGGGCGAAGGAGAGCTTTTTATGCGTCTCTGTGTGTGGAGTAAAGGTGGTCTAGATTTTTTTTCTCCTCTGGTTGCACATGTGACATGCTGGTAGAAATTAGGTAAAATGGATCTAAGTTTACCACTAGGAGTGCAGCTTCTGGATGAGCATTTTCTTGTTTGCTTATGGCCTTATAGAGCTTATTGAGTGCGGTCTTAGTGCCACCATCGATTTGTGGTGGTAAATAGATGGCTATGAAAAATATAGCTGAAAACTCTCTTGGTTGATAGTGCGGTCTACAGCTTATAATGAGGTACTCTACCTCAGGCGAGCAATACCTCGAGACTTCCTTAACTTCTTAGGGAGCGGCTTCCGAGGTGACGGTTTTCAAAAAGCCCATAAAACATCAGCCATCCCTTTCGGCACCATTTTGTCCCCCTTTCATCGTTACCAATAATGGGAGGTTATCATGTCTTGGCGGTATGATCTTTGAATCTCTTTGACCCTCTTGAGGGTATGATATTTTTTTGGAGCATACAATATAGCTCAGTATATTAATTGTTTATTTTATAGAGTCCTTGTACAGATCAGTAGTATTAAAACTTTTTCAGTAGGGACCCAATTTTTCCTGACAGAATTTCTGGGGAACCCATTTATTTTTGCTACAACTTCTCCAAATCAATTGACACAACCTTTTTACATCAAATAATAACTTTCAATTCGTTACATTTTCATTCTAAAATGTTGTACTCTTAAATATATATATTTTTTTTATACTTTTTTGGGGGTGACCCTACTGCAGTTCCCCTTTCAACCCCACTATGGGTCGCGGCCCCGACTTTGAATACCACTGCTTTAAAGGCACTGCATTGTCAATCCGACATCTGCATTGGCCGTGCAGCATTTATGGTGATATGGCATCTGCAGAAGTCAGGGAATTCATACTCCTTGCGCTTTGCCGAGCATCACAGAGCTGTTGTGAAGGAAGTTGTCAAGGAAGTGAGTTTGTGCTTATACAGGACCTCCCGCCCTTACCTACTGTCAACCAATCATGTCAATCTGGAACTATACGGCGCCCTGCGCATTGTTACAAAATTTGAGAGGCACACGGTGATGCGGTACGGAGCTCAATTTGGCCTCTGCGTGCCTCCGGATGTGTCACACCAATGTGTCACACCATTCATACGCCGCCTCCGACCACATTTTCGTATCAAGCATAAATTGTCTATTAGTCAGTGGTTCTCAACTGGTTTTGCCTCAGGACCCAAATTGAACCAGGTTGTCTCAGTCACGACCTAATATACGCATCGCCAAAAAGAATCGCCAAAATATAGTCTGGAATATTTGTTTTATGCTATATTGATATTAAATGTAGCATTTAGGTGACACCTCCTTCATTGTCAATAACTACATTTTAAAACATAAGCATATTCTTGATGAAGAATGTTAAATGAAGTCACTGGTTTGAGAGCACAAAATCAACCAAAAATTTAATTATATATATTTTTTAATTCATTGTAATTTCTAAACACTTTCTACCTGGTTTAAGTCGTATAAGTTCAGACTGTAGTATTTTTTCATAAACACCTGCTCAGACATCCTCGACCCATTCTAAACCTCCAGAGACCCATATGTGGGTCACGCCCCACCAGTTGAGAATCGCTGCTTTAGATCATATTGAAGTAAATATATCAACACAAACAGTGGATTGGTGTATTGAGGGGAAGGTAAATATCCATTTAAATGTTTTTTATGATGTGGTCTGGCAGTGAGTGTCTCCACTGTAATATTAAATTGATATACTTGGCCTGTAGCGCTAACGTGGATAAAAAAGTGCCATCTGAGCCAGCCGAAATTAAATGAAAGTAGATAACGGCATCGACTCGTAGGCTGAGTGTCATAACTTGTATTTAAATCTCTGTGGCTGGAGCGGGAAGCCTTCATTAAGTGAGCTTTGGGTAGATTTATAGACTTATCTGTGCAGAAGTCGTTAGTAGTAAGACACTGTGGCAATATTTCAAATGGCATCCTATTATCTACATAGTGCACTACTTTTGAGAGAGTATAGGATGAGAGTATAGGATGCCATTTGGGATATACTGTAAAGCAGTAGAACCTGGACAAGATGTACATGCTCCACTTAGCTCTGGCTCTCTCTGGCTGGACTCCTGGATGGCTGGATGTTATACTGCTCCAGTGTTTCTCTCAACTGTTTTTATACAGGCATGGACCAGCAAGCTATGTATGGTCCTTCTTGTTTCAGGGTCTGGCAAGCTATTCTCTCCTGTTTATTCCATGTTCATTCTCTCACTCTACTGTAAGCATACCACACTGAGCTTTTCAGAAGACATGCTAGCCCGTGTCACTCACTCTTGAAATGGGAACCTGTTTCCCCCATTTTTCCTTGGACTGTTATTGCGGCTCTATTCTCAGCTGGCGGTAAGGAGGTGCATGTGCATTTTTTGTCTGTGAATTTCGTGTTTAGAAACATAAAAAACGATTGGTTTTCCCTAATTTTCATTTTAATTTGATTAAAACCCAAGCATAGCCTACCGTCCCCTTAATCAAGTGGGGTTTAGCAGCATTGCGTAGGTGCGTCTTTTTATTACCAAACTAGCCTGTGAATAAAGTGGTTTTAAATGGTCTTTGGAGGTTTTTGCCCTCATGCTTTTTCAATATTCACAATTCGCATACTTTATTTTGCTTATTTGAGTAGGCTATCCATCCAGATTTTCAAAGAGTGCCCCTCATCCGATTACCAAAGATACGCGTGCTATTCAATCCTCCTATAATGCCACGTCAACGGCAGATTTTTTTTTCCAGAATCTCCCTCGCCCTTAGGCAACAATTCAATTGACAGGAGCCTAGTAGTTTGTATAGACGAGTGAATGTTATGCTAAAGATATTTAAGCCTACTTGTGCACACGGTGCCAATGGGCCATTGAACGAGAGAAGTGATTTATGATATCATGCTTCTGACCCGATCCTATTTAGAAATCTTGTTGTTTGTTTAAAAAGCAGATTTATTGAAATTAAACAAAAAACTATTAAAAGCAAACGTATTAGAAAGATTAACCATCTATGAGTTTATGGTGAAAACATAGGCTATACGTGGCTCGAATGCAATTTCTTCTTCCATTTCTGTAGAAGTGCAAATATGACCTGTAAGATGGTTCCATAAAACATTACATTTGTGAGCAGTATAACAGTATAGCAGTATAGCAGTATAGCAGTATAGCAGTATAGCAGTATAACAGTATAGCAGTATAGCATTATAGCAGTATAACAGTGAGTGGACATTCCACCTTTCTCTTTATATATGTTCAACATATTTTGCAAATATGGGACTATTTATAACTAGGCTATAACAGACTATCATTTGAATTGGAGTTGATGACAAACAATACATAAAATCCCTTAAATACACAACTGAAAGCAACCACATATTTGGATACATCCATAACAATGAGCTAATGACTTCGAACTGAAGCTGGAAAGACTGCAAACTAGCGTTTTGTTTTACCTTTTGTCAATTGACATTTCTTTGTTAGACCAAGTTTATAAATTGGTTGGCTGGGCTGATGAGACCGTGGATTGAGCAGTCAGATGGAACAGAGTAAATAGGTCATTTGTGGAATAGACACTGGCTGGACGGTTTTAACCAATCAGCATTCACGACTAATAATTAGCCATGGAACACGTTCTGATTGGCCAGTAAGGGGCCAAGCCTCGACACACCCACAACTTGTCAAAACCCAGACCTTTTGCACCACTGCCAGCAACTGCGCAAATAATTGTGGTTGTGAAAATAGCTAAAATATTTCTGACACCCCCGAACCTATAGCACTACCGCCAGCGCTTAAATTAACAATTGCATTAGGTTTGTTAAAGTACCGCTGCTTTTAGTATTTCCATCACAACTGCTACTTGTTTAATTGTTTCTGTTATCAAAAATAATAGTTATATGGAATAGCATTGGCTCATGTTTGAAATTCTGATTACAGATATTGTTATTGTCTAGTCTGAGGTGATTGTATTCCAAAGAGAGGTTTGTTTGTTATCAAATCAAATTTATTGGTCACATACACATATTTAGCAGATGTTATTGCGGGTGTAGCGAAATCCTTGTATCCCTCCTGCCTTCCACACCCTCTCTATCCCGATGGTAATGAATCGAAGAGATCATTTCATACTAATTGCTTTCCAGGATGATAATCCAAGCAATAAACTACAGCGAGGCTCTGCTTGTCCGAGGGGAAATAAAGCCAAACGAAATAAACGCCCATTCAATCTGGTCTATTTCAAAGCCAACATTAGAAAATAATTAGCTTTTTTGGCGCTTGGTCAGATAGAGAGAGAGAGAGAGAGAGAGAGAGAGAGAGAGAGAGGACATTTGAATCAATATTTCCTATTAGAGAAGCTGATGCTTAAACCAATAATAGCCCTAGCTGAATGAGGTCCAGAACATTGTGTATTCAGGTGTGTGGGGTAATTGAATTCTCTAGTGAAAAGGCTATCCTGATTAAAACTGCAGAATAAAAGGGAAAATGCAATCAAAGGGACAAAGAGTTACTATTCAAAGTTTCATGTCAAAGTTATATTGATTAATGTGATAGTGTGCATTTGAAAGAATGGGTTTTGTGGTAGGAATGTGTGAGAGGGAGGGAATACATGGAAGAAGTGTATTTGTAAGTGTATTTGTGTCTGTGTGTGGTTGTGTGTGTGGAGGAATGTGAACGGATCATGTGTTTATGCAACGGTTTGTGTACGTGCGTTTGGGGTATCCATGTCTTGAGAGTGGATTGTGTTTTGTTTTTGAAGTGAATTATGTTTATCCGAGTGGAAGTTGTGTATGTACTGTGTGTGTGTGTGTGTGTGTGTGTGTGTGTGTGTGTGTGTGTGTGTGTGTGTGTGTGTGTATGTGTGTGTGTGTGTGTGTGTGTGTGTGTGTGTGTGTGTGTGTGTGTGTGTGTGGCTGCCAGGTGGTGTATTGTGTTAATAGACAGAGATAGAGATCAGTAAGGAAATGGCCCTCCCTCCCAGCCCAGTGTGTTGACCCCAGCTCCACCCCAGCTCTATCTATCAAGCTGTCCTCCCTGTGACTTTTCACCCCCTGATCCCTGTCTCCCTCTCCCTCCACACTAAGGGAAAACAGACCAGGCCAGACCAACACTTTTGGAGCAATGTGGAGACTAGTTTACAAATGATACAAAAATGCTTTAAACACACACACCCACAAATACACATACTCGTACAAACACACACACGCATGCGTGCACGCACGTAGTGGACTAAACTCCACTGCATGGTGAAGGAAGTTTCTGATGAACTTCCCTAATGGCGTGGAGCTGAGACCAGGCTTCGTGGAATCTAACTGCTACTACATCGATTCGCCCAAGGTCAATACTACATTTAATACTACATTATGAAACGCCAACTTGTACCTATGTTTGTCCTCTGTAGTTGTGTGCCTTTCTTTGTTTGCTGAAATCCATACCTTTTCAATAAACTTTAATCAAATACACCCACTGACTGTTTCCTTGTTGAGATTCAATGGGCGCATATGCATTTGTGCTGAGTTGCCATGTTAGAGCAACAGCAATGAGCAAGTAGTCGGTAAAAATTAAGCTAGCCACACATGTAAACATAATTTTGGTCTGTTTTCTTTTTTTACTTTCAAAGTATTCCTTTGATAATCTTGGCTCCCTGTGTCCCCATGGATACCAGTGGCCGATACCAGGTCATATTTAGTCTGTAGCTGCATCCCAAATGGCACCCCCTGTTCCCTATATAGAATACTTTTTTTCACCAGGCCCCATAGGCTTCTGGTCAAAAGTAGTCCACTATGCAGGGAATAGGGTTCCATTTGGGACACACACAGACTAAAACGTAAGCAGCCGAGCCACTGATTCATACCTTTCTCCTGCACAAGCACTTCCTCACAGAACATTTAATCAGAGCTGAAAGGCCACTGGTACCAACGGGGACACATGGGAGCCAAGATTATCGAAGGAATACTTTGAAAGTGTGTCAGATAATAATCTGTTTGGAAGTTTCAGTTGTGTCTTATCCTCTTCTGGTAATCCACCTGCCCAACGTTGTCTCTGTCTCACTCTGGCTTCTCATCCGGTTTGTCTTTTGTTGAGGGAGAGAGTGAGAAAAGAGAGACAGAGAGAGAGCGAAAGGAGTGAATGAAAGAGAGTGAGAAAAGAGAGAGAGAAAGGAGAGCATAAGGGCTGGGGTGAGTGGACAGACAGACTTCTAGAGTGGTGAAGGAGACTTGTCTTTCTCTCTTTTTAAAGCTCTAATCTGAAAGTACACAAAAGAGCCTAATCAGAGTTGTGCTGAAGTCAGTAAATTGGAGACTCATAGACCACTGACCCAACAGTCACCGATCGGAGAGGGAAAAAAGAGAGAGAGAGATAGAAAAACAGAGAAAAGAAAGAGAGAAAGAGAGATTGGTTGGAAGGGAGAAATAGAAAAAGAGAGAAAAGAGAGAGAGAGCGAGAGAGAAAGAGAGAGAGATTGGATGGAGAGAAGTAACAGAAAAAGAGAGAAAAGAGGTAGAGAGAGATTGGATGGAGAGGGGAAAGAGAGAGAGAGAGAGAGAGAGAGAGAGGAAACAGAAAAAGAGAGAAAAGAGGTAGAGAGAGAGAGAGGGATTGGATGGATAGAGAGGAGAAACAGAAATAAAGAAAAAAGTGAGAGACAGAGCGAGAGAGAGATTGGATGGAGGGGAGAAACAGAAAAATAGATAAAAGAGAGAGACAGAGTGATAAAGAGAGAGAGATAGAGAGAGAGAGAGATTGGATGGAGAGGAGAAACAGAAAAAAAAAGAGAGAGACAGAGCGAGAGACAGAGTGAGAGAGAGAGAGAGAGATTGGATGGAGGGGAGAAACAGAAAAAGAGAGAAAAGAGAGAGAGAGCGAGAGAGAGAAATTGCTAGGTAACCCTTCCTATAGATTTCTCTGCCTCTTTTCCCACTGCAAACTCAAAGTAATGAGCTGTTAGTATTTCATCATCGTCTTCGTCCTCGCCTTAACTTCTGGCCCTAACGAACCATTAGGAATTAGTTATTTTCCCTGTGATGATAAAAGCCACGTTCACATCTTCATTCTCAGTTAGTGAAAATGTTTGTGATATTATCTGTTATTATAATATTGTGTTGTCAGGTTGCAGACAGATGCCTCTGGTGGCGTACCGGGAATACCTGAGAGGAATACCTGACGACGATCCCAGACAGTCCAAACAGATGTGATGACTGGCAAGCAGCTGGATCAACTGCTGTGCTGGTAACAATTTGCTGTATTTTAAGATAATCCAGATGATTTAACTCTAAAATGCATTCATTGTGACCAGCGTGTGTGATAATAATTATAATAAGTGAATTGTACACAGACAGTTGGGAAACATCTACTCACAGCCACAGCCATGGTCATGATCCTTCTAGGATACGATTTTAGGCAGAAGAACATCCCAGACGGATGAAGCTATTAGATTATTCCAGGAACCAAACAGCAGGGCTGGGAGAGGAGGAGTCAGGGGAGATGAGGCAGGCAGGGCAGTGGAAGAGAGGAGAGGAGGAGGAAAGGGAGAAGAGGCAGGCTGTGGAGAGGGAAAGGAGACGCAGGGGGAGAAGGAAGCAGGGGGGAGGCATGTGGCAGGCTGGTAGAGGAGAGGAGAGGAGGAAGGGAGAGGTGGCAGGCTGGGAGAAGGAGGCAGGGGATGGGGAGGGAGGTAGGGAAGAGGTTGACACAGGGGAGAGGATGAGAGGAGGCAGAGGATAGGAGGAGGCAGGGGAGAGGCAGAGTGGCAGGCTACGGAGAGGGATCCTGTGGCGTGTTAGCAATCAGGAGGTGTTAGTACCTACCAGTGAGAGGCATCAGTGATGCATACAGTGCAGGGTATTAGCTGTACATGTGTACATACTCTCAGCCCATCATCCCAGATACATTAATTGGAAAACAGACAGCTACCCTATCAAACTGATTTGTCAGCCGGGCTGAGTTGAGGCGTACGTGCATGTGTGTGTGTATGGTAGCAGCTCAGCAGATTTAAAAACACATCATTGCTATCATTTTGTTGTATGCAGAGATCCTAAAATCTATCTTTCTTTTATGGAACATCTCCACTGCTTTTTTAGCTTTGGATAAAGACATTCCAACCCACTGTTGTTTTGATGGACACAGAGAGATCCCCCACTGATGTTTACTATTGATAGAGATCCCCCCCCGCTCTTTCTGTGGCTCTCTGGCTGCCGTGGCTCTACCCCGGCTTTGTTTCACTTCATGCAGCAACAGCATCGGGTGAGTGTGGGTCAGGGTCCCCAGGGGCTCTCTCTCTCTCTCTCTCTCTCTCTCTCTCTCTCTCTCTCTCTCTCTCTCTCTCTCTCTCAGGGGACCAACAGGGAGTAGGCTAACACTAGGGAGCCTTGTTATGAGCGCACTATCAAAACGAATCAGACTCTGTCGAGTCCACCACCCACTGACCCACCCTATATCTCAGGCTCCTCCACCCTCCGGCCTATTGACTGTGACTCAGGGCTGCAGGGTGTGTGTAGCATGGCGTGCTGAGGTAATGAGACCATGGTGCCTCCTCAGTACCCCTCCCCACCACCGCCCACCATCTCCACTACGAGACACTAACAACTACAGTACTGGTGCCCCAGGGACATCCATGACACAGGCAGGCAGGGAGAGAGAGAGAGAGAGAGAGATGGGGCAGTGAGAGAGAAAGAGAAAGAAAGAGAGAGACCATGCCACACAGCCTGATCCCACCTACAGTAACCAGCTGAAGGGGGAGGGGGAGAACCCACGCCAAGAGGACCTCCAGACCACAGCTTCACCAGCCACACCCCAACCGAGAAAAATGTGTGCTACCTATATCCCCTCAATAGAATCCCAATACTTTAACGATGACAGCTTCTCCATCCTAGAGGGGGAGATCAACCATTTCCAGGCCCAGAGACGTGTACTAGTCTGTGCCACCTAAATGCCAGAACTGGACAAGAACTTGACACTCTCAGCACGGAGGGGGACAAAAACCTACATGGAGGTGACAGTATTCCCTCCAAGATATGCACCCCCCTAGACACAACTATGACAAAACAACCAACAAAAATGGGTCACAACTCCTACAGCTCTGTCGCACGCTGGGTCCTGTAGTTCATTGAATAAACTACAGGACAAAATACAAACCCTCCAACTGAAAAAGGCCTGTGGTGTTGTTGGTATCCTATAAAATATACAGACCACAAATTCCAGTTGGCTATACTTTAACTCTCATCCTCAGCTCTAGCATCTTCCCCAATATTTGGAACCAAGGACTGATAACCCAAATCCACAAAAGTGGAGACAAATTTTTAACCCAATAACTACCGTGGTATATGCGTCAACAGCAACCCTGGGAAAATCCTCTGCATTATCATTAACAGCAGACTTGTACATTTCCTCAGTGAAAACAATGTACTGAGCAAATGTAAAATTGGCTTTTTACCAAATTACTGTACAACTGACCACGTATTCACCCTGCACACCCTAATTGACAAACAAACAAACCAAAACAAAGTCTTCTCATTCTCATTTGTTGACTTCAAAAAAGCTTTCGACTCAATTTGGCCTGAGGGTCTGCTATACAAATTGATGGAAAGTGGTATTGGGGGAAAAACATACGACATTATAAAATCCATGTACACAAACAACAAGTGTGCGGTTAAAATTGGCAAAAAACACACACATTTCTTTCCACAGGGCCGTGGGGTGAGACAGGGATGCAGCTTAAGCCCCACCCTCTTCAACATATATATCAACAAATTGGCAAGGGCAATAGAACAGTCTGCAGCACCCGGTCTCACCCTACTAGAATCTAAAATAAAATGCTGATGATCTGGTGCTTCTGTCCCCAACCAAGGAGGGCCTACAGCAGCACCTAGATCTTCTGCACAGATTCTGTTAGACCTGGGCCCTGACAGTAAATCTCAATAAGACAAAAATCATGGTGTTCCAAACAAGGTCTAGTCCACAAACACAAATTCCATCTAGACACCGTTGCCCTAGAGCACACAAGAAACTATTCATACCTCGGCCTAAACATCAGTGCCACAGGTAACTTTCACAAAGCTGTGAATGGTCTGAGAGACAAGGCATGAAGGGCCTTCTATGCTCACCAACCAAGAATTCACAAAATGGGACAAAAACCAAATTGAGACTCTGCATGCAGAATTATGCAAAAATATCCTCTGTGTACAACGTAAAACACCAAATAATGCATGCAGAGCAGAATTACGCCGATACCTGCTAATTATCAAAATCCAGAAACAAGGCGTTAAATAGATTTAAAAAATAGAATTAAAAAAGTATTGTCAAAAGTATTCATCCTAATCAGACAGGTTTTTTACATGGATGATACATTGGAGATAATATATGACAAGTACTGGAAACAATAGAATACTATGAAATATCGGGGACACCAGTCCTGGTTTTCATAGCTGATTTTGAAAAGGCTTTTGATAAAGTACGACTGGAGTTTATATACAAAGACCACAATTAGAATCTCTCCACGGCCTCATAGAGGATCTAAATACTTTTGCTATCCTCTCTGGATTAAAACCAAATTATGTTAAGTGTACTATGTAACGTATTGGATCACTAAAAAATTTACATTTTACATTACCGTGTAGTTTACCAATTAAATGGTCTGACGGAGATGTGGACATACTCTGTATACAAATCCCAAAAGAAAGAAACGATCTCACTCCAATACATTTTTATAGAAAGTTAGCAAAAATAGATAAGATCTTGCTACCATGGAAAGGAAAATATCTCAATGTATTTGTGGAAAAATCACCCCAATTAACTCTTTAGTCATATCACAGTTTACCAATTTGCTTATGCTTTTGCCTACACCTAGTGACCTGCTTTCTAAATTATATGAACAAAAAATATTCCATTTTATTTGGAATGGCAAGCCAGACAAAATTAAAAGAGCCTATTTATATAATGAATATGAATTTGGAGGGCAGAAATTATTAAATATTAAAGCATTAGACGTCTCACTAAAGGCATCAGTCATACAAAGGTTATACTTAAATCCAAACTGGTTCTCTAGTAAATTGGTAAGAATGTCTCATCCCATGTTCAAGAATGGCCTTTTCCCCTTTATTCAGATTACACCTGCTCATTTTCGGTTGTTTGAAAAGTAAATAATCTCCAAAATATAGTTATTTTTTTAACAAGCCTTAGAAAGTTGGTTACAATTTCAGCTTAATCCACCTGAAAAGACAGAACAAATAATACAACAAATATTGTGGTGAAACTCAAGTATACTAATTGATAAAAAAAACGTAGAAATGTTTAAAAAATGTATAATTTCTGTGAATGATATCATAAATAGGACTGGTGGAGTTATGTCACACATGCAGCTAACACAGACATATGAAAATGTAAGCTCTACCCAAAATTACAACCAACTAATTGCAGCATTACCACAAAAATGGAAGAGGCAAGTAGAAGGGGAAAAAATAAGGAACTTGTATGTCGGCCCTGTATTAAAGAACATAAATGGTTAAAGAAAAGTGTGATAAATAAAAACATATACCAATTTAATTTAAGGACCAAAAAACGAATAGCTGTGCCATATAAATTGCAAAATAGTTGGGAAGAGATTTTCAATGTACCCATTCCATGGCACATGGTTTACGAATTGATACGCAAAACAACGCCGGATTCTTCGAATTTTTCAATTTAAATTACTATATAACATTCTTGCAACCAATAGAATGTTATATATATGGGGATACAATCTTCCCAGCTCTGCAGATTTTGCTGTGAGGAGGCAGAGTCATTAGATCATTTATTTTGGTATTGTACATATGTAGCTCGTTTTCGTTCACAGGTCCAGGAATGGCTGAAGAATTGCAACATTTGCCTATAACTAAGGCTGAAGATAGCAATACTGGGTGATTTGAAAAGCCATAGTCAATCAATCAATAATATAATTATTATTTTAGCAAAAAAATATATTTTTAATTTACAATCTGTAGAAGCTATGAGAATAGAAACGTTCAGTACTTTTGTGAAGATTTACAGCACAGTTGAAAAAAATATGGCAAATAGAAATCCAAAATGGATGGTGTTGAAAGATAGATGGGAGGGATTGAATGGAGCTGAAGGGTGGGACTAATAACAAGATAACCAATGTAAAACATACGGGATCTGTGAAATGTATATAGGTTCAGAAATGTTGTGAAATAGCACAGTTACAAATAGAAATCAAACTGGATGGACATCAGAAATAGAGGAAGGACAAAAAACAAACAAAATATAACTATTGTAAAATAGATTGTCTGTAAAAAGTGTATAAGATGTATAAACTGAAGGTAGAAGCCTACAGTGAGGGAAATAAGTATTTGACCCCCTCTCAATCAGAAAGATTTCTGGCTCCCAGGTGTCTTTTATACAGGTAACGAGCTGAGATTAGGAGCACACTCTTAAAGGGAGTGCTCCTAATCTCAGCTTGTTACCTGTATAAAAGACACCTGTCCACAGAAGCAATCAATCAATCAGATTCCAAACTCTCCACCACGGCCAAGACCAAAGAGCTCTCCAAGGATGTCAGGGACAAGATTGTAGACCTACACAAGGCTGGAATGGGCTACAAGACCATCGCCAAGCAGCTTGGTGAGAAGGTGACAACAGTTGGTGCGATTATTCGCAAATGGAAGAAACACAAAAGAACTGTCAATCTCCCTNTCTGAAGTTTGCCAATGAACATCTGAATGATTCAGAGGACAACTGGGTGAAAGTGTTGTGGTCAGATGAGACCAAAATGGAGCTCTTTGGCATCAACTCAACTCGCCGTGTTTGGAGGAGGAGGAATGCTGCCTATGACCCCAAGAACACCATCCCCACCGTCAAACATGGAGGGGGAAACATTATGCTTTGGGGTTGTTTTTCTGCTAAGGGGACAGGACATCTTCACCGCATCAAAGGGACGATGGACGGGGCCATGTACCGTCAAATCTTGGGTGAGAACCTCCTTCCCTCAGCCAGGGCATTGAAAATGGGTCGTGGATGGGTATTCCAGCATGACAATGACCCAAAACACACGGCTAAGGCAACAAAGGAGTGGCTCAAGAAGAAGCACATTAAGGTCCTGGAGTGGCCTAGCCAGTCTCCAGACCTTAATCTGAAGGTTCAAGTTGCCAAACGTCAGCCTCGAAACCTTAATGACTTGGAGAAGATCTGCAAAGAGGAGTGGGACAAAATCCCTCCTGAGATGTGTGCTAACCTGGTGGCCAACTACAAGAAACATCTGACCTCTGTGATTGCCAACAAGGGTTTTGTCACCAAGTACTAAGTCATGTTTTGCAGAGGGGTCAAATACTTATTTCCCTCATTAAAATGCAATTCCATTTATAACATTTTTCACATGAGTTTTTCTGGATTTTTTTATTGTTATTCTGTCTCTCACTGTTCAAATAAACCTACCATTAAAATTATAGACTGATCATTTCTTTGTCAGTGGGCAAACGTGCAAAATCAGCAGGGGATCAAATACTTTTTTCCCTCACTGTAAGTGTTATTGTTTATTAGTTTACTCCAATTGGGGGAAGGGTGGTAGGGCTTGCGGGGAATAATAAAGGTATATTCAAAAAGAAAGTATGTATGTCTATATAGGTATGTGTATGTATATATGTGTAAATGTATGCATATGTGTATGTATATGGATATATATATTTACCCCAAAAAATATATATGGGGCATTGGAAATGATGCAGACAATTTCATTGATGGAAGCAGCCATCTTTCCGCAATATTAATATTAAGCTGATCCACCCCTTGTTGTATAATTGTATAAACAAGGCGTTAAATTATACAACCACATAAAAGGAAGCGATTCCCAAACCTTCCATAACAAAGCCATTATCTACAGAGAGTTGCACGATCAAGACCATCCTGACCGGTTGCATCACCGCCTGGTATGGCAACTGCTCGGGCATCTGACCGTAAGGCGCTACAGAGGGTAGTGCTCCGGCCCAGTACATCACTGGGGCCAAGCTTCCTACCGTCCAGGACCTATATAATAGGCGGTGTCAGAAGAAAGCCCATAAAATTGGCAGAGACTCCAGTCACCCAAGTCATAGACTGTTTTCTCTGCTACCGCATGGCAAGTCTAGGACCAAAAGGCTCCTTAACAGCTTCTACCCCCAAGCCATAAGTCTGCAGAACAATTAATCAAATGGCCAACAAACAATTTACGTTGACACCCCCCCACCCTCCATTTGTTTTGTACACTGCTGTTGCTCGCTGTTTATTATCTATGCATAGTCACTTTACTCCTTCCTACATGTACACATTTCCTCAGATAACCTGTACCCCCACACACTGACTCGGTACCGGTACCCCCTGTATATAGCCTCGTTATCGTTATTTTATTGTGTTACTTTATATAATTGTTTACTTTAGTTTATTTGGTAAATATTTTCTTAATTCTTCTTGAACTTGTAAGTAAGCATTTCACGGTAAGGTCTATACTTGGTGTATTTTTTTAGTTTGATTTGATTTGAACCTGGAGAAAAGTCCCCTAAGCAAGTTGGTCCTGGCGCTCTGTTCACAAACACAAACAGATCCCCACAGAGCCCCAGGACAGCAACACAATTAGACCCAACTAAATCATGAGAAAAACAAAAGATAATTACTTGACACATTGGAAAGTATTTACAAAAAACAAAGCATACCTCGGCCTAAACTAGAATGATATTTGGCCCTAATCAGAGAGTACACAGTGGCAGAATACCTGACCACTGTGACTGACCCAAAAATTAAGGAAAATCTCGGATTATGTACAGACTCAGTGAGCATAGCCTTGCTATTGAGAAAGGTTGCCGTAGGCAGACCTGGCTGTCAAGAGAAGACAGGCTATGTGCACACTGCCTAAAAAATGAGGTGGAAGCAGAGCTGCACTTCCTAACCTCCTGCCAAATGTATGACCATATTAGAGACACATATTTCCCTCAGACTACACAGACCCACAAAGAATTTGAAAACAAATACATTTTAATAAACTCCCATATCTATGGGGAGTTTATTAAAACAAGCAGCAATGTTTGTGACCTATTTACAAACGCCATTGTAAATAAAACCCATATTTATTTATTTTTGCTTTTGTACTTTAACTATTTGTACATCGCTGTATATAGACATAATATGACATTTGAAATGTCTTTATTCTTTTGGAACTTGTGTGAGTGTAATGTTCACTGTTCACTTTTTGTTGTTTATTTCACTTTTGTTTATCCATTTCACTTCCTTTGGCAATGTAAACATATGTCCCAGAATTAGGGAGGGAGGGAGGGAGGGAGGGAGGGAGGGAGGGAGGGAGAGAGAGAGAGATACAAATCAAAAGAGAGAGACTAGTAGGGAGCCATGCCAAGCTGTGTGGATGTCCCCCTGGTTGACACCAGGTGCTGTGCAGTGAATTACAGAGAGGAAACACGCATGTGCTCACTTCCTCTGCAGGTCAGATATACTGAAAAGTCAGTGTATCTGATCACAACATTTTCGTTATGAGTTATTGGCCATACTCTGTGTAGCATACAGCAAAGAAAGTGATACACGTTTTTTTGCAGTACTTATGTGGGAGTATTTATGTAATTCTGAGGATTTCCTTTGAACTGAAATAGGTTGTATCTTGAGTAGCAGTCTTTTACCAGGGACTTTGAAACCCATACTAGCAGGTCAGTACCTCTATTATTTGGCATCTCTATACCTACATACAGTACATGTAGAGGTTTCCGGAGGAGGAAAAACAGCTCTTACGTAATAATATATATCATGATTTACATACTCGTCTGTACTGTTCACGATATCCTGGGGATTCAAGTGGAATGGTGGGAAATCATAAGGCTACTCACCTCTAGTTTACATAATTCATGGAAGTAGGAGCACTGGAAGAGGGTTGTTACCATGCCCATACTATAGCATATTATTGTTAAGGGTCTAAACATGATGGTGTGTTCACAGCTACTCTAAGAGATAACATTCCCAGAATGTTACTGATTAGGTTAGGACTAGTATAAGTAGTCAAATTATCCAGCTTTCAGAGAATTCATGTGTAGTACAATCAAAGCATGTTTTTATGTAGTGATTCATCATACAACATATTATGTATAACTACAACACAGCATATTTATTTTGGAGTGGATTCACTTATTGGCTTAACTTTACTGCTTTAGACCCAGTCAATCATTTGAGATGTAATTTCAGCACAAATTAAAGTAGTGAACAGGAGGGTATCCTCACAGCAGCATGTGATACACAAACTCAAGCTGTTAGCAGTGACACACACACACACACTCGCTGGGCCTCAGGGGAGTTAAACGACATTCTATCTGTCCTCACCTATTTCCCTCCCTCTCCTCCTCTCTTCTTTCCCCTCTTTCTCCTCCTCTTTACTTTCCACTCCTTCTCCTTCTCTCTCCTGGGCTGTAAGAGGAGCGTCTGCCTTTCCATCTGGCTCCAGTTTGAGAGGAAGGCTGAACTTTAGTCAACGTCACACAAGAAGTTGGTGAATTATTAAGAGCTCCAGATTTTCTGTGCAGCGCACGTCTTCCCTCCATCTGTTGGAGAGCCACTCAGAGATGGCCAAGTATACATTTTGCTGCTGCTGGCAATCTGTTGCGAGCCATAGTTTGGTGGTTGGTGGAGATACTTATTGTCGTGATCAAGAAGTTTGACTTCCATACTGTACCTACACTCTTAGAAAAATGCAGGTGCTATCGAGAACCTACACTCGCTACACAAGCATTTCGCTACACTCGCAATAACATCTGTTAACCATGTGTTTGTGACCAATAACATTTGATTTGATTTGATTTTTAAAGGGTTTCTTCAGCTGTCACCATAGGAGAACCCTTTGAATAACCTTTTTTGGTTCCAGGCATAACCCTTTTGGTTCCAGCTGGAACCCTTTTGGGTTAAATGTAGAACCCTTTTGGGTAATATGTAGAACCCTTTCCACAGAAGGTTCTACATGAAACCCAAAGGAGTTCTCCTGTGGGGACAGCCGAAGAACCCTTTTGGAACTCTTTTATCTAAGAGCTATTAAATGTGATTCCACCTTATCTTGCAGAGCTTGTTACTATTCTCTAGAATAGTAACAATGTTTTCTCCACTTGACCAGACTGTTCATGTCAAGCAAGGACAACTATTGTTGATTTTACTTCTACATTAACTGATATTTTTTCATACTCAGTTTTCATGTAAAGCCATGCTCTGGCTTCTCTTACCTGAGATGCACACTGCTCTACACTTGCATGAAGTCATGAGGGGAGAGTCAGGAGAGTGAGTTTAAGTATGTCACTTCACCGGAGTCTAAAAATAGCATCCCACTAACAGATCCATAATCATATCCCATCTCTCCTAGGGGCTATGGCAAGGTTAACACTATAGGAGCTCACTGAGAATATATATATTTGTGTATGTCACAAATGGTACCCTATTTCCTATATAGTGCACTAGTTTTGACCAGAACCCCGGTCAAAAGTAGTGCACTATAGATGGAAGAGGGTGCCATGTAGGACGCAGACCTAGGTGCTCAGTGAGAATATCTATGTGGAACATTAGCTTCTGACACCAGAGCCTTCCATTACAACAGTCATTAGACATGTACTTGATTCCATTACCCTTTATTAACATTATATCACTATTAATCTCACAAACCACACCCTAATCTAGCATGCGCTGGCCAGCTATGTTAAGTGTCTCATGATGAGACTGTATTCCTACATCCTTCTTGTTACAGATCTTAATTTGAGCCAGTTTGCTACAGATGGAAAATAATCTTGCAGCAGCAGGAAATGTGAATTATTATATGGATTCTAACGAAAATACATTTTTTGTAGGGGTTTATACAGTTTTCGTTAGGGCAAATCAAGTCTGACATTTTAAAGTGGAAATTACAATCCTTAGAAGGCTTTATAAACATCGAATACACCACATTTCCTGTGCAGGACCATTTTCAGCAACAAAAGAGTGATCAAATTAAGATCCTACATCTGTATGACTATTAATCTCACAAACCAGAACCTAATCTAGCATCAAATCAAATCAAATGTTATTTGTCACATGCGCCGAATACAACAGGTGCAGTGAAATGCTTACTTACAAGCCCTTAACTAACAATGCAGTTTTAAGAAAATACCTAAAAATAAGTAAGAGATAAGAATAACAAACGATTAAAGAGCAGCAGTAAATAACAATAGCGGGGATATATACAGTGAGGGAAAAAAGTATTTGATCCCCTGCTGATTTTGTACATTTGCCCACTGACAAAGAAATGATCAGTCTATAATTATTATGGTAGGTTTATTTGAACAGTGAGAGACAGAATAACAACAAAAAAATCCAGAAAAACGCATGTGAAAAATGTTATGAATTGATTTGCATTTTAATGAGGGAAATAAGTATTTGACCCCCTCTCAATTTCTGGCTCCCAGGTGTCTTTTATACAGGTAACGAGCTGAGATTAGGAGCACACTCTTAAAAGGAGTGCTGCTAATCTCAGTTTGTTACCTGTATAAAAGACACCTGTCCACAGAAGCAATCAATCAATCAGATTCCAAACTCTCCACCATGGCCAAGACCAAAGAACTCTCAAAGGATGTCAGGGACAAGATTGTAGACGTACACAAGGCTGGAATGGGCTACAAGACCATCGGCAAGCAGTTTGGTGAGAAGGTGACAACAGTTGGTGCGATTATTCGCAAATGGAAGAAACACAAAAGAACTGTCAATCTCCCTCGGCCTGGGGCTCCATGCAAGATCTCACCTCGTGGAGTTGCAATGATCATGAGAACGGTGAGGAATCAGCCCAGAACTACACGGGAGGATCTTGTCAATGATCTCAAGGCAGCTGGGACCATAGTCACCAAGAAAACAATTGGTAACACACTACGCCGTGAAGGACTGAAATCCTGCAG